>CM034544.1:47784146-47971646 GCA_020002185.1 Paraescarpia echinospica | reverse complement strand
TGAGTAATACGTGAAACGTAACTTAATATTAGCATGAACCACGAGCGCGCGGCAAATACTTTGGGAACACGGTGTCTGTGTCATAGACTTGGCAACATGTTTTGTACCTCTTAAACAATGAAAATTAAAATAATGTATGACATTTTGAGAAACCTGTTTCCGATAAATAAGAGTGCAACGATTGCTTAATTTCTAAAATGAAGATGGGCATCTACGTAATGTTCGCACGGCCACGATTTTTAACAAAAGCTTCATATAATTGACCTCTATATGTACATACATACACGTTGAACATAATTTGTAAATTGGCATAACGATATGTGTTAAACACGAGAATCGCTGTGTTGAACTGAACTCAGCCGAAGCGTTTCAAAATGCAGACTTAATTTGTTTGCAAGTGTGTTCCTGACGTTTTGCCTAAAAATTAAAATAAAATAGGTGTAGTGTACGTGTTCATCCCTATTTGTTTTTAATAGTTAATATATCCCGAAAACGAAGAGTAATATGTACATTTCATTACGATTGATTGTGCAACTCGCTGAAATTTTTCATAATCTGCATTTAGAATGATTATGATATAAAACGATATTTTGGGATTTACTGAAAATAATATTTTTATGTCTTCTCTGGATATACATTGGGTAATTATACAAAAGGTCACTGTTACTCCCTGGTGGACAGTTTCTGAAACATTTAGCTTGTTTTAACAAGTTCAATGATATTTTGTTCAGAGCAAACCATATCCACACCAGTTCTCTATTTAGAATATCCCATATAGCCTTTTAGATCCTACAAAATTTTACAAAAATCACGCCGCACTTTTTTTTAACATTGCATGTTGTGCTTAAGAAATTTTAATTTCTCACAATACTTTACGTTCTATGTATACTAATCAAATTTTAATTAAACGTGCGAAACGCAATTCGCTGTGTATAAATGTGTCAAGTATATTAAAATGAAATCGTTATTAAAATATATTTCCAAACAGCGCTCATTCTAAAACTTACTGTTTAAAGGCAAGTGACAAATACTACTATTGCACTGCAGAAACACTAATGAATCCACTGACACAAGATATATATGTCGAGATGATGACGCCATCACCGCGCGTTGTTAAGGCAAAATGACGGAACCGAACGGTCGTTGAACCGGGACGGACGATTCCACGCGATGGCTGTAAAGATCCATGTGGAATTATAGTCCAGTAGAAATCAGCACATTTTTTTCCAAACCCGAACATTTTGTTTAAAAAGCCAATTTTTGTTTTTGGATGACCGGTAGTGTTTCCTGAACTTCCAGAAAAAAAAACCAAAATCAACCCTTGGGAACCTCGATTTTTTTCATAAACTATATACGTAACAATTTCTTTTTTTTGGCTGTCCATACATAAATGCGAATGAGTTTTGGCGCAGTGACTTCCCTGGCCAGCAATTTAACGGTTAGGATATTAATGGTGGTGATTTGTATTTTATGTATCCATTAATATAAAAAATTTAGTGTTTGCCACAAGATTAAATATTACAATTGTGTATCGAAAGCCAATGTTTTAAAATCCAAACACGAGAGTAGTGGGAAGGGGTTTTGTAATACGTATCAGGGGGGTGCCGGTGCCCCCATTGACAAATTCCAAGATGGCGCCTGTCACACGACTCGCCGCCTAGCGGAAAGAAGTGAACCTAACCCGACCGTAGGGCCATTTAGCGGATAGAAGTGGAAGTAGCCTAACCAAGGAGGTTGTGCCTCCAGCGGGACATCCGGTGTCGCGGGCGGGTTGGGAGGAGAAGAAAAGGCAGCTTGGACGGGTGGGTAATGAGGTGTGTGTATGAATGCACGTGTATGAAATAACGAACGAAACAAGAAAGAATACGAGTGCACACGAATTTTATTGACTAAAGATACAAGCGTAATGAGCATATTCTGCATGAAACCGTGTTTTATTAACTGAAGACAAGTGGACGATGTGACATGACTTACGGGTGACTGAATACCACGCCAGCGGCCGTGATCTTACGGGTCATGACGACCACGCCAGTGGCTCGTAATGTGGTACGAATTACGGGTGACTGAACACCGCAGCAGAGGTCGTGAGCTTACGGGTGTCTGACAACCGCGCCATTGACTCGAACGATAATGATGATGATACCTGCCCGTTAATGAAATCCGGTATGTACCGAAACACACATCTTATTTCAATAGTAGAAGCCAGTCGAATACACGGAAATCGTTTGCTACCAGATAAGTGCCGAAACCGTTCACGAATTCCTTCATAGGAAGTCCACGACAGCGAAACATGAGATAAGCAACACAGTATTGTCCGCAAACGTTAGCCACGGGACTCTGAAGTCTCTTTGAATTATGAGTCCATTCTACACAACGTTTATTCATGAATCGGCGGGATTCGATGTGCCGTGGCGGCAAGCCATACGAGCAGATGTATTCACATTGACCTTTGTCGTCCCGGTACATCGCTATATAATGTTCGCCAGGTTTCTTCCTGTTGTGCGTGTTGCACACGAAGGCGACCGGGTAAGCGTCTATCGTCATCGTAAGGAGTACGTCTTTGGGTACGATCCCACCAACGGTGGCCTCGGCGTGTGCATCCAGGGCGAGTAGGCGGGCGATCTGCAGGGTTTCCATTAGTAGTCGTAGATGACGTTGCGACTCTTGTCGATCTCCAGCACGGTCTCGAACTCGGCGTAGGCAATGACGTTCACATTGGTCGTCAGCGCGTCGCGGAAATAAATCTCGATGCGCAGGTTGCCCTTTTGTACCAGATGAAAGCAGCAGTCGTTGCACGAGTCAGGGGTGAGATCCAAGCCGAAGAAGGTGTAGCATTGGCGGAAGTCGGCGCGAGACAAGCCGTTTCCTTCGTCCTGCCACACCTTACCCGTCGAGATGAACAGGTTGTGGTAGCACCTGACGAAGAGGTAGTCGTCGAAATTGGGTTGGAAAGGTTTGGACGGTATCTGTCGTCCGTCCACGTACACGGCGAGGAAGTTGATATGGTTGTTTTTCGCGTTGAACGGTTTTTTAGCGTAGGTTCCGTTGTAGGCGTCGTTGTCGATGCAGCACAGCACGAGACGTTTTGGAAGAGTGACAAGAAAGAGATTCTCGTGCGTGTGCGAGCGGGTACCCGTGGGAATGGAGTAGACCTTGCAGTCGACGAGTCGCATCGTATACTTGGCTGTGGTTTTTTTTAGGGCTTTGATGTAAGCCATCTGCACGCCCGGATTCAGGGTGGCCTTCTTGACGAACAATGTGGTGTTGATTATCTTTATCTTGTAGGCGTCCTTCCTGCGCACCAGACTCATCTTGACCTCTACGCCGTTGATGAGGAATTTATCCTGGAGGAACAGGTCCACGTAGAGACGACCCATCATGTCGACCACGCGACTCCCAGTCATATTGGCGCGTCTGGTGGAGAAACCCGCGTTGGCTGCATCTCCGGCGGCTATTTCGACGGCTTCCTTACGATTACCCGTGTCCTTGCAGCACATCTGACTCGTCAGTTGCTTCTCCTTGGTGTCGTCCCCGTAACTCAGCAGGGTCTCTATGTAGGCGCAGTACGGGTACGTGTTGGTCGGGGGTGACGAGCGTTCCGTTCAGGTAGACGTCGACCTGGCTGAACAGCGAATGGAGCCTGTTATTCACTGGACCTACGGGATCGGCGCTATCGAGGTCGGTTCCGTCTGCGCTGGTTACCTTCGCTTGAACGTGTAGCATCGTGCTTGCGAGATCCAGGTAATCGTCTCCTGAACCGGGTATAACGAATTCTATCGGTCCACCCGAGTCGAGCGACGACATGTGTTGATGTTGCACCACGTGACTCTCGATTATGCTGGTCTGTGTCGGAGGCACGGTGAAGATATCGAATTCGCTCTTGAGTCCCTCACACGATTGTTTAAGTACGAACGCCATCGTCGAATATGTCGGCCTCCCGTGTCCGGCGGCGGCGTGTCTTCTTCGTCGTCCATCTCCCGGCTGTGCTGACTCGTTTCGTAGCGCACGCGAGTCTTATACGCGTCATACGCGCTTGTACGCCAGGGGTCATGAGTTCACTCAACATGTCTCTACCGGCGTCCGTAACGTGACGTTTGGCGGCCGTTTTGATGTTCTGTCCCGAAAGGACGTCGTCGGCTATGCGCGCGCAGGTCGACAACGCTCTCTTTCCCAACGCCACGGCGCCTCTCTTGACGAGCGGCATGACGCTACGCAGTAGAACTCCGAATACACTTCCTAGACCGTGTCCTCGTTGGTAGCGGGCACCTACGAAATAGGGAAGTGCACCTCCCGCATGACGAGCGTAATACTCGTTGAAATTCACCTCTCTAAAACAGTGTCGTCCGTCGTCGCCGGAAATGAAGTGTCGTCGTCAGTTTACCGCGCTCGAATGGCACGCGCCGGTCGGTATTGTCCCTTATATCGATCTCGATCGTCCCGTACTCTTTGCACAGGACGGGTAGGTACTGGATCTTTTGGAAGGTCCTCGACACGGTATCGCCTTGTCTAACGCTCAGCGGAACGATACGTAGCAGTGGAACGAGGCTGTCACCAAAGACTCCAGGTTCAATGACGTTCGTGTAGATGTAGAGAGACTCGAAACCCCGCGACATGTCCACCACGGATTCGACTTCTTCGACGATCTCTTCCCCCTTCTTATTCCATCCGACCAGCATAATGTCACGAAAGCCTAGAATGCTGGTGTTCATATACGCGGTGAATACGGCGTTCGACAGCATCGCCACTGTAATCCTGTGCGTGATGACGCTGTTGTATAGGCGCACAACATTATCCAACAACACACGTAATAGAGCTTTGTTTATCACTTTGACGAGATTCTGCGGTCCTTGATAATACCCATCCTCGCTATTGGTTTTCGTCGTAGTGATCGCCTTGGTTTCATCCGTATTTCTTAGCCCTATACCGTACCATTCGTCCTTCTCTCTCACGTCGTACCAACTATGCGGGTAGATTATCTCCACCAAACCACACTCCCACTGACTCGACATGTTGAGACGTTGCGGTAGCGTCGTGATGTAGTGCGTCAACGTGTTGTCAGGATGCGTACGCATGGAAGCGTTGCTAGATAGCGTCAGGTAGAAATCACTGCTGGTCATGTTGTTGCAACGTCGGGCTGGGTAGCAGGTAACCCAACAAACTATTCAACAGGGCCGTCCACAGAGTCGCATTCCCGTGTCCGTTTCATAGGTTTTAGACGCTGACCAAGATCACAGTGTACAAGACGACAACCTGACAGAAACACGATCTCCTCTTTGGGAAGATGTGCCATGGAGTCCTCTCTTTCTGCGGCGCGTAGACTTCTTCTTCTACTCTGTCCTCTTCGTTGGCAACGGAAACTGTTGTGGTTGTTGTTGTTGTTGTTGTCGTCTCGTCTGTCATGAGTGGATGAATGACATATCGTCGGACGCGTGGCTAGTTTTATAGCCGACGAGGGCCTTGGCGTCGATCCAGCTATTGAATTTCGAAGGGTATCCAAACCATTTCACCAACACCTCCCTTCGCTTGCCTACCTTGTGTCGCTCCACTATCGATTCCACGCGGTACAGTTTATCGACTGGAACCGTCACCTTCTGCAACTCCGGTTCGTAGAAGGTTCCGTCCAATATCTCTCCGAGATCGTCCATCAGGCGATAGACGGACGGATCGGACGGATGCACCTCGCGTATCGTGAATATTTCCTCTGTCCAAATCGCCATGTACCCTTTGTCGAACCGTCTCTTGACCTTGCTGATACGCACGCGATCCGCCACGTGGTACTTGGGCACGCCCTTATCGTGCCGACTGCCGTACAAGCGCCGCCACACCTCCTCCTGATTCGACGCATTCACCTAAGACGGAGGCACCCCGATGCTGCGGTGGGGTGTGTCGTTGTAGGTCCGCACCAGATCCGGAAGAATATTTATGTATCGCCACGTTTCATGTTGCGTCAGGTATCGCCACATCCGCGTCTTTAGCGTGCGATTGAAGCGTTCCACGGTGCTCGCCTTGGTCTCCTTGTTGCAGGTGGAGAAGGGAAGGATACTGTACTTTTCCAATACACCTCGAACGCCACGGTTCAAGAATTCCAGGCCTCTATCGGTCAGCAACGTCAGAGGACGATCGCCGTCGGTGAACAGTCCGTCCAGCGCTCTCGTCATAGACGTCACCGAAATGTTCTTGAGCGGAACGCATCGGGTGACTTTCGAGAAGACGTCGATCACCGTGAGTAGGAACGTCGTACCGTCGTTGTCTCTTTTCAGACTGGATACGTCGACGAGATCGGCTTGCCACTGTTTATTCCGACCACGCGTCGCCGCTTGAAATGAACTCTGACCGGTTTGTGTAGAGTATAGGCGTTCTTTTCCGATAGCCATTGTTCGACGACCTTTCTCGGTACACGCTGGATAGGTCGGAAGGTGGCTCGGCGCAAAGATTCGATACCTCCGTAACTCCTCACCTTACCGGGAGCGAAGTAGACTGGAGCTGCTTCCGGTGACGCGCCATAGACGTTTTAGATAGTCGACGGTGATCCCGGTCACGATGTGAAGCGCGGCGTAAGCGATACCGGCAAACAGACAACTGTCCCGCGTCATTATGCGTCGTCTTTAAAGGATCTCCCATGTCTTGCGTCCTTTCGACGGTGGCGTGGGTAGGGCGGCAGACGGGTCAATTCATTGTCGACGCGCGAGGGGTATCCACTGCAGCGTTCGTCGCGTTCTACCGAGCGATCTTGTGGTCGCTGCCGCCACCGCGCACTTCTTTTGCGTCTGCTGAATGTGTTGTTTCCTGTCCTCGTTACACACCAACTCCATGGGTACGTTCGTTTCACCGACTTGACGCGCAAACACCTGCAATCCCGTCGGATCGCCTGCGGTCTTGCGCGTGCGCAGCAGATCGTTCACGAGATCAACCACGTTACTTTCAGGTACCGCTACACCTTTGTGACGATGCGACGTCTCCTGACCGCCGGCACGACTCTCCGTCCCAAATCGCGCAGTTTTCTTTTGTATTTACTCAAACGCCGTCTCTGCACGGGGGTCAAGGGAATGTTCCTCTTCAATATATTGTAGGCGCACTCGGCCAATGCGCACAAAAGATCGGCGTCGGCGTTGATGATGATGGCTCGTCTCAATTTCGTGCTCTTGTATCTGTTTAGAGCCTGCATGCAGGGGATATGTCTCTTCACGAGCTCGGACATCGTGCGACTAAAGAGACGATGTGCTTGTGCAATCTTCTTATACATTGCGCTGGTACACGTACTGAACACCGTCGTCCGGAAAGACGGCCGTGCACAGACGCATGTCTTCGGGTGTGTCCTGCACCAGATCGATCAGGAGATTGCCGTACGGCGATGACGTGGCGTCTTTGCACGCTTCCTGTACAAACTTCAGGCGTCCCGGATATATCTGTCGCGCCAAGTGACCTATCTGCGATGCGTCGCGACGATTCTTGAAGACCACTATGTATTGCGCGTTCAGACTGATCGTGCGACTCTCCTTGTTTTTCGGAAACAGGTTCTCCACGAGATAGTACGGACGTGTTCTGGTGATGACTCTTTTTCGTGAAGAAGCTCTTGACCCATTCATCCGTTTCCGCCATCAGATCGTCTATGACCACGATGTTTCGCGTCGATGCGTCGAACGCGCCGTTTCGCAACCCTTCCTCGAACCGAACAGTGTCGTTGTCTACCATTCTGCCATTCTCCATAACACCACGTGATCTTCTCCGGAGGCGGATCTATCACCGTTGCGGCGTGACGTAGAATGCGCGTCACGAACGTACTCTTACCGCTCCCCTCGGTCCCGCGACGATACAGTTGAAAGGATGTTTCCATCGCGTATCCATGATCGCGCGTTTTAGAAGGCGGTCACGTTCGTCAATGCTGTGACGTTAGATACGGCGATACCTCCACCGCACGAGGAGCGAAGGGGAACTTACAACAAGACGTATAAGACGTACAGGTACACTCCGATTGTTCCTACTACCGCTACTCCTACGACCAATTGCGTCCGTAATAAGTTGTTCTATGACGATCGATTGCGTGACATCTGTCTAAGTAAGGTTTTTTTTGGTTTACCGTCTGCCTACTAACCGCGTGACAACAAGAGGTGCCTCTAACCCCAAGTACCGTAGGGGGGCATTTCCTCTTTGTATAAGCTGTGTTTCGGCGTAGACTTACACGGCAATCGATCGTTATTATACGTCCACCGGGTCCCGTTGTGACTCCGTCCTCGTGGACCACGCGCTTGGCGTAGAAGTAGGTCAAAGCCGCCCATTCCTGCATGTACGTCAACACGGACGAGTGATTAACCCTGAACCCGCGGTTCTTTCCGCTTCCGCTCCATCGATTGGTTAGCTCGTCCAGGAACGCCTGCTTGTTCACGGTGTTGAGTCGCTTGTTCAGTCCATTGGTGCTGTATTTGTCGACGGGACCCGAACAATAGTAGGTCTTGCTGCACAGACCCAGAAAACAGTCGCTAGACCATTCAACCTTGAAGAGTCCCGGTGTTCTCTTGCCGTACGCTTTGCTCGCCTTGCAACACGTCTCTGTGCCGCTCCACGGACGTCCGGCCAGTCGACAGCACACGTACTCGCTCCAATGATCACTGCAACATTCGTACGATAGCCATTCGGAGCGATGCCGAAAGTAGTGTTCGCGCAGTGCCGGGGTCACGAGGTCGTCGACGGACTCACCCGCCAGAGCTAAATAGGCGCTGTCTGTATCGGTTTCGCAATACTCGAACAGCGAATGTTCCACGTACGTGATCATGAAATCGTAGTAGAACTCCAACATGCGCAGTTTGGCCCACTGCAACATGAAGAAGCCCACGTGCGTGGGCAAGGCGCATTTGACGCTGCACTTCTGCATTACTATCTCGTACGCATCGTGGGTAACGACGTCGAGTTGTCGAAAGCGGCGATCGTTGATCATGATCGATGCCCTCTTCTCCATGCAGTGGTCGACTTTGCGGTGCCTATCGACGTTAGTGATAAATTTGCAGTAGGAAGAATTCCCCATAAGTTTGTTGGTATCCGCGATCATGGCTTTGTCGGGATGGACGTCTCCCTCACGACGCGCGGCGGACACCGCCTCCCCGAATCGTCGGAAGCAGGCGATTGGTGTGTACTCGATGACCTGGTAGACGTGGGTCACCTCAAGTCCGTGTTCCTGGTACCATCGCGGTAGCGAGCAAGATCTTATCTCCACGATAACTTCCGACGAGCATGCGACGCGGAGTTGTCACGATGTCACGTTCTTCGGTGTATCGACGCATGAAAGGTCCGAGTTCATCGCGGGTCATGTGAATGTTCTTGAATATGGGCGGCATCTCGCCAAAGTGCGCGCGCAATTCCTCCGGTACACGAATGTCGCATTGAATCATTCTGAACACGGTGTCATTTCGTACGCCTATCAGGATCTCTTGTGACGTCATCTTCCAATGCAAGTGTCGACGGAGGCGGGGAAAGGTGGCGTCCAGAAAGAGATTCACGCACGGATCGCGTCTCGTGACCTTCCACTCGCATTCCCACAGCTCGACGACCCTGACGAAGTGACGATGGTAGGCCGTGTTCTTTCGTGTTTCGGCGAGCAGTTGAGCCATGGGTTTCCCGTTGACCTCGTTGACCTCACGACCGGTGCACTGACATTCGTGGTAGAAGCATCCGTGAAACTGATAGGCCGTCTTTGTTTCGCTGCACCAACCGTCCACCAACAGTTTGCCGATGCGCTTCTCGCGTCCGTTGGACTAGTGACGTATGGCGCGTCCCATGGTTTCGGACTCCCACGACAGCCACTCGGCCGCCATCTGTCCGGTGGGCTGTGCCGCTTCGGGTCGGAACTCCTTCTCTTCCCGTCGTCGCGTATACCATCCCGTTGACATGTCTTGCGATAGAGACCACAGGTAGAGTGCGTTTGTGTCGTAGCCAACTATGGACTAACACGTTCGAGCTGCATCACCGTAGTCGTTCTGACGTATCTTCGTGACCCCTTTCTCGTGATGTCTGGTGAATATTAGTGAAGGCCCTCAGACGATGTTATCTCTGACCAGTTGATGGACATCCTTGTTCTTCTCGTTGAAGAGCGTAAATAAGGTCTTCTCCGGCACATTGTTGAACAGGTGGGTCAAGGTCAAACCGGGTATACTGATGGCTTTTTTGAACATGTTCAGACCGCATTGCCGTAGAAGGCAAACTGTTTGGCGATGGCCTCCAAGAACGGTACGATGTCCCTGTTGTTGTACCAGACGAGAAAGTCCAGCAACGTTTTCAGGTCGTTGTCTCGTCACGCCTCTTGACAAAGGGAGCAGTCCTCGTCGGATGTACCTTCGTTTTTTAGTCGACTGAAGAAGCCCTCATTTGGACGCAGAGTGGAGTCCTTGAGTTTCTCCAAGCTGTCCATGTAATCGTATGGGAAATGACATCGAAGCCGTACGCTTTCAGGTACTTATCGTATGAGAATCCCGGGGCAATATAATGAGTCATATCGAGGAATTTCATGTTATCCGTCAATAGACACATAAACGAGTTGCCGCGTTTGATCACATGAAACGTTCCGCCATACTCCTCCTTGTCTTCCTCCTACTCCTCTCTTTCTTTCAGTGTGGACATGAAGTAGGATACTAGGAACAGGAAGAAGGATACTAGGAACTGTTTGACGACGTTCAGATCGTACCTGCCCGAGTTGAATCCGATGATGGGCAACTGATGAAGCCAACCGTACAACTGACCCATGAATGACTTGTAGGGATTAATCAGTTGTCGTTGAGACCCGTTGTCCGCCGCCGTCGCCACGTCCTCGTCCCAGCTCGCGATCGCAACCGCGAGTTGTTGAAGGACACTCGTAATCGTCTATGATGGCTTCGTAGGCAGCATAGCTCATAGACTGAAGGATGGCCATCATGTCGGACACCAACTTGTTGCTATCGCCATCAGTGATAACACATGGCACTTGTTCGTATCCGGGTACGTTACCCGCCAGTGACACATTCAACGGTACGTGATGAGACACCCAATGGATCATGTCACTGTCTGATGGAAGCTGTGACGTATCGAACCAGGACTCGAAGTCGAAGGTAGAACGATAGGGGTAGTAGCGCAACCACTCGGGAACACGAATGTTTTCGTCGTCCAAACGCTGGAAAACTGTCGGCGACGGATGGTAGACGCCGCCGGGATAGATCCTTCGCACGCCTCCCGTACACGTGCGCTCGTGCTTCTCCTGGTGGTATGCGTATTTCCATAACGAGTCACCACACTTCCTACATCGATAACAGTGACAGTACATATTCACGTCTTGTATATAGGAAAAGTGTGTCTCGTGGAGATTGACGTACAGCGTGTCGGAATAGTGAAACAATGAACGACGCACGAGTTCGGCAGTCGCCTTTCCACCTTCATCCTCCGGTTCGATGAGTGTGTAGTCACACACGTTGGTCTCAAAGGTGCTCTCGACGTGATAGAGGTCGTCCGTCGTCACACCGTCAAAATCTTTCATAGCCACTCCGTCTCGGTCGTACTTCTCGTGAAGTACCTTCACAGTGGGTTCCATGTGACGTCGGTCATATCCACGATGCAGAGCCAGACAGCGGAAGAGACACAGATTGTCAGTGTACTTCTTCTTCTTGTTGGCTTCTCTATCCAGTCCAATGACGGCAATATTCTTCTTGACGTACCTCGAAAGTGTGATGTCCACACATCCTATCGGATGGTCTACGATGCGGTTGACGAAGAAGGTGACGTTCGTGACCACCTCGCATACCCATTGACTGTGTCCGGACGTTGATTGATCACCCACTGCAACACGTCTGTTTCTCGGACTCGCTTCAGAAATGCATCAAAATCTTCGGTGTTGGTGATAAGACACGTTTCATCAAGGTAACGTCCGCAACAGTTGCACGACGAATGATAGTATCTGTATCGGTTCGTGATATTGTTCCTCAACACGAAACCGTAACTAAGGTTAATCTTGAAAGCGTGTGTCTGTTCGCGGAACATGATCTTCAATGACGGTTCTAGAACAGACGTGTCCGGTGTTGACACTGTAATTGTAACTGGATTGAACAGGTCCTCTGACCACGTTGGTTCGGAAGGCCGACCAGTGGTCTCAAACGACGTCTCGCAGCTCCCTAGCCAGAGTGTCGGCGAAGGGGAGTCGTGGCGGAGGACATATGGGATCGTCGCCGACGTCATGGCTCGCACGTGGTCGTTCTTCGCATCTCGCTCGCTTGGGTAGCGGTGGGTTGGTCACTTCTTCTCGTCTGCTACATACCGTCTTGATATGACGTAACAATTTGTCACGTCTTGTGAATTCACGTGCACAACTCTCACAGCGGTGCTTATTTTTTTTCTGTGCGGGTACCCTGCCACATGATCTCCTCGTGTGACGTAACAAGGCATATCGTCTCGTGAACTCTCTTGTACATACCTGAGATCGGTGCGTCGTGCTTTTCGGTTTGTCAGATGGCGCCACTCGCAACGGTGGTTTGGTGTAGGCATGATCGTCGACTCGTGGTGACTGGATCGACGGTGATGAATGAGTCAGATGTATGTGACTTTGTAAGTCGTTGTATGTATCGGTGACGATACCGCAGTGGCGACAAACATGCTTCTTCATCGCGCTTTATCTACCTACAACTGAAGGATGAAAGATCCTTGCCTATTTCTATATATCAGACACTATGTGACGTCGTGTAAACGTGTATTGAGGCATCAGCGGGAGAAGAAGGTGGAGAGATATCAGCGTGTGGACGAAGGGAGTGTGGCTACGTATAAACCGATAATTATACACGTGTGCGCGTGTGAGTGTGCGTGTGTGCGTGTGCATCATATACCGCAAAGTCACTCTTCGACGTGAAAGAACAACGAACGACCGAGATCGGAATTACATGTACCGTTATTTCTACGATACTAACAAATACAATATTCAAATCGAAAACTATGCTACTACTACTACTACTACTACTACTACTACTACTACTATTACTACTACTACTACTACTACTACTACTACTACTACTATGCAACTAATATACCGATAAGTAGGTATAGGCTTACTGTGACAACTCGAGGCGCCACTAACCCCAACTAACGTAGGGGCGCATTTCCTCTTTGTCTCCACCTAACGTTATCTATTTTACAAATACATAGCATAATTCAAACACAACACGATTGTACAGTTCTCTACGAAGTGTAGAGGTCACGGAATTAACGTGTTCTTCACGGATAATGTTTCTTGCAAGTTCAAGGCAGCAGTGGCGTGCGGACTCTTAGAGTACGTGGTGTGGACGCATATAGAACATTAGCTAAGCGTCCTATGTCTCGCTCTAAGTCCCGCACGCATTCAAAGGGTGCTCCGTTACCCAAAGCCATACAATCAATAAAATTAGCCCAGATAATATGTCCGTCGGGACATAGAGCGAATGTCGACCTATTATTCCGGAGGGCTGCGTACTCCGATGCCGATATGGTGACGTCATAATCGTCGTCGTCCTCACATGTCATATGTAGGGGAATGTCAGATGAAGATGATGATGTGGTGTCGTGACATCGTCACACGACATGTCCAGTGTTGGTACACTCGTGTGAGGACGTGATGACGCTGGAGATGGCGTATTCTGCTCGTGCAATCTCATCAGGAGTGCGCGACGTAATGGTACTTCGACACGGGATAGACGCGGGACCTTTTTCTTTGGTGCCCACGTCAACTCCTTCTCCTTATAGGCGTCCTGTATACGTCCTATATCACCGCCACTAGCGACAGCACCATCGTCCTGTTAAACACAATAACAGCATTACAAGGTGAGTACACGTGCCACTTTTGTTTTGTTTTAGTAATCGTCATTTTCATCCACCAGTGATATATCATGAGTTCTCAGGGTGGCTTGGACACGTGCTATAGTATCACGTGACCCCACCGGCGCATCCGTTGTATACTTGATATGTTTCACTGCCCACTTCAAACTGTCGTATATCTAAGTATTCCCACCTTGTAAATTCGTTTTCTTCGTCCTCAAACGTAAGATACAGTTCGTTGGCTGTGAAACGAAAACAGGCGTCGACTGTGGTTGCGATCAATAGCTCCAAGTCCCTCATTTCCTCCGTGAGCTGTTCTTGTTTGTGCCGTGAACGCCAACATGCTGGCGCCACAGGTCGTTGGTTGCGTAGCGCACACAGGCGTCGGTTATAGTGGCGATAAATAGTTCGTCGTTTATCATTTTCTCTGTGCGCTTTTCGATGGCATTCACCTTCGCTACAGTCTCCAATAAATCACTATAGTCTTCATCATCATCATTACCATCGCTAGCCCATGTACATGACCCACACACAAGCACACCACTTGCCTCGATGTCGTCGTCGTCGGTGATGTCTGAATAACTCAGACGTCGTTTGACGGTTTGGGAGCCTTCGACTGGTGTTATAGACTTCCTGCTTATCGTCCAGCCAGGCGGACACGCGTTCGAACGACGACTACAAAACAACATAGCGAATTACGTCATCACTTCCGGTGACAAAACACCTTGCTGGACAAACAGGACTTACAGTTGAATGACTTCCAGTGCTGTCACGGAGTAGTTCACGTAACCCCCTTTCGATGCCTTTCTACTAGTCACCCTAGCCTGTTTAGTGCGTAGCACGCTGAATACCCGATGACGGTCTTCGTCAGTTTTCAGTGACATATAGTCGGTGGCCGACAAATTGCCTATCGCCCGCGGAACTACACCATCAAAACCCGTGACCCACAGTTCAGTGCCTTCACGATCACCCAACAGGATGCCCATACAGTATTTATATGCAGGACCCCCCTTCTGTCGTCCATGAACCGGACATGCGGTGACACTGTGGTTGTGGTGTCCTTTCAGTTCGATGAGGACTTTGCGGCTACAGATGCGACATGCTGGGTACATACGTATTTCGGAGGCAGAGCACATGTTACAGTAGTTAGAGGACGATCAAATGCATAAGAACCATCACTCACTGTGTCGATTGCAGTCAGGTCGATCGCCTCGGAGCTTGCCTTGCAGTTAGCAGTCGCCATCTTGTTGGTGTCTCAGCAGGAGTCCGTGAAGGTGTTCAATTAATGGAGAGCGATAGAGTGATATGGGCTACTCGATTTAGCCTAGCTTTATATACACAAAGAAACGCTCCAGGCACCGAACTCGTGACGGGATAGACAATGGAATAACGTGGATCCTGTGGCCGGGTGTTAGCGATAAGACACTTCCCGGATGTATGTCCCGGTCTCTGTCATCTACTTTTACGGCGCGTCTTCCTGTTTTTAATGAGGCGTCTTTTTACAGTTCCCGGATGTATGTCCCGGATCAGCCATCTATTTTTACTACGCGTCTTCCTGTTTGTAATGAACACCTTACGTACGGCATAATTTTACAGAACACTGCATGCGCTTTATAATAAATTGCCTCAACTGCATGAGAAGAATGCCTAGACTGTTCTTACCTAGTTTGTTACGGTTTGAGCTCTTTCCCCAATATCCTTCCGCACTGGGAACATTTTCAACTAGACGCGCGTTCCCTGTATCCAACAAACATGTGTGTAGTTGAATGTCATGGAATTTTACAGCTAATATGACGTATATGATCTGTCGCCGTTGTTCCAGCCATGTACTTGTTAATTCTGGTTTTACATTTTATACGCCTAGTCAGATAGTTCGCTTGTAATCCGCTGCGTGCAGTCTGGATATTTCGCGCTGTGATTACATCGTCAAAGTACCTGGCTTTTTTATATTGATACTCAGATTCCCACAAAAGAATTGTTCGCCGCATATGTGTATATAACACGCGAAGAAGTTTGACAGAAAATGAATGGCGTCCTTAAATTGTACATACATATTCTCCATTTGTTAAAACCGTCTAAAAGTTAGCGTTGGCCGTGTTCTCGTTGCTTCGGTGAGATACGATCGGGTCGTGTGTACCACTAAACTTAATTGGTGTCTGGTTTTGTGATATATATCCTCCCGCGTGTCACGAGACTCCACGCGATATTTCTGTCTTCTCTAATTGTCCGTCACAAGACACTGACATAGTTGTTATCTCTTTCCTGTTTGAACGAGGCGTCATACGATAATTGCCGCCTGTTTTCATAATTGGTGTCTGATTTTTCTGTATACTAATACTATCTATCTCGTCCGTGTGTTAACTTTCAAATCATTCCATATACACGGCGAAGATGGCTGCTTTTATACCTTGGGATAAGATACGCGAACAATGGCGACAGCGCGAGACATATGATGATGCAACGATGTGAGTACACAATTTCACAGAGTAGTATTTATATTTGCTTGATGTCATTCGTTTTAACGACTAGGTATTTATTTAATGCGGGTAATTACACAGTGTTCTTAGAAGTTCTTCACATAACCTACCTGTGTCGTACATATTTAAACACTAGTTCTGGTACATAGTTACGCTTAATTAGTCATTCATCACATCTTACAAGGTATTTACTTCATGCGCTTAATTAGTCATTCATCACATCTAACAAGATATTTACTTCATGCGCTTAATTAGTCATTCATCACATCTAACAAGGTATTTACTTCATGCGGGTAATTACACGGTGTTCTTAGAAGTTCTTCACACAACCTACCTGTGTCGTACATATTTAACCACTAGTTCTGGTATATAGTTACGCTTAATTATTCATTCATCACATCTAACTGTTGTCTATATCATTTTTTTAGCAATGAAGACGACGATACTAGCAGTGTCACTAACAGTGTCTCGGAGTGCACGTAAGTGTTCAAATTATTACACATCATTAATGCTAATAATAATAATAATAATAATACGTAAACTAGTTCGTATCACTTCTCCCCTGTTGACTTACCGTTTCATTGTTATCTGTCTCCTCTCTCGCCCTAGCTTGGTTGCCTAGCATTGTGTACATTATTAATAGGTGACCTAGTTCTCCCCTTGTTGACTTCCGTTCATCTGTCCCCTCTCTCGGCCTAGCTTGGTTGCCTAGCACTGTGTACATTATTAATGGGTGAACTAGTTCTCCCCTTGTTGACTTCCGTTCATCTGTCCCCTCTCTCGGCCTAGCTTGGTGGCTTAGCAACGCGGTGTCTGGTTATAGCACTATCGCACAGACGAAATGGGTCAATGTCTGTGTTTTTAATACCCCTCCTGTGTGTAAGATTTAACGTCTCATTCATATAGTTTTCAAAGTTTTGATATATGTTCCAGAGAAGAAGAGATGCGCCTGGAACATGAGTATTACTTTTTACGCTGTCCTCTGGCAGCTCCTCGGTACGCGCCCACGGATTCAACCCCCGTCACCGTTGTATGATGCGGATACCCCGGCACCCATTGATACCGGCGATCGTGAAGGGTATTGGTCATGTCATGCCGACACTGAAGACGATGGATTTTTCTGTATAGATAACTAAATTAAAACGTTTCCTACTTTGACAATATGTTGTTGGTTATTATTTATACACGTTCGCAATCATTCTTTCATGCATACAGAAGATATACCATACGTCTATGACTCCGTGACAGGTCATATGACAGGCGCCATCTTGGAATTTCTCCATATGTACTCCGGTCCCATCATATAGTTAGACTACTTCCACTTCTATGCGCTAGATAGGTCTAGGTTCGGGTTAGGTCCATTTATTTCCGTTAGGTGGCGGGTCGTGTGACAGGCGGCGAGTCGTGTGACAGGCGCCATCTTGGAATTTGTTCATGGGGCACCGGCACCCCCCTGATACGTATTACAAAACCCCTTCCTACTATTCACGAGCGATACTATCACATATATATATTAATTTAACCAAAATCCGTAGTACTTAATAGAACAAACCGTTTTCGTAAACCCCCTCAAGACATTTTACGCAGTGGATCTTTATTCTAAATAAATAACAGCTACTGTATTAATTACTTGCTTACAGATTGTTAGAAAAGTTATAATAAATTTATGTACTGATTATTCTGGATTATTATGCATTTATATGCTTGAGCGATATAAAAAGGTGTGGTATGGAAAGCCAAACATGACATTGTTCATAATTTTGTAGCTAAGGCGTAACGGTAGATCTTGGTTGATTTATTAGTGAAAAATTAATAGTTAGTAAGATAGCATGTTAAATCCGAAATCTCTGTTTGAGTAATTATATAAAGTATAGTTAGCAACTGTTGTTGAACATAAAACCCATAATAATAAGTCATATTAAGAAGATTGCCTAGAAAATAGTCATACATCTTTTTCAGGAACGGGTCACTGATATGGAGCAACGTTTCATTTGTTAAGAAGATGGTGGTGGCTTAATGGTTAAACTTAGAAATAAAGGGATATATTCATTGGTGGCGGTGTCAAAACTACGGGTTGGCTGAATAATTCAAAAATACAGGTGATCATTATGTCCATAAAAAATGTGGAAAGACTTACACTGCCTCAAAAAATGTGATTAAATCATCTCAGGCAACAACCCAGGTTGTTGCATCTGAATGTATGCCAACTAGTACGAACTCGAGAGATTATGATTATCAAACTCACTGTCGCATCAAACAGGACAACATTGATCTGACCAAATTCCTGACCTTTCTGCGAAGTCACAACCCATTTTCCACCGACAATGACGAGCACCTGCAAAATCTTGCTACCGGGGTCATAGCTGATGAGAGAGTCAATTTAGACCAAGCTGTGGATATTGGAATGAAAATCCACCAGAAAATCACAGATCAGAAGTACGGAGACGTCGTTCTCAGGAAGTCAGACCGAGTGAAAACCTTCGCAGATATGAGGAAAACTATCAAACTGAAAGATGGAAAAGAAGTGCGCATGTCGTCGAGGGAGCTGTACCAGAGATTATTGGCCAAGGCATATACTTCTGGACCACCAGATCGCAGTGTCTTCTCACATGAGCTAGCAGCCGTAGCCCCAGCTTTATTCCACGACAACGGCACAATGCGAAGGCCAGTGAAGTCTTAATTAGTTTCGTACATCGCTACCCTCGATCCCCATGTTGTCTGCAATGATGGAATTGACAACAAAGCCACAGTTGTGGATGGATGTGCCGTTCTGCATCAGATACCCTGGCCAAAGACACGTACCTTTCATCAAGTGTGTTCATCTTATGTGATGTATGTTCTCCACTTGGCACCACACGATAGGGCCTGGTTCGTACTGTTCGACAGCTATGAAGTGCTCACCACCAAGGAACCCGAACAGAAACGACGTAAATTGGGCAAAATCCTTTCCACTGATGTGTTGGTTGGACGTAACACTCCAGTGCCTTCAAACGAAAGTAGTTTTCTTTCAAACAAGCACAACAAACAGCAACTCATTTATTTACTCTCTACTTACCTGCTAAAAAAAGGTATCGATGTGCGTCACGCTGGCGAGGAAGGATATGCCGATACCACAATTGCGAAGTGTAACCCTAGATGTTGCAGAATCCCACGAGAACGTATGTATTCGTTGTGATGATACAGATCTGCTTGTAATCCTGCTTTACCATGCGCCTGAGAAGTCCACTATTTACATGCAAACCAAACAAAGACTAATCAGCATTCGCACTGGTCAACATGCTCTCGGAAAGGAGATGTGTAAGTGCTTGCCATTTGCACACGCTATGTCTGGCTGTGACACAACGTCAGCTATCAATGATATAGGCAAAGTCAAACACATGAAAGTTCTAGGTTCTTCAACAGAGCTGAGAACATCCGTTGCCATATTCGGCAGTAACACTGCATCGAGTGCCGACATTGCATCAGCTGGGGAGCGCAATATGGTTTTACCTTACATCAAAAGCAACTGAAATGTAAGTCTCGACGACCTACGATACATGCACATAATTTCATCAAAGTATGTCGCCATTGAAAGAATGCCGCCGACAAGTCGAGCATGCTACTTCCATTCACTAAGAGTGCACCTACAGGTTTCTACTTGGGTTAATCTGAAAACGGTATTGGACAGAAAGAAACAATATGGCTTCCACTGTGACGCACACTCAGTAGTGCCCATCAGCACAGACACAAAAACCAGCATCCGAACATCTTCTACAAGAGATCCGTTGCTCCTGCAAGCACCAAAATCAATTTTGTGTGTCTTGCAACTGCTCAAAGAAGCGTCTTGCCTGTAGCGTCCACTGCAAATGTCATGGTCAGGGCGAAAACGGCACAACTCTTGTACAGCTACCCGACAGTAACGATGATGACAATGATGATGATGATGTTTAACAAATGATATATTAGAACATTACAGGTAGAACATTCATGATCTCTCCTAGTTATATTCAAGTTTAAATGCTATACCATTCACTATTTGGGGTATAAGTGACATTCATGTGATATTAGTTAAGAAGTTAATTAAATCCCAGAACAACGTTGGGACGGAGTGCTATATAAGAAATATATTACTAATTAATTGGGTAATTACTTACTTGATTAATTAAACTCCATCATTAATGTGTGGCTTAATAAACCAGTATACATACCGTTACAAACGAATTAACCTATAAATGAAACAGTTAAACATATGATTAACAAACGCAAACAAAAAGTGTCACTTCGAAATTGGACCAAAACACTCAAAAACAAAAATTGGCGTAAAAACAAAGTTCCCCAGGGTTGATTTTGGTTGGTGTTTTTTGGAAGTTTAGGAAACCCAACTGTTCACCTTAACACAAAAATTGGCATTTTAACCAAAATGTCCGGTTTATCGTCAATTTCTACTGAACTATTACAAGTGTGATATCTAATTGCTTCCAGTCGATATCGATAACTTGTTTCCTATTTGCTAGGTAGCTTGTAATAGCAATGTTTTGCTACCCAACGAACAACTGTCAGACACTGGATTGGATAGGATGCAGTCAGAACACTTTTTCCATTCCCCGAGAACTGGCCAGTAATTCACTTATCAATTTCGTTACCTACATCGCTGTCCTAGCATGTATAATGACCATGGGAGCATGTTGACATTGTTAAATCTGTTTTTGTTTTGTTTTAGATATTCACCCATGCGAGAGCAATCCTTGTGTAAATGGAGCTAATTGTACTAACGAAGTCAAATCCTACATATGCAGTTGTATCCGTGGTTACATTGGAGTGAACTGCGAGACAGGTATACCATTGGCAACAATTCCACACGTTAGCATGTTACTCATTTCTGTTAACAATTATTGCGTTTTCTTAGAACATTCGTCTTTATGGCATGACACGCTAGATGAACATGTCCATTGCTCAAAGTGTAGACGGAGTGATTGAAATATCAAATGTTGTTACACGAGTCGCATACCCATCATACATAATGTCTACGAGAGCAAGTTACTATTTTTAACACTGTTAAAAACTGTTATTGCAGATTATGACGAATGCCAGCACAGTCCTTGTATTAATGAAGCTACTTGCGTAGACAAGGTCTACTCCTATAAATGCAGTTCTATCTGTATCTTGTTGATACCAATACCAACCGTTTGCATATTACTAATTTATCTAGACAATGCTGGTATTTTATTAGTAACTTCGTATTAACAGCATGACTTGGTGTGAGACATGTAAACTCTTTACTAAAACATTGTACATCACGTGACTTGACTTAGAATACATAATACATAATTGTAATACCCAAATCATGGTAGGCCGTTTGTAAAACAAGTTAAAGTAATAAAATAACCCGAACACCAGTCTTTAAAAAGCTACTCATTAAATAAATAACGTCTCGACAATTGTTCTTTATATTTGTATTTGAAAAGATAAATAAGTATGTGTCTATTAGTTAACTGAACGACACATACTTTTCAAGTTAGTACGAGCATAATATCGTGTAAATTATGGACTTTTTTGTCGTATAGATAGACTCATATATTCTGAAAAACTGTTGTACATTCTTTGGCAACTTATTATGTTATGACTTCA
Source organism: Paraescarpia echinospica (assembly GCA_020002185.1). Lineage (NCBI taxonomy): Eukaryota > Metazoa > Annelida > Polychaeta > Sabellida > Siboglinidae > Paraescarpia > Paraescarpia echinospica. The sequence goes on along the minus strand of CM034544.1, from coordinate 47,949,771 downwards.
GCATAATTATCGCAGTTCTCAACTCCTCTACATCAGGTACTTTACGAATGTGCAAAGAATAGAATAACTTAGACGTATGGTCCTACCTCTTATCACCAAAGGGTAACCTTACTAATTTTTGTGTAGCAAGACCAGGCATTCGACATATGTTCAGTAAGTGTTGCCACATATTTCAGGGCAGTATATAATATAAGGCAAAACGAGTGAGTGGTATAAAGTAGACGTGCCAGTTATATTAATCAAGATGCTTGATATGTATATAATCACCGAACACTTTGAGAGTTTTCATTTCAATAAGCAAATGTGATTTTGTCCATGTTAACTTGTAGTCAATCAGAACACCTAAAAAAATTATGAATTCAACACTGTAGATTTCTTCCTTTTTATCTTTATTGAAATACTTGAATTCAATATGCGATTTCCAAATATCGTGTAATTTGTCTTTGTAACATTTAGTGATAACCTGTTTATAGCAAGAACAAAAACAAAAAGTTAATTTTGACCCCAAAATATAACACATATTCATACAATAAACACATCAGGTATATACATTTAAACAAATACAATATATCTGCATACATAATAATGTGTGTATATACCATTTTTGAAACCAGTTTAGTAATTAATTAACATAACATCACCTTTTAATTTATTTTATGATAAATAGGGGGTCAGTGGCTCCGATTACGACATATTGTCACTGCAGTTATGACAAATGTATATTTTTTTAAATATATGATGACCTTTCAAGTTATGTGTCTATCTAAATTATACAATTTAAGTGTGAATTATATTTGGCAGTAATTGATATAATCAAAACTGTATATGTCAGATTAAACACCACTATTCTTGTTTAAACCCACATCTAAAAATAAGAACCACAAGGTCCATTTTTGTTGGTGAAATATATTATGTCATTGGTCACATCTTTACTAGTTGTTGTTATTTTTGTTGTTATGTAATTAAGGAAATCTTATGGATATACTGATTGATTATTTCAAGCAGAAAATGGAAGAATGTGTTTTTCTTTGAATTGCTGTCTACTATTAAAGCAAACAATTATATGTTTTTTAAACACTGCTCATTTGAAATATATTTTGATGATATATAATGTTCAGTTTAACGTTTTTCAAGAACTGTGAATTTTGCAACATGTTGCAGCCCTTCCCAGCTTAAACATAAACTATTTAAATATGAAACAAGTCAGTCTGCCTAAATGTCAATGGATTGTGTAAATATAGATATAGTAATTCAAATAGGAATGGGATAACAACAATAATTTAATTATCAATATTTGATTTTCACCCTACTTAGATCACTGCTCCACTCGTTACTGTAAACAAATCCTATGTGATATGTATTATATATATATATATATATACATACCATCTCAAAGAAGACGATTAGGGTATAGATTGAACTGGAATGCTATGGAGAGTGTGATAAGGACAAGACACGGACAATGTTCCCATTGTATATTCATCACATTTTTGTTGTCTCATGATTATTACTTTATGACATGTATATCATCAACACACAAGTACTCACTTCATTATTGTATCTTGGGCTGTTTGCATGATGTATATCCCCAGTTACACATATAGGTTTTGCTATAAGTTAATGCGACAGCGGGTTCCTAAGTTATGATTCATGACCTTGTTTATTAATATAGCTACATTGATCACCAAAATGAACCTGATTAATTGACTGATTAGTTGGATGGTTGACTGATTGGTTGATTGATTGATTCATTGATTGGATGATTGATCGATTTATTGATCGATCGATTGATTTATTCATTTGTTGACTGGTTGAATACTTGATTGATTGATTGATTGATTGATTGATTGATTGATTGATTGATTGATTGATTGATTGATTGATTGATTGTTTGATAACCACCACTAACAAATGGCTTAACCAATGATGTCGTACAGGTAATTATTATTAATTAGATTTCGACATATATAGTGCTGCATCGCCCCTTCTCCCCGGATTAGCAGCGCGATCCCGTCCGATCCCCGACAGGTGAGACCATGCTCCGCTCCTCGATTGTTGCGTTTACTATGCCACGCTGCGCTGCTGCTGTACCGTGACGAGGGCGCCGATAAAGCTGTAGCATCCGTCTTGGTCGCCGATCGTGCTATCGCAGCCCGCCTTGACTGTCGATCACGCTGTTATACACTGCCTTGGTCGTCGATCACGCGGTCGCATACAGCCACTAAGTCCGTATTTGACACACTTCATTGCCCACGCTTGCAGTCGTCTTACGCTGCTAGGCTAGTCTCTTACAATCACTCTTTAGAGGAGACCCCCAGTCCAACCTATCTTCACCCACACCTGGTTGCCAACACGCCTCAGCAACACTTCACATCCTCCACCCATCGATTCTTCCAAATAGGTTTAACTGCAACTCTTACAGTGTCATTTTTGTTGATATCATTTTGAGCTGCTAGTATAATCTCGTTACTTGCCTCCCACACACAATTTTATTGCCCCCTGTATTCCTCGAGACAATAGGTTAGCACAATCGTTACACAATCATTCTCGACCCCCTGAATGTTGTCTCCTGTTTAACGTATCTTTTTTATACTCGGTCACCAATGCATAACACATGACTGGATTTAACCAACCATCAAACATATCCGACGTAGATCGGACCCATTATGAGGCACAACTCTAAGATATGCATCTATTTAACTCTAACCTCCCCTAATCAATAATGCGACATTCCGTGTCAAAGGTGTTGAGTTATTTATAGCCCCACCTTCAGACTGAGTGCACCTGCAGCCGCCCATACATGTATATTAACACAATTTTGTTCAGCTAAAAGGTCATATGCCAGACTGGCTGGCCTGCCCTGCCCCAACAAAAAAAGGAAAGGAAATACAAATCTGATTACACCAATAAGAGAATGCTACAATGCTATATTAATGACACAGTAACATCGCTTTATTGTAAATGCCTGTAATTAGAATCTGGCAGACGTAAATATTATTGTCATGTTTTATTATTGTAAAAATATTCAGAGTTGTTACTGTAGATATAAACATATACAATCAAGCATGCAATTTCATTTAATATCATGGTATTCCTGTCATTACACTATCGTGCAGTTTCAAGTCGATTTGAATATTATAATGACGAGGACAGATTTTTTAATGTTAAATACAATAATGCCGACAGGGGTAAAAAAATTAAATATACCTCACACGGCCGCTTTTTCTTCGTCAGTTAGGATGGGGCTAAAGTTAGGTAATGTTATTTTCATAGAATGGATGGTTATATTATAATTATTAGGTAATTTCCCAAGTTTCTGAAGATTGTTGTTAAAGTAGAAATATCAACAATATGTATATATATATATATATATCTACACGTATATATATATATATTGATATACTTGCACATAGACACACATATGTCTGTATATATGTGAGTGCGTGTATGTGTGGGTGGATGGGTGTGTGTATGTATGTATATATATATATATATATATGTGTGTGTGTGTATATATACATATATATATACATATTGTCAATATTTAAATTTTAACAATATATAGATATATATAGACCGCACATCAGCGAAGGGTTCGTTACGCTCGATTTACCGGAAGTGATCCCTAACAGGGAAATTTTCAGCGGGAACGAGTTTAAGGTCGACGTTAGTTGTGATTGTTGCCTCATGTGGTGTTGTGAACTACATTAATTGCGTAGTTTAAACTCTGCACCAAATGATAACAGTTATGCTACGTTGTGCAGAGGACATATGCCTCAGCGAACCGTGCGAGAACGGAGGCACTTGCGAACTCACCAAAGGTTATACCGGTTATTACAACTGCAAATGCAGGAAGAATACATCTGGCAAAAATTGCGAATGTAAGTGAATATAAGACAATGTTGATTTATTTTCTATATATTTTTGTGTTTGTTTGAACTGTGATTATGTATATTTATATATATATATATATATATATATATAATCGAGCTAGCGTACACTTGCGAGTAGTTTAACGTTATCCTCTTAGACGGCTTGAACTTCTAGCGCCAAATGCCCCATACATGTCAAGATTATCCGTGTTATGTGGTAAATCAGTTGATAACGTAAATCGTAATGTGCGCATAATACGTGAAACGTAATCAAATATTAGCAGGAACCAAGGGCGCGCGGCAAATACTTTGGGAACACGGTGTCTGTTTCATAGACTTGGCAACATGTGCAACATGTTTGGTACCTCTTAAACAATGAAAATTAAAATAATGTATGACATTTTGTGAAACCTGTTTCCGTTAAATAAGAGTGCAATGATTGCTTAAGTTTTAAAATGAAGATGCGCATCTACGTAATGTTCGCACGGCCACGATTTTAACAAAAGCATCATATAAATGACCACCATATGTACATACATACACATTGAACATAATTTGTAAATTGGCATAACGATATGTGTTAAACACGATAATCGCTGTGTTGAACTGAACTAAGCCAAAGCGTTTCAAAATGCAGACTTAATTTGTTTGCAAGTGTGTTCCTGACATTTTGCCTCAAAATTAGAATAAAATAGGTGTACTCTACGTGTTCATCCCTACTTTTTAAGTAGTTAATATATCGTGAAAACGAAGAGTAATATGTACATTTCATTACGATTGATTGTGCAACTCGTTGAAATTTTTCATAATCTGCATTTAATATGATTATCATATAATACGATATTTTTGGAGTTACTGAAAGTATTGTTTTTATGTCTTCTCTGGATATACATTGGGTAATTATACAAAAGACCACTGTTACTCCCTGGTGGACAGTTTCTGAAACATTTAGCTCGTTTTTACAAGTTCAATGATATTTTGTTCAGAGCAAACCATATGCACAACAGTTCTATTTTTAGAATATCCCATATAGCCTTTTAGATCCTACATTATTTTACAAAAAGCACGCCGCACTTTATTTTTTAACATTGCAAGTTGTGCTTAATAACAAAATTAATTTTTTCACAATACTTTACGTTCTATGTATACTAATCAAATTTTAATTAAACGTGCGAAATGCAATTCGCTGTGTATAAATGTGCCATGTATATAAAAATTAAATCTTTATTAAAATATATTTCCAAACAGCGCTCATTCTAAAATTTACTGTTTAAAAGCAAGTGACAAATACTCCCAGAGCATTGCAGAAACACTAATGAATCCAGTGACACAAGATACATATGTCGAGATGATGACGCTATCTCCGCGCGTTGTTAAGGCAAAATGACGGAACCGAACGATCGTTGAAACGGGACGGACGATTCCACGCGATTGGCTGTAAAGACCCATGTTGAATTACACGTGTGATATCTAATTGCTTCCCGTCGATATCGATAACTTGCTTCCTATTTGCTAAGTAGCTTGTAAAAGCAATGTTTTGCTACCCAACGCACAACTGTCAGACACTGGATTGAATAGGCTGCAGTCAGAACACTTTTTCCAATCCCCGAGAACTGGCCAGTAATTCACTTATAAATTTCGTTACCTACATCGCTATCCTAGCATGTATAATGACCATGAGAGCATGTTGACATTGTTAAAACTGTTTTTGTTTTGTTTTAGATATTCACCCATGCGAGAGCAATCCTTGTGTAAATGGAGCTAATTGTACTAACGAAGTCAAATCCTACATATGCAGTTGTATCCGTGGTTACATTGGAGTGAACTGCGAGACAGGTATACCATTGGCAACAATTCCACACGTTAGCATGTTACTCATTTCTGTTAACAATTATTGCGTTTTCTTAGAACATTCGTCTTTATGGCATGACACGCTAGATGAACATGCCCATTGCTCAATGTGTAGACCGAGTGATTGAAATATCAAATGTTGTTACACGAGTCGCATACCCAGCATACATAATGTCTACGAGAGCAAATTACTATTTTAACACTGCTAAAAACTTTTATTGCAGATTATGACGAAAGCCAGTACAGTCCTTGTATTAATGAAGCTACTTGTGTAGACAAGGTCTACTCCTATAAATGCAGTTCTATCGGTATCTTGTAAACACACATTGATACCAATACCAATCATTTGCATATTACTAATTTATCTAGACAATGCTGGTATTTTATTAGTAACTTCGTATTCACAGCATGACTTGGTGTGAGACATGTAAACTCTTTACTAAAACATTGTACATCACGTGACTTGACTTAGAATACATAATACATAATTGTAATATCCAAATCATGGTAGGCCGTTTGTAAAACAAGTTAAAGTAATAAAATAACCCGAACACAGTCTTTAAAAAGCTACTCATTAAATAAATAACGTCTCGACAATTGTTCTTTATATTTGTATTTCAAAAAATAAATAAGTATGTGTCTATTAGTTAACTGAACGACACATACTTTTGAAGTTAGTACGAGCATAATATCGTGTAAATTATGGACTTTTTTGTCGCATAGATAGACTCATATATTCTGAAAAACTGTTGTACATTCTTTGGCAACTTACTATGATATGCCTTCAGCATAATTATCGCAGTTCTCAATTCCTCTACATCAGGTACTTTACGAATGTGCAGAGAATAGAATAACTTAGACGTATGGTCCTACCTCTTATCACCACAGGGTAACCTTATTAATTTTTGTGTAGCAAGACCAGGCATTCGACATATGTTCAGTAAGTGTTGCCACATATTTCAGGACAGTATATAATATAAGGCAAAACGAGAGAGTGGTATAATATAGACGTGCCAGTTATATTAATCAAGATGCTTGCTATGTATATAATCACCGAACACTTTGAGAGTTTTCATTTCAATAAGCAAATGTGATTTTTTCCATGTTAACTTGTAGTCAATCAGAACACCTAAAAAAATTACGAATTCAACACTGTAGATTTCTTCCTTTTTATCTTTATTGAAATACTTCAATTCAATATGCGATTTCCAAATATCGTGTAATTTGTCTTTGTAACATTTAGTGATAACCTGTTTATAGCAAGAACAAGAAAAAAAGTTAATTTTGACCCCAAAATATAACACATATTCATACAATAAACACATCAGGTATATACATTTAAACAAATACAATATATCTGCATACATAATAATGTGTGTATATACCGTTTTTGAAACCAGTTTAGTAATTAATTAACAAAACATCACCTTTTAATTTATTTTATGATAAATAGGGGGTCAGTAGCTCCGATTACGACATATTGTCACTGCAGTTATGACAAATATATTTATTTTTTAAATATATGATGGCCTTTCAAGTTATGTGTCTATCTAAATTATACAATTTAAGTGTGAATTATATTTGGCAGTAATTGATATAATCAAAACTGTATATGTCAGATCAAACACCACTATTCTTGTTTAAACCCACATCTAAAAATAAGAACCACAAGGTCCATTTTTGTTGGTCACATCTTTACTAGTTATTGTTGTTATTTTTGTTGTTGTGTAATTAAGGAAATCTTATGGATATACTGATTGATTATATGAAGCAGAAAATGGAAGAATGTGTTTTTCTTTGAATTGCTGTCTACTATTAAAGCAAAGAATTATATGTTTTTTAAACACTGCTCATTTGAAATATATTTTGATTATATATAATGTTCAGTTTAACGTTTTTCAAGAACTGTGAATTTTGAAACATGTTGCAGCCCTTCCCAGCTTAAACATAAACTATTTAAATATGAATCAAGTCAGTCTGCCTAAATGTCAATGGATTGTGTAAATATAGATATAGTAATTCAAATAGGAATGGGATAACAACAATAATTTAATTATCAATATTTGATTTTCACCCTACTTAGATCACTGCTCCACTCACTGTAAAAAAATCCTATGTGATATGTATTATATATATATATATATATACATACCATCTCAAAGAAGACGATTAGGGTATAGATGGAACTGGAATGCTATGGAGAGTGTGATAAGGACAAGACACGGACAATGTTCCCATTGTATATTCATCACATTTTTGTTGTCTCAAGATTATTACTTTATGACATGTATATCAACACACAAGTACTCACTTCATTATTGTATCTTAGGCTGTTTGCATGATGTATATCCACAGTTACACATATAGGTTTTGCTATAAGTTAATGCGACAGCGGGTTCCTAAGTTATGATTCATGACCTTGTTTATTAATATAGCTACATTGATCACCAAAATGAACCTGATTAATTGACTGATTAGTTGGATGGTTGACTGATTGGTTGATTGATTGATTCATTAATTGGATGATTGATCGATTTATTGATCGATCGATTGATTTATTCATTTGTTGACTGGTTGAATACTTGATTGATTGATTGATTGATTGATTGATTGATTTATTTATTTATTTATTTATTTATTTATTTATTTATTTATTTATTGAATGATTGTTTAATAACCACCACTAACAAATGGCTTAACCAATGATGTCGTACAGGTAATTATTATTAATTAGATTTCGACATATATAGTGCTGCTTCGCCCCTTCTCCCCGGATTAGCAGCGCGATCCCGTCCGATCCCCGACAGGTCAGACCATGCTCCGCTCCTCGATTGTTGCGTTTACTATGCCACGCTGCGCTGCTGCTGTACCGTGACGCGGGCGCCAATAAAGCTGTAGCATCCGTCTTGGTCGCCGATCGTGCTATCGCAGCCCGCCTTGACCGTCGATCACGCTGTTAAACACTGCCTTGGTCGTCGATCACGCGGTCGCATACAGCCACTAAGTCCGTATTTGACACACTTCATTGCCCACGCTTGCAGTCGTCTTACGCTGCTAGGCTAGTCTCTTACAATCACTCTTTAGCGGAGACCCCCAGTCCAACCTATCTTCACCCACACCTGGTTGCCAACACGCCTCAGCAACACCTCACATCCTCCACCCATCGATTCTTCCAAATAGGTTTAACTGCAACTCGTACAGTGTCCTTTCTGTTGATATCATTTTGAGCTGCTAGTATAATCTCGTTACTTGCCTCCCACACACAATTTTATTGCCCCCTGTATTCCTCGAGACAATAGGGTAGCACAATCGTTAGACACTCATTCTCGACCCCCTGAATGTTGTCTCCTGTTTAACGTATCTTTTTTATACTCGGTCACCAATACATAACACATGACTGGATTTAACCAACCATCAAACATATCCGACGTAGGTCGGACCCATTATGAGGCACAACTCTAAGATATGCATCTATTTAACTCTAACCTCCCCTAATCAATAATGCGACATTCCGTGTCAAAGGTGTTGAGTTATTTATAGCCCCACCTCCAGACTGAGTGCACCTGCAGCCGCCCATACATGTATATTAACACAATTTTGTTCAGCTAAAAGGTCATATGCCAGACTGGCTGGCCTGCCCTGCCCCAACAAAAAAAGGAAAGGAAATACAAATCTGATTACACCAATAAGAGAATGCTACAATGCTATATTAATGACACAGTAACATCGCTTTATTGTAAATGCCTGTAATTAGAATCTGGCAGACGTGAATATTATTGTCATGTTTTATTATTGTAAAAATATTCAGAGTTGTTACTGTAGATATAAACATATACAATCAAGCATGCAATTTCATTTAATATCATGGTATTCCTGTCATTACACTATCGTGCAGTTTCAAGTCGATTTGAATATTATAATGACGAGGACAGATTTTTTAATGTTAAATACAATAATGCCGACAGGGGTAAAAAAATTAAATATACCTCACACGGCCGCTTTTTCTTCGTCAGTTAGGATGGGGCTAAAGTTAGGTAATGTTATTTTCATAGAATGGATGGTTATATTATAATTATTAGGTAATTTCCCAAGTTTCTGAAGATTGTTGTTAAAGTAGAAATATCAACAATATGTATATATATATATATATATATCTACACGTATATATATATATATATTGATATACTTGCACATAGACACACATATGTCTGTATATATGTGAGTGCGTGTATGTGTGGGTGGATGGGTGTGTGTATGTATGTATATATATATATATATATATGTGTGTGTGTGTGTATATATACATATATATATACATATTGTCAATATTTAAATTTTAACAATATATAGATATATATAGACCGCACATCAGCGAAGGGTTCGTTACGCTCGATTTACCGGAAGTGATCCCTAACAGGGAAATTTTCAGCGGGAACGAGTTTAAGGTCGACGTTAGTTGTGATTGTTGCCTCGTGTGGTGTTGTGAACTACATTAATTGCGTAGTTTAAACTCTGCACCAAATGATAACAGTTATGCTACGTTGTGCAGAGGACATATGCCTCAGCGAACCGTGCGAGAACGGAGGCACTTGCGAACTCACCAAAGGTTATACCGGTTATTACAACTGCAAATGCAGGAAGAATACATCTGGCAAAAATTGCGAATGTAAGTGAATGTAATACAATGTTGATTTATTTTCTATATATTTTTGTGTTTGTTTGAACTGTGATTATGTATATATATATATATATATATATAATCGAGCTAGCGTACACTTGCGAGTAGTTTAACGTTATCCTCTTAGACGGCTTGAACTTCTAGCGCCAAATGCCCCATACATGTCAAGATTATCCGTGTTATGTGGTAAATCAGTTGATAACGTAAATCGTAATGTGCGCATAATACGTGAAACGTAATCTAATATTAGCAGGAACCACGGGCGCGCGGCAAATACTTTGGGAACACGGTGTCTGTTTCATAGACTTGGCAACATGTGCAACATGTTTGGTACCTCTTAAACAATGAAAATTAAAATAATGTATGACATTTTGTGAAACCTGTTTCCGTTAAATAAGAGTGCAACGATTGCTTAAGTTTTAAAATGAAGATGCGCATCTACGTAATGTTCGCACGGCCACGATTTTAACAAAAGCATCATATAAATGACCACCATATGTACATACATACACATTGAACATAATTTGTAAATTGGCATAACGATATGTGTTAAACACGATAATCGCTGTGTTGAACTGAACTAAGCCAAAGCGTTTCAAAATGCAGACTTAATTTGTTTGCAAGTGTGTTCCTGACATTTTGCCTCAAAATTAGAATAAAATACGTGTACTCTACGTGTTCATCCCTACTTTTTAAGTAGTTAATATATCGTGAAAACGAAGAGTAATATGTACATTTCATTACGATTGATTGTGCAACTCGTTGAAATTTTTCATAATCTGCATTTAATATGATTATCATATAATACGATATTTTTGGAGTTACTGAAAGTATTGTTTTTATGTCTTCTCTGGATATACATTGGGTAATTATACAAAAGACCACTGTTACTCCCTGGTGGACAGTTTCTGAAACATTTAGCTCGTTTTTACAAGTTCAATGATATTTTGTTCAGAGCAAACCATATGCACAACAGTTCTATTTTTAGAATATCCCATATAGCCTTTTAGATCCTACATTATTTTACAAAAAGCACGCCGCACTTTATTTTTTAACATTGCAAGTTGTGCTTAATAACAAAATTAATTTTTTCACAATACTTTACGTTCTATGTATACTAATCAAATTTTTATTAAACGTGCGAAATGCAATTCGCTGTGTATAAATGTGCCATGTATATAAAAAATTAAATCTTTATTAAAATATATTTCCAAACAGCGCTCATTCTAAAATTTACTGTTTAAAAGCAAGTGACAAATACTCCCAGAGCATTGCAGAAACACTAATGAATCCAGTGACACAAGATACATATGTCGAGATGATGACGCTATATCCGCGCGTTGTTAAGGCAAAATGACGGAACCGAACGATCGTTGAAACGGGACGGATGATTCCACGCGATTGGCTGTAAAGACCCATGTTGAATTACACGTGTGATATCTAATTGCTTCCCGTCGATATCGATAACTTGCTTCCTATTTGCTAAGTAGCTTGTAAAAGCAATGTTTTGCTACCCAACGCACAACTGTCAGACACTGGATTGAATAGGCTGCAGTCAGAACACTTTTTCCAATCCCCGAGAACTGGCCAGTAATTCACTTATCAATTTCGTTATCTACATCGTTGTCCTAGCATGTATAATGACCATGAGAGCAAGTTGACATTATTAAAACTGTTTTTGTTTTGTTTTAGATATACACCCATGCGAGAGCAATCCTTGTGTAAATGGAGCTAATTGTACTAACGAAGTCAAATCCTACACATGCAGTTGTATCCGTGGTTACATTGGAATGAACTGCGAGACAGGTATATCATTGGCAACAATACCACACGTTAGCATGTTACTCATTTCTGTTAACGATTATTGCGTTTTCTTACAACATTCGTCTTTATGGCATGACACGCTAGATGAACATGTCTATTGCTCAATGTGTAGACCGAGTGATTGAAATAACAAATGTTGTTATACGAGTCGCATACCCAGTATATATAATGTCTACGAGAGAAAGTTACTATTTTAACACTGTTAAAAACTGCTATTGTAGATTATGACGAATGCCAGCACAGTCCTTGTATTAATGAAGCTACTTGTGTAGACAAGGTCTAATCCTATCAATGCAGTTCTATCGGTGGTTACGTTGTAGTCAACTTCGAAACACACATTGATAGCAATACCGATCGTTTGCATATTACTAATTTATCTAGACAATGCTGGTATTGTATTAGTAACTTCGTATTAACAACATGACTTGGTGTGAGACAGGTAAACTCTTTACTAAAACATTGTACATCACGTGACTTGACTTAGAATACATAATACATAATTGTAATATCCAAATCATGGTAGGCCGTTTGTAAAACAAGTTAAACTAATAATATAACCCCAACACCAGTCTTTAAAAAGCTACTCATTAAATAAATAACGTCTCAACAATTGTTCTTTATATTTGTATTTGAAAAGATGAATAAATATGTGTCTATCATTTAACTGTTGTACATTCTTTGGCAACTTATTATGATATGCCTTCAACATAATTATCGCAGTTCTCAATTCCACGACATCAGGTACTTTAGGAACGTGCAGAGCATAGAATAACTTTGACGTATGATCCTACCTCTAATCACCACACGGTAACCTTATTAATTTTTGTGTAGCAAGATCAGGCATTCGACATATGTTGAGTAAGTGTTGCCACATATTTCAGGACAGTACATAATATACGGCAAAACGAGTGAGTGGAATAATATAGACGTGCCATTTATGTTAATCAAGATGCTTGCTCTGTATATAATTACACAACACTTTGTGAGTTTTCATTTCATTAAGCAAATGTGATTTTTTCAATGTTAACTTGTAGTCAATCAGAACACCTAAACAAATTGCAAATTCAACAATGTAGATTTCTTCCTTTTTATCTATATTGAAATACTTGAATTCAATACGCGATTTCCAAATATCGTGTAATTTGTCTTTGTAACATTTAGTGATAACCTGTTTATAGCAAGAACAAGAACAAAAGTTAATTTTGACCCCAAAATATAACATATATTCATACAATAAACACATCAGGTATATACATTTACACAAATAAAATATATCTGCATACATAATAATGTGTGTATGTACCATTTTTGAAACCAGTATAGTAATTAATTAACATAAAATCACGTTTTAATTGATTTTATGATAAATGGGGGGTCAGTGGCTCCGATTACGACATATTTTCACTGCAGTTATAACACATATATATTTTGTTAATATATGATGCCCTTTCAAGTGATGTGTCTATCTAATTTACACAATTTAAGTGTGAATTATATTTGGCAGTAAATGTTCTTTATAGCGATTGATATAATCAAAACAGTGCATGTCAGATCAAACACCACTATTCTTGTTTGAACCTACATCTAAAAATAAGAACCGAAAGGTCCATTTTTGTTGGTGACATATATTATGTCATTGATCACATCTTTACTAGTTATTGTTGTTATTTTTGTTGTTGTGTAATTAAGGAAATCTTATAGATATACTGATTGATTATTTCAAGCAGAACATGGAAGAATGTGTTTTTCTTAGAATTGCTGACTACTATTAAAGCAAAGAATTAGTTGTTTTTTAAACACTGCTCATTTGAAATATATTTTGATGATATATAATGTTCAGTTTAAATTTTTTTTTTTAACTTAATTTTGCAACATGTTGTAGACCTTCCCACCTTAAAGGGACAGTCGCACTTCGTGGCTTTTTGTTGTTGTTGCAAAATCATGTTATACAGTATACGTTATATCTATCTTAGCGTACTTACTGCCCAAAGATGTTTTAATGAACCATTTTGTTTTATGAAATGTTAATGATAAGTGCACATATCACTTTGTTTACATCGACTGCGAGTCGCTTTCGAAAGCCGTTGTAGGCGTGGCTAAAATCCGACTACTAATGAGACTGATATGCGTGATCACGTGGTACGTGATCACGTGGACGCAAGTTGCATAGTTGTTGACATTCGAGCGTAATGGCAGGTAAGAAAAGGTTCTGTCGTGCAGTACTATCTTCAGCGGCGAAGAAAAATCAAAAAGAACGTGACAAATTCCGGTCTACTACACGGGTAATTTTGGAAGAGCAGAAGGCACGATGGGATCGTCTGAAGACTGCCATAAATGCGAAATCTGATCATAAAGTGGCAGAAGTTCTGCTTGACACGTAAGTTTTTCAACTTGAGTTGTTCGCATCACCAGTGGCAGTGACCAGACATTACATCGTCGTCGTGTTTTGTTGACAGTGAATTCCAAGTGAACATGATGTCGTACAAATGATATTTTAAATTTGAAGTATATTTGATGGCGATAGATTGGTTGCATTTATATAGAACATCTCCCGTTCGGGCATCATCATCATGTCGTTCACACTCACACTAGGCCGTAATCGTAAGCTAGGTAGAATGGTAACCCGGTAGAATATAGGAAGGGAATGGAATATGAAGTATATTACGTAGTTCAATCATCGCCCATCTATTCGACAAAATTATTGTCTGGTACTGGGTATAATCATTGTCGTGTCGTAACTTCGTGCATCGCGTAATACCGTGCGGTGCCAACGTCATATTGGAAATGTTATGTCAGTTTGTTCAATTCCATCTGAGACTGAGTCTGTGCCTGTGGGTTAAAGACAACGTTTTTTTTTTATTAAAATGACAGCTAGCTGCAGCTACAATTGTTAATAAACCTGGTTGAAATTTCACCATCCGTTATAAGAGTGTTATTTTTGAATATTAATTCACCTACAAAACTGGCAGTGGCATCAACATCTTTAAAAGACTTTGTTTCCTGACTGTTGTTAGCAGTCACTCACACTGGTCAAATAGCATAGGATTTTAAATTACATGTTTTTTATGTCAACATCATAATACTAATTTGTATAATTTTTTACAGAACAACCTTTTATTACCTCTGTTTTTGCAGGTGACTACTAGTAGTTATTTCGACATAACTTAATACATTTTTTTACAAATGATGTAGCATATTTATTATTATTATTTATGTATTTATTAAGTAGGTTTGATATGTTGCAAAAGAATATGTTTCTGCATGACTATGCACAAAGACTGCTGAGATATACAACTGCAGAGGTTTTTAAACATAATTACTTGTGCACACATTTGTGTATCAAACATTTAACGTGTAAACAATTGAAATTAATAAAGCTTTATCTAAATAGTTCCAACACATCTGAGCAAAACGAATCCACGACAAAATCCCCTCCGGACAGAATCCCTTCAGACAAAATCCCCCCCGGACAGAATCCCCTCTGGACCAAATCCCCTTATTTAACCCTGAGGGGTTTTGGAATGTATGGTGTGTGAATACAAAATATTTAGGACCACACATTGAGTATAAACATATTTTACTGATCACCTAAAACATATAAAACATATACAGCACAACTTGACCATAAAATGAATTGCAGACATATCAGTAAATAAAACAAATCAGTAAAAGTATAGTTCATTTCCATCCGATGCAGTGTCCAACACCCTTCAGGGTGTCCTCCACAGACTTCTATGGAACACAACTTGACCACAAAAATAATCACAGACACATCAGTAAATAAGACATTTGTATCAACCAAAAACTGTCAGTATCTGAGTTGGTGTACCTCGGGATGTAACGGCCTGGTCTTTCATCGTGGCACATAGCTTAATGGCTGAGACTGCATCTGGATTGGCATCGTGACTGTGTGATAAATGTCCAGTAACTCTCTGGATCAGTGGTAACTGCTCCCTTACAGCCGATACCTCTACGGCTAGAGTACTCCCATCGGATGGTCGTCTTGGACTTGTTCTTCTGGGTGTACATATGCCCATCTAGTAGTAGCTTGAGGCCGCCTTTCTGTCTCTATATTATTTCCATGGCTGTAGACTGATCATAGACTGAGTGGGTAATGATGCTCATTTAGTTTCCCCAGTATTTGAACAGTCCTTCCATACAAGTATTTAAACAGGTCCTTCCATATGAATACAGATGGCCAATAGCAATTACATGGCTTCCTACACAAGGATGATCCCCATAGCAATTAATGGCTTCAATTATAATTGATTTAGCAAATCTGAGTTTTTAACAGTGTCAGAGTAATAAATTAAAACTGTGAATACCGTTTTGAGAAAGTTTGGAAAGAAACCGAAGTTATAGTTTTGAGTATTAATTTGTATTGATATTGAACAATTATTGTGTTTATTATTAAAATAGTGTTGGCAACTTGGCAAATGTGTTCCCTTAGGTATTCCAAAAAATAGTTTCGAGTAGGCATGTATGATTATATTTAAAGTATCATCCAAAATAATTATGAAGGGGATTTTGTCAAATTTTTCCATAAGGGAAGGGGATTCTGTCCGGTTACCGAGCAAAACGTTGGTTTCATGCGTTTTTTTTATCACTCACACCAGCCTACTAGTACACATAACATATGCATGACATGAACAATTACATATAAAACATTGTATTAAAACACATTATGTTTTGTCTTGTTGACAAACTAATTATGATACTTTATGGCATTTCTTTACATAAGTTTGGTCCTAGTGGATGTGATGTGCTAATTTTATACTTAAAAATTAAGGTTAATATTATAAACGGAAATATGTTGTTGCAACTAAAATATAATAAAAAAAAAAAAATGGGTCATAGGTATTTTATTTTACAAATAACAGTAAAATTGCAGCAGTTTTCATTTCATTAATATCATCAGAATGAATTAGAAACTATCTCGAGGTCATGTTCCCCTAACAGCTGTATACACATAATCAAGCATCAGTGCATTGTGCTGTCACTCTGTGAGATTTTGACACCTTGGTGTCAGTTAGAGGATCCTTTGACCCTGTGTTGTGTATTGCCCCACTGACACCTCTATTGTCACATAGTCAAACAGGATGCCTGTGGATGGGTTGTAATGTTAGACCCTCACAGCAAGTGGCCTCATGCTAAAAGTAACAGGTGATAGTTAAGCATATCAGACAATTACTGGTACACACCTTGGCAATTATGCTGTAGATAAATTAGCACAGGTTTTTACATTCAGATTGTTTTTGTATAACATTACATTAAGTGAAATGACAGAGAACCTCAACTTCATTATGCACATTACACTATTATTCACAGGCAGACCAGTTCAATTGGTTACTGGAAAAAAGGTAACATACAAAAATTAAACGGTTAAAAAGTAACATATTACTACTATTTTATATTATTTAATACTTCTGTATTATAAATAATGTTTGGTGTTTAAAATTTACCTATAGGTCATTATGTGTCTAATCAACACATTTACATAAATAAAAAGAAATTATTTATGACTGTTATGCAGGTACGAAACATATGACAGGTTAAAATTAATGACCTCAACACCAAGAGATGTGGTCAATCCTGAGCACCAGCTTGCCAGTCCATTAGGTGATGATAGTGAGAGCAGCACACTCACTGCAGAGAGTGGGGTTGTCCCTATCTTGTCAAACTCAGCAGCAGCCGATTCACCATCATCCCAACCTGTGGCAGGGCCTTCAACACTATCTTCACCAGTGGCAGGCCCATCACAGAAACCAGACATCATGTACAATTTTTTTGTAATCATAGGGTCGATGGCGAGGACTTCTACACCATGTGACCAACAGCCACACGTGGTTGACAAGTGAAGGCGATGCACCACCCCACTGTGAGCATGAACCACTCACAGACAGAGACAAGTGAAGGCGATGCACCACCCCACTGTGAGCATGAACCACTCACAGACAGAGACAAGTGAAGGCGATGCACCACCCCACTGTGAGCATGAACCACTCACAGACAGAGACAAGTGAAGGCGATGCACCACCCCACTGTGAGCATGAACCACTCACAGACAGAGACAAGTGAAGGCGATGCACCACCCCACTGTGAGCATGAACCACTCACAGACAGAGACAAGTGAAGGCGATGCACCACCCCACTGTGAGCATGAACCACTCACAGACAGAGACAAGGAATGGTTTGAACCAGATTCTCCTGCCCATGTTGCCCTGAGACGTGTAGTATTAAACAAACGATTTTTGAACACACTGAAGTACTATGTCAATTTCCGGTGAGGTATGTATTTATATGTTAATTTGCTAACTTTGTATTATTATGTTTTGGGCACATTATCACTGAAAATCTCGGTGACATTGATGTGGCATAATTTGCTAACTTTGTAATATTATAAGTGCATTTCCTACATAGTGCTGTAACAATATTTAATTGTTTTCTTACACCGCTGTAGTTTGCACTAACTTTTGGTAAATTATTTAGGAAAACATAACATATTTTTAGCTTAATATATTTATGAACTAACATGTTTTTCAAACGCTGTGCTTTACTTGAGGGTCTTTCGGAAAGAATTGAGTGGTGGTGGGTAGATGGCACCACTGTAATCATTATAAATGATGCCCATGGTTTCTTTCACCATGGATGTGTTAGCCCAGTATGTAACAGTTGCACAACTAACTACACAAACGAAACATGTGTAAAACTACACATTGAAACACATAGAGCAGCAAAGGGAAACACTTGTTTTGATTATTTTGTTGTTGTGATGGTTTCTTCTTACAGTCATACTGGCGTACTGGAAACGTTCCATAACCACATACTCATGTATGCAGCGAAGCGATTTGCCTTCAGGTATCTACATATCAATAATCTAACTTTAAGCAATATACGTCTCTCTCGTCTGAGATGCTTGATGTCGACTAGTTTATTTCTGTTTGCTCATTTCCTTGGAGCATTGGACAACTACGAATTGGCAATACATTTTTAACAGATATTTACTGATGACTTATCTGATGAATAATTGGCCTCTCTGTGGTGGCGCTTATGGTATAAATAAAGAAACAATCCTAAAAAGGGGTGGTGCATTTGGAGTTTCATGGTCAGACTAAAGGGTGTAGTTGTATGTTTTAAAGAGCCCGTAATTGCAGGTAAACAGTGCATAACGTTTGATTTGGGATATTTAACACACACATGCACACACAGTCACACCAATGACTGAAATGGAAGGAATACTTAAGAGTATTTTGTACTTTTTCTTTTTGTGCTTGGTTTGTTGTAGATGAGTGTAGGCCATCATCAGATAATGTAGATTAAAACACACAGGGAAGCAACATGAATCATAAATTTATCAGATGAAATTACTTATTGCAGCTTCCTGGTATACCGGGCACGGAACCTACTGGCAGCGATTGATTATCAGAGTCACATAGATTTACCATTGAAAAGAAATCGAGAGGAACACACTGTGTAAGTATGCAGGTATACATGTAACAGCATGAACATGTAAATATTTTTGTTATGCACTATAATAATGACAATTGCCATTCCATTATAGGGCTAATTGTTCACTGGATTTATTTACGTTGGTGACGACTTTAACAATCAATGCCTGTGATCGAGGAAGTAATGGTTGAGAAGACAGTTTTTTTAGAAGTGAAAAGTATTTATTGTGTTGCTATACATAAACAATACAAAGCATAATAATAATAGCGTATGTACATTATGCATTCATATGTAATAGTTAAAGTAACTTTATTTGCAACAATTCAGCTATTTACATAACATTTTTATATGCTAACGTATTGCACATGAAAAAAGTTACTTTAAATATTTACATGTTTTGAAATATTTATATGTTGAATCAAACACATTTTTTTTGGCAATTGCCATACTGTGTAACAAAACAAGTTCATGACACATGTCATTAAGTTTGTCTATTAATCTACAGCTACCGCAAAGTCTACAATAAACGGGGAAAGAAGTGGACTATTATCCCCGAGCGAGAACCGAAACAGTATGTGTACATAGTCTCCCTTCAGGAGATCATCCATGCATGCACTGACGATCCACTATCAAAACGAAGGATGCGTGGACTTAAACCTGATGACCCGCGCAACATTGCACCATCATTAGCAGCAGTGCCTGCGCCCCCAACAGCAGATCTAGTGGCGAGGCATCAAACCCGATTTGGAAAAAAGAAACGTGCCTAAGATGGAAGTTGTCAATGAGTAACCGACATTTAGTTATTTAATAACAAACTATTATCAATTAATTTAGAAAATATCATGGTTACCTGATGATGTGTGGTTATATAATCTTGAAAAGTAATGAGTTCAACCTAATCTATGAACTTTGAACCCAGCATACTGTCCACTTGCATTCGTAAATGTCTGCCTAATCTTCCACACACAACAGCTGGGAATGACATGTCGGATACCTGTTCCCAGTTTGCCATGTCGCCAGAAAACAAACTGGTGGTAAGCATAATGTCACATGGCATCATTGTCTCCTCGTGCTGTCACGCCAAACACGTCCACTCTGTAGCGTCCCACCATTGTCAAAACTGTGGGATCCAGTACGAGTAAGTCCATTTCCTGAAAAGAAATGTATACACCAGTACATGTTATGCATTTAAGCCATAGCAGTTGCATTGAAATTAAACATGATTATGTGTGTGTGTGTACATTGGAATGAAACATGATTATGTATGTGTGATGATTAAGTTTTTTTAGTAAAACTGGGTTTGTCATCGGATTTGGACTTTCAGACGCAGAATACATATTTTTGGATTTGCATGGAAAACCCGGTATATTAGCATTTTCCATTCCTGTGAAATTATGTCGTCATGTTGATGTTTCTGTGTATTATCATTGGGATTAACAAGGTTCCAAAGAATTTGTTATCCATCTGTTTGTTGTAATGGTTAGACCTACTGATATGTATTTAGGATGTAGGTCAAACACACATATATGATATGACTTTGTCTGCAAAAAAATATATACAATATAGGTAGTAACAAATATGTAATTTCAGAAAATAGTTTTACAAATTGTACAGAGGTGTATGACAGGAAGAAGGAGGTCAGTAATAACAATTTGTGGAAATTAGACATGGTATGTTGGATGACTTATCACACACCCTCATATCTTACAAAAGTACACATCTCACCGGTCGCAGGCTGATGCATTTGTCTGGGCGCATGTTGCAGCGCAGCCGCTCTACATCAGTTGCCATTACTCGGCAGTGGCCGCATGAGCACCAGCTCAGAGCGCCATCCCCCACTGGTCCTTGTTCGGTGCCTCTCATGACATCAAACACAAGGCCTGGCTCTCGCAGCACCATCTTCAGTAGCAGCGCCTTTGCCTGCCCCTCATCAAGTTCGTTAATGTCAGCCTAGAAGGATTGCAAAAGGCAATATCATGTAACTAAATATTAACAATCCCTGCTTATTAATTGTAATTTCTGGAAAGCTCAAATTCTGCAATGTAGCTTGCTTTTGATAACACCAGGCAAATTATGTGTATATGTGTGTGTATGCGTGCGTGTGCATGCATGCGTATGTGTGAATTACATTATGTATGGGTCGTGTCTAAATTAAATGTCTATTTTGCAGTGCATTTGGAATAATAAGTTGTAAATTATTATTTCTGTGTTTTTGATCAAAATTGGTTGATTATGTAATTTATTTTATAAAAAGCATAGTTCACAGTTTCAAACTTGGTACATCAGCATATTCTGTGATGTTATGTACCTGCACAGCATTTGAATAATAACATGAATATAAAATCTTTACCCTAAATATTTTGTCACTTGTATTTATAATTGTTATTAAAAATGTGCTGTGTGATCAAAATATCTACCTACAGTTGCTCCTGTTTCTGATTGCGTAACCTCGCCATGCGAGTGCAGTCCGTCCTGTTCAGTGACAGTGATAGCTGCCTGGATTTTCTGCCACGCCCTCTCCCCACACCCCTTCCTCTTGCTGCGCCCTGTCGTCTAATTACCCCTCTTCCTCTCACTCCACGTCTTTCTCCCACTGCAGGTGTTTCCCCGGAACCATTCAAACTCTGGGCAAACAGATAATGTGATATGGTAAATAATTTGTGTATATATAACAATAACATTTATTATGTGTACTTAGTCACCATGCAATGATTGACAGTGCATGGCAATACTTTAGAAAACGTGCTTTTACTGTCGTAAACCTTGAAACATTACAGAAGAAAAGTAAATATATACTGTCTTATTTACTTTTATTTCATCACGGTTGTAAGCCAGCCAGTAAGGCCAGTAAAAATAAAGACGTCAAAGATCACCCCTACGACCTGCACAATTTCCAACACAACCCCCTCAATTAACGCGGCAAGAAAAATCCTAGTCACTGAAAAGCACATCCCCAAACAAAATCAATCACTACGAGCGTGGGCTACAGCTGGTTGTTATATGCACGCATGATTCGCCAGTCGTAGGCCTATTCCGCAAAGCTACCGATTTCAAGAAAATGAGTACGTCGCATACGCGCGCACACTCATAATACGATATCATTTTAACCAATAGACAGTAGATACGAAACTAGTCATACTGGTATTAAATGATAGTGTTAATTGTAGCACCATCGAGTTCGTGTTGATAATTTGATCGGGCGGTATACTCGATAATGACGGACAAAACTAAAGCGCTAATAAATAATAGATTTTCGTTAACGGACACGCGTTTGCTTAATAACAGTCATAGCAGTAATAAGATCTCAAAAAAGTTCATTTCACAAATATAGTGACAAACGGAATATTTATGACATTTCATTGTTCAAATTACATCGGCCGATGAATCATTGTTCTGTGCCATGGAAGCCATGATGACAGCGTACTATTGACATCTGAAGCTCGGCCCACGTCGGGTCACGACCTACCGCGGAATTTTCCGAACTCGCAATTCGTGGATTTGAGTGACAGCGCGTTGATTCTCGTAAATATTTAACGGTTCAATCCAAAAGTTGATTTCTGCTTCATTAAAATATCTTTGGGCAGTAAGTACGCTATGATAGATATAACGTATACTGTATAACATGATTTTGCAATAAAAATAAAAAAGCCACGAAGTGCGACTGTCCCTTTAAACATAAACTATTTAAATATAAAACAAGTCATTATGCCTAAATGTCAATGGATTGTGTAAACATAGATATAGTACTTTAAATAGGAATGGGATAACAACAATAATTTAATCATCAATATTTGATTTTCACCCTACTTAAATCACTGCTCCTCTCGTTACTGTGAAAAAATCCTATGTGATATATATTATATATATATATACATATCATTTCAAAGAAGACGATTAGGTTATAGATTGAACTGGACTGGTATGGAGAGTGTGATGAGGACAAGACACGGACAATGTTCCCATTGTATATTCATCACATTTTTGTTGTCTCATGATTATTACTTTATGACAAGTACTCACTTCATTATTGTATTTTAGGCTGTCTGCATGATGTATATCACGAGATACACATATAGGTTTTGCTATAAGTTACTGCGACAACGGGTTCATAAGTTATGATTCATGATCTTGTGTATTAATATAGCTACATTGATCACAAAATGAAACTGATTAATTGACTGATTAGTTGGATGGTTGACTGACTGGTTGATTGATTGATTCATTGATTTGTTGATTGGTTGAATAGTTGATTGATTGATTGGTTGATTGATTGATTGAATGATTGATTTATTTATTTATTTATTTATTGACAGCTTGATTGACTGCTTGATTGATTGATTGATTGAGTGAGTGATGATTGATTGATTGATTGATTGATTGATTGATTGATTTATTGATTGATTGATTGATTGATTGATTGATTGAATGATTGTTTGATAACCACCACTAACAAATGGCTTAACCAATGATGTCATACAGCCATTTTTTTTTCAATGATGTCTGTCAGGTAATTATTATTAATTAGATTTGGACATATATAGTGCTGCTCCGCCCCTTCTCCCCGGATTAGCAGCGCGATCGCGTCCGATCCCCGACAGGTCAGACCGTGCTCCGCTCCCCGATTGTTGCGTTTACTATACCATGCTGCGCTGCTGCTGTATCCTGACGCGGTCGCCGATAGCGCTGTAGCACCCGCCTTGGGCGCCGATCGTGCTATTGCAATCAAGCTGTTGTACACTGCCTTGGTCGTCGATCACGCGGTCGCATATAGCCACTAAGTCCGTATTTGACACACTTCATTACCCACGCTTGCAGTCGTCTTACGCTGCCCGGCTAGTCTCTTACAATCACTATTTGGTGGAGACCCCCCGGGCCACCCTATTTTCTCCCACACCTGGTTGCCAATACGCCTCAGCAACACCTCACAGCCTGCACCCACCGATTCTTCCTAATAGGTTTAACTGCAACTCTTACAGTGTCCTTTCTGTTGATATCATTTTCAGCTGCTAGTATAATCTCGTTACTTGCCTCCCACACACAGTTTTATTGCCCCCTGTATTCCTCGAGACAATAGGGTAGCACAATCGTTAAACACTCATTCTCGACCCCCTGAATGTTGTCTCCTGTTTAACGTATCTTTTTTACACTCGGTCACCAATGCATAACACATGACTGGATTTAACCAACCATCAAACATATCCGACGTGGGTCGGATCCATTATGAGGCACAACTCTAAGATATGCATCTATTTAACTCAAACCTCCCCCCCCCCCCCAATGAATAATGCGACATTCCGTGGCGTTGAGTTATTTATAGCCCCACCTTCAGACTGAGTGCACCTGCAGCCGCCCATACATATATATTAACACAATTTTGTTCAGCTAAAAGGTCATATGCCAGACTGGCTGGCCTGCCCTACCCCAACAAAAAAGGGAAAGGAAATACAAATCTGATTACACCAATAAGAGAATGCTACAATGCTGTATTAATGACGCAGTAACATCGTTTTATTGTAAATGCCTGTAATTAGAATCTGGCAGACGTGAATATTTTGTCATGTTTTATTATTATAAAAAACATTCAGAGTTGTTACTGTAGAAACAAACATACAATCAAGCATGCAGTTTCATTTAACATGATGGTATTCGTGTTACTACACTGACGTGCAGTTTCAAGTCGATTTGAATATTATAATGACGAGGACAGATTTTTTAATGTTAAACACAATAATGCCGACAGGGGTAGAAAAATTAAATATACCTCACACGACCGCTTTTTCTTCGTCTGTTAAAATGGGACTAAAGTTAGGTAATGTTATTTTCATAGCTTGGATGTTTATATTATTTCCCGAAGTTTCTGAAGATTGTTGTTAAAGTAGAAATATCAACAATATGTATATATATATATATACACATATATATATTCATATACCTGTACATAGACACACATATATCTGTATATACGTGAGTGCGTGTATGTGTGGGTGGATGGGTGTATGTATGTATGTATGTATGTATGTATATATATATGTGTGTGTGTGTGAATATATATATACATATTGTCAATATTTCAATTTTAACAATATATAGATA
This sequence comes from Paraescarpia echinospica, assembly GCA_020002185.1. Lineage (NCBI taxonomy): Eukaryota > Metazoa > Annelida > Polychaeta > Sabellida > Siboglinidae > Paraescarpia > Paraescarpia echinospica. Next base: position 47,924,004 of record CM034544.1, on the reverse strand, counting down.
TGTATAGACCGCACATCTGCGAAGGGTTCGTTACGCTCGATTGCCGGAATTGATCCCTCTAACAAGGAAATTTTCAGCGGGAACGAGTTTAAGGTCGACGTTAGTTGTGATTGTTGCCTCGTGTGGTGGTGTGAACTACATTAATTGCGTAGTTTAAACTCTGCACCAAATGATAACAGTTATGCTACGTTGTGCAGAGGACATATGCCTCAGCAAACCGTACGAGAACGGAGGCACTTGCGAACTCACCAAAGGTTATACCGGTTATTACAACTGCAAATGCAGGAAGAATACATCTGGCAAAAATTGCGAATGTCAGTGAATGTAAGACAATGTTGATTTATTTTCTATATGTTTGTGTTTGTTTGAACTGTGATTATGTATATGTACACATATATTTATATATGTATATATATATATATAATCGAGCTAGCGTACACTTGCGAGTAGTTTAACGTTATCCTCTGAGACGGCTTGAACTTCGAGCGCCAAATGCCCCATACATGTCAAGATTATCCGTGCTATGTGGTAAATCAGTTGATAACGTAAATCGTAATGTGCGCATAATACGTGATAATATTAGCAGGAACCATGAGCGCGCGGCAAATACTTTGGGAACACGGTGTCTATGTCATAGACTTGGCAGCATGTGCAACATGTTTGGTACCTCTTAAACAATGAAAATTATAATAATGTATGACATTTTGTGAAACCGGTTTCCGTTAAATAAGAGAGCAACGATTGCTTAAGTTCTAAAATGAAGATGCGCATCCACGTAATGTTCGCACGGTCACGATTTTTAACAAAAGCATCATATAATTGACCACCATTTGTACATACATACACATTGAACATAATTTGTAAATTGGCGTAATGATATGTGTTAAACACGATAATCGCTGTGTTGAACTGAACTAAGCCAAAGCGTTTCAAAATGCAGACTTAATTTGCTTGCAAGTGTGTTCCTGACGTTTTGCCTAAAATTAGAATAAAATAGGTGTAGTGTACGTGTTCATCCCTATTTTTTTAAATAGTTAATATATCGCGAAAACGAAGAGTAATATGTACATAATCACAGTTCGAACAAACACAAACATATAGAAAATAAATCAAGTACATTGTCTTTCCCTGTTATGGATCGCTTCCCTCGAGCGTAACGAACCCTTCGCTGATGTGCGGTCTATATATATCTATATATTATTAAAATTTAAATATTGACAATATATATATATACATATATATATATACATATATATATATATATATATATATATATATGCACACACATATATATATATATACATACATACACCCACCCACCCACACATACACGCACTCACGTATATACAGATATGTGTGTGTGTATGTATGTGAATATATGTGTGTGTATATATGTGAATACATGTGTGTTTGTGTATATATATATATATATATATATGTATATATATATATATACAATCGAGCTAGCGTACACATGCGGGTAGTTTTATTTTGATGCCAGTCTCCAACTCTGACAGCACTAGTATAATGAACCGATCAAAGGCTATAACTGTGTGTTACTTGCAAAGGAGATTATGTGGATGGTATTCAGTGCCAAAATATTCTGACACCAGATACTTAACTTTGATATTCTTGCTGACAGCATATGTCATGATTGCCGTCGTTTTCACCCAAAGGTCTGATACTGTCACTGTAATACCACGGGATGTGGATGCAGCAGTGGCAAGACGTTCATATGTTTCACTGATCAGTCGGCAAATATTTTCTTTGTCCTCGAATGCGAAATAAATCATCGGTCTTATGCTAAACCTTTGGTTACTGGAGATGTGATGTCCATTCACCATCGACACAGCTGCGTGTGGTAGTGTCGTAACGTAACATCACTTTTGTTTCTGGGCTTTTCTGATACAGCGCAAAAACGTTTCTAGCACTCTGTAGCTTGGATATGTTTATATTCCACTAATGTACGTCGAGATGGGAGTACATCTTTGTACCGGACACACTGAGCTGCAGTTGCAGTTGGATGCTTGCAATTTCCGGCTCGCTTTGGTGTTGATGCTGCCTGCGGACGTGGGCGTTTGTTTGGAGGACTTCAGAGGTTCTGACTGGGCAGATAACCGGGTGTGTGTTTTATTTCTGAGGCGTTTAAGTCAACATCTGGAATCAAAGTAGGACAGTGATGACCTTCGTTTGTGTCTTTATTTGGTAACGGAGTAGCTTGGATGACATCATCAACCTGAGGGGAAACACACGTTCCACTCTGATGGAATCCTGTTTCTTCAGGTGTGAAGTAATACCCATGGCCATAGAGCTCCTTGGCCACAATTTTCACAGCAATCCTAGATTTCTCCAACGAAAGTCCACATGTTGTTGACAAATGAGTGCATGCCCTTTTGACATCATCCGTGCATTTTCTTGCGGTATTTTGGCTTTCTGAAACTCCAATGTTTCCGTTTGTACCTCCGATTCATTATTGATATAAAAGTACGAGTCCAGATCTGTTGGTGGATTGTGACATGATGGAGTGAGGAAGCAGTGCATTCTGAGAGAGGTTTGATCCAGAAGCGGTACTGCCCTCAATGAATGCCAACTCAGATGCTAGTTGCTCTACATCCTCCTGGACGACAACGTTGCTTTCAAGATGACATGTTTCATATTCTTCGCCTACTTTACCACTGATGTAACCTGTTCTCTATGTTGAGTTCAGCCCGTTAAAAAATGCACGTTCATCATATTCAAACTTGCCTGGATCAGATCAGTAGGCAAATATTACAGGTAAGCCATATTCGAAGACGTTCTCGTCTGCTGGAGGGAACTTTAGTAGAATTGATCACAACCTCACTGTGATAAACCTTTAGTTCTGCTCTCAGTTTCTTCACGACTATCTTCCTAATCTGTATGTGTTCTGATCCAAAGGCGTTTGCCTATCATTCTCTCAAAGCAGAAGCATCTACATTTATTTCTGCTGTTCCATTTTTCAATTCTTTGCCTGGCCACCTCCGGGTGCAAAATTAACAATATTTATGAAAGCATATTAATAAAAAAACTTCACATAGGTTACTGGTCCACAAACTAAATAATCGTGTTGTACCCCTGCAAACAATAAAAACAAATTTATATATATCTTAAACGAACTATCAATATTGTGAGGTAGACTTCTGTTTTTTATGTTTGATTATTTTCCCCAATAAATAACTATGTTTTACACTCAATCACTTAAATTTATTATTCTGTTTTATCTAATGCAATTCAACAAACCTAGCTCTATAGGGTATATTACTAACCATATCATCCAATACTTCTGGTTACTAAATTACCTCCATTTTAAATTAATTTATGTACAAAAATTTTAAAATATGATAAAACTAGTTTACAATTGTTTTTGTATTTTTACTAAACAAAACTAAATGTTTACATTAAAAATGCAATTTTTATGACAGTGACCAGTTTGAGTCTTTTGAATATTGTTTTAATAGATTCCTTGTGTCTAATGCCACTAAGCTATGTTATACAAAGACATAACATGGATCATGATCTTTATGCTGATGATACTCAGATCTACATTTCGATAGTTACCCCGGATACAAATCGCTCCCTTAACCAACTTTGTGATTGCCTTCAAGATATCTTCCACTGGATGATTGACAGCAAGTTGAAATTCAATGCAAATAAAACTGAATTGATCATTATTGGTACTCTAATGCAGCGAAGTAAACTGGATGGGTTTTTTTCCCTAGGCGTATTTTTAATCAGTATATCACGCCACCAACCTCGATACGGAGTCTAGGAGTGATCTTTGATAGTAACTTCAATTTCCGACAACACATATCTCAAACATGTCGCTGCTGTTTTTATCATGTTCTTGATCTTCGCCGCATTCGCCGGTATATGTCATTTTATGTTGCTAAAACTATTGCAACAGCGCTTGTTAGCAGCATACTTGACTATTGCAATTCCCTCCTTTATAATATCGCTAGCAAGGATATCACAAAACTTCAGCGTGTCCAAAATTGTCTAGCAAGAGTAGTTACAAGATCTCGTTTTTCTCGCTCTGTACCACTTTTGAAGTCTTTGCATTGGCTTACTTTACGATATTGTATAATATTTAAGATCTATACCATTACATTCCAGCCACTGTCCAGTAAGCAACCACCTGATTTTAATTCATTGCTTACTCCTGTAAGAAAACCTATCCAGCTTCGATCATCTAGTTCTGACCTACTTTTTGTTCCTAGAGTCAACACTAACATTGAAACTAGGGCTTTTTCTTTTGCTGCACCAACTCTTTGTAATATGCTCCGTCTTAGTGTTAGATCAGTTTAAAATATTAAAAAATTCCATCGTCGTTTAAAAACTTATATTTACAATCTTGCTTATCCACCGTAGCTCCCTATCGCCTTGACCCATCTGTTGACAACTGGAATACAACTTACGGATTTTGAGATTGACCAATCCTTTTGTTTTGATGCGCCTCTAAGCTTGGTTTCCAAGGATTTAGGCGCAATAGAAGTTATCTTATTATTATTATTATTATTAATGACATAGGAATAGATGGTTAAATCATGTTTTAGCTCTAAAATTGACGAAGTTATGCCAACAAATTATTTATCGCTCGAAAATCTCACTTTGTGACCCTCATTCACGGAAAAGTCAGGCGAAATTGTCACCGATTTAAAAATATATATTTTCTTCCTCCTGACACATATGGCCTTCAAACAAGACTGGAGCCCGTGAAATTTAAAGCATTGACCTTCTTCCCCACCACCCCTACCTAATAAACAAATAAGATCCAATGTACAATTTGATGATAACAATTTCTCAAAATATTATAATTTATAAATCATGTATATATATATACATATATATATATATATGAAGTAAATGAAGTAAATGAAGGATAAAATGTTTCGTGAATTACAGTTAAAATTATGTTGTACGTTCATTTGTTCTTTTGACTACTTGAAATAAACAGATCGCCGGTTTGGGTGGTATGCATGCTCAAACCTAATTTCCTGGCTTCCTACAGTGTCAGAAGAAAACGAGTTGACCTCTAATATTATTAGCATTATTCGGGATTGGCATTGGACATAAATTATTATTCTCTATGGGATTCCAGTTGTAGAAATTATCACTTCTGTACAGGAAATTCAGAAAAACATCCTTGTCATTTATATGTAGCACCTAGAAGGAAAGGTAATGATTTAATTCAAGAATTGCACATTAACTAAGTCTAAAATGGTACATGTTAATAACATGAACAATGCATTGCAAGGATTATGATAGTAAATATTGACTGAATAATGAACATTGTAAACTGATCTCGTATTTCAAAATTTAAGGCTTCAGAAGTTTTCTGTCCATATATTTTAACTGTTTAATTTATCTGCTTCCTTCTTATACACAAGTCTTAGCTGGTCTTCTTTCGTTCACTTAAAACATTCCCATATTTGGTTTTCTTCAAATAATTTGTCCATATCCTGCAGCTTATTTTATATTCGTCAGATACCCCACTTGATGGTATTTTCTGCCTGAATGACAGAGTGAGTGAGTGGCATCATGGCTCAATAGTATTTTTTTAAGAATGACAATATAAAATATTTTGTTTCAGAAAAACGTCCATCATTTATATGATACAAGTGTATGTGTTACTTGTATGGTTGACTTCCATAGCAAATCAGCGTGACTTCTCTGACAGACTTTGACGTGCATTTATTTATTACAATTAAGTACATTATACCTTAGGTATGCTTCTGTTACACTAAATTCTAGGAGATTCATAAACATATCAAACATTGCTATAGTAGGTATTTAGTAGGAAATTAAAACAAAATACCTGTGTGGTGTGACTTCCGTGACAAATCAATGTGACTTCCGTGACAGATCTTGAAGTCGATTTCCTAAATAAGTTTATGCAGTTTACATTATACATTAGGCCAGCCTTAGTTAGTTTAGTACTAGGAGATTTACAAATATAAAGGATTGTTCTCAAAACTATATGTCCATGATAACAAAACAAAATACGTATTTTTGTGACTTCCATCACATCAAAATTAGGTAGATTGCATCTTCTCAGCTCAAGAAAATGTGAGCAACTGTCAAATGCACTCTGCTGCAGTGGTGTTGCCAGTTGGCTATTTTGCTGCTAACTTTAGCGTGGCCAGATGAACCTTTCCATTTCCTTGCAAGCACAAAGCGCACACGCACACAACCAAAACAACAACATCAACAACAACAACAACAAAACATATTTGAAAGTCAATATTTCTGATGCACGACACATGTTGTCCAAATCATGCATCTTTATGTCTCGTAGCAATGCAATGCACATGTGAGGAAGAACTGTCTGCGGACGGGCATTCTTGCGTTATGAGGCCGATGACAACATTTCCATTATACATAAGGTCAGCATTCACACACAAGCACGCTTGTGTGCACATGCTCTCACACATGCACACAAGCTCATATGCACTCACGCACGCGCGCGAGCACACGCACCACACACACACACGTACGCACACACACACACACGTATGCACACACACATACACAACACACACCCACATGCGGACATTATATGCGATGTCAGTCTTACCTTGTAGTGTGTAAATTGCTGAACTGTCATTAAAGTGTGCATAAAGTTTCCCTGTTCCGTTGCAGATATATGATCAACATAAATAATTATATATTACATTGTTGCAATGTTTTCCGAAAACATGAATACCGAGTATACAGCATTCTAGTAACATCTCGATGTATTTATGTTAATTGAACATACATGTAAATGTACTACATTTAGTCTTACATTTAATGTGTGTAAGTGAGTATATCAATTTAATTCCGAATTATTCATTGCATAACATTGTTTTAAAACCAAACCAAACAGTTAATTGAAACTGAATTTTTGTCAGCTGCGTGAAGAACTGCGGCACTCCGGCGAGTAGTCGTGAGACGTTGGGTCTTGTCGCCGAGTGTGACGACTGTGCAGTGTCATCCAAATACTCCTACAAGTGGCATGTCAACCCAACTATTAACTGGCATGACGACACCGGCACCGGCACTGTACGCAATGCGAGGACAATCATTGTCAACGCTAATGTACTTCGTGTCGACCAAGGATACACTTTCAATGTCACAGGTAGAGAGGAACTTTGTTATATAATTGGTACAATGACAGTATATTATAAAAACTAACGCCACTGCATTGGGAATCCTATTGTAATATTTGCGAAACATTTTTGGATGGATTGAAGACTGGGTGTGTTGTAATCACTGTAAATTTCGTTTGAGACAATGGCTTGAATAACTTGACGTAATCAACTAGTTAACGAAATGTACGGTCATGATATGCACCTGATGGTGTCATAGTATTCATAGCGACCACAAGAAAATACTAGTTTCCCCAAGTTAAGAAGCACCGTTCATTGGTAAAGACAGAGATTGAACAAGACGTGTAATGGAAATAATGATAGGCCACGACAAATATGAGATAATATATCACATTTCTCGGAACGGTGCTAGTGAATTGAAGAACATCCAGTGACGTCTCACATATATATAAGTCGCAGTACCACGGACAAGTGTGTGTTGCATCTGATAGACTATACGTTATATACATACACCGTTGTCATATATTACTTCATAATTAGTTGAAATATTATATGAATTATTTAGTAACAAAACGAAACCATGTCTAATAAACACTTTATGTTCATGTTTCTTAATAAAACGAATGCTTACACGTTTATGTATATTTAATTCCATTATTCCAAAATTATATATATTTGTTATTATAATTTGTATTACCTGTTTCTAACATAAAAGACAGATATATATATATTTATTATTACCTGTATCTAACATAGTAGTGGGCAATCAAATACCTCTGTAATCAGCAGGTGCACTCCTCTCCACTGTCAGCGAGTTATGTATTTTGATATGTGCGGTACTTTTGGTAGATTCGTGTTTTGCTTATTTTTTATTATTGTTTTCGTTTTCGATATGTATTCATCATGTATCTTATGTGCTATATGTGTAAATATGAAAGGACCACCACGAAAATATGTGCTTGTATTATGTTGTGTCATTAAGCTAGTGTTCTCTGTCTTTAACTGTTATGCATGTAGCATAGTCGTAACGTATATATTTATAATCCTAAACACGTATTATGCATCGCTACAAACCGCAATTTCGTCAGGTTACGTTATTATATTCCATTTTTGTAATGATTACCTGCCCGCTATAATGTGCCTACATAATTTTATGTGCAGGCAGTGTAGTATCAAAGCATCCTCCTATCTTAACTAATTTAATGGCACGTATTTGTTTCTTTGTGCCACAGTTCAAGGCGGCGAACGATGCAGCAGGACTGAGGCAAGTGCCACCTACACGATGCACACGGCCACGCCACCGACGCTGGGAAACTGCAGTGTCGAGCCTCGTGTTGGCGTGGCAAGCAAAACTGTGTTTGACGTCTCGTGCGAGGGCTTCCACGATGTTGTCTATGAACCGCTCACTTATATATTCTTCTTCAAAATACACAACGAAAATGAAGGGATTTATACAGGTTAATAGCTTGTCTGTGTTCGTGTGTGCGTGTGTGCCAATGTGCGTGCTTGCGTGTGTGTGTGTGTTCATGCGTTCATACGTGTGTGTGTTAATAGCTTGCCCATGTGTGTGTGTTCGTGCGGGCCTGTTTAAGTGAATATGTGTATGGTGTGTTTGTGTGTGTGTGTGTGTCTGCGCGCGCGCTTATGGCAATTACTGTGAATTAGCTTGTGTGTACAGTGATCACGTCGTATTTTATTCTTCGTCATTCTTGAAGCTCTGCCATTCATAAAATCTAACATCATTTGATATTCGCATATCTATCTACGTGTACAACAATATAACTATAGGCATCTACGCAGTAAAGAGTTAACACCAAACGTAAGGTACACAGTTGTAGTGAAAACACTACAATATGTGTTTTTCACATTGCAGATATTTTACTAGGTTCCAGCAAACAGCCAACATTTCAAAAGACTCTTCCTGTTGGAAGCGAAAAGAACAATTACAGCGCTGTCATCGAGATTCAAGTAAGGAATACGGTGGGAGAAGTCACGTACGTGGATATTCCCATAACAGTAAGTAAATGGTACTTTTGACTGATGATTATTCTGTTTCAAATAAAACCTCGCAACCTCCCACTAAAACAAGACATATTTCAAAAATTGGATTTGGTTCACACACGCACACGCACACGCACACGCACGCACATACACACAGAGGCACATACACACACAGACACGCACACGCACGCGCACGGGCGCGCGCGCACACACACACACACAAACACACACACACGCACACTATGAAGTAATTGATCTTGATATGTCAGACACTGCCAGTGTCTAGGTTGAACGAAGCATCCATGGGACAAATGGCCAAACTTTTTGAAACCACTGAATCTGGAGGCAAAAGTGTCATGGACCAACTTCTAGATGGCGACAGATTACAAGGTATCAAATATTTGTCAAGGTGTGTGTGCGTGCGTTCGCGCGTGGGCGTATGTACCTGCGTGTGTGTATGTGTTGGGAGCTGTGGTGTGCTTATTAGAACTTTATAATTTCAACGGAAATAATCTGCTTTTGAAATAATCTTTTGGTTCTTGAATGTAGTGATGATCCCGTTTCTTGGTTATTCATGTTGGGTATATTTACCTCATAAGAAATTTGTTTTGTTTTTTTACTTCATAATTTCCTTCGCATCTCGGGGCCTTTTTCAGCAGACTGAATTTAAAGTCGTGTCACATGACCTACGTCATTTGACACATGCTGGAGCATGACTAACCAGGACACAACACTGAAAGACATACGTAAACTATTAATAGACCAGAACACCACACTGTTAGAAATCTGTCTAAGCACCACATATTTCAGTTATAATGGAGTGTTCTACAAGCAGAAAAAGGGAGCGGCCATGGGTTCACCGGTGTATCCGATAGTAGCGAACCTGTATATGGAACATTTAGAAAAATAGCCACCGGGTAGCACCTCACCCTCCAGACATACGTGGATGACACATTCACAGTTCTACAAGGGAGTGAAATAGAACAGTAGGACGATAACGTGAAGTTCACAGTAGAACCAGAACATGACAACACACTGGCCTTTTTAGACACATGTATATGTCATGTATGTGTCTGAAGGACGATGGATCAACTAAGGTTAAGGTGTATCGGAAGACAACACACGCAGACCAGTATTTTAACTGTGATTCAAACCACCCGTTATAACACAAAAGATCAGTGGTGAGGACACTCTTCCAAAGAGCAGAACATTTGGTATCTCACGAGGAGGATGAGATCAAACAGGTGAAGCACATCAAGAAAGGTCTAAAAAAGAACGGTTACAAACATTGGATGTTTAACACCAAACAACCAAGGAGAAATAAGGAGAATGTATACAACAAAGAAACCAACAGAAGACAACATGCCATAGGTCTACCCTATATTAGTAAGCTGTCTGAACTATTTGCAAGGATTTTCAAGTCTTACGAGATACCAGTGTACCACAAACCTATCAACACCCGGATATCCCTGCTGGTTCACCTAAAAGACAAAACAGACAAGGCAGCAAAGTGTGGTGTGGTATATGGCATCCAATGCCCAGAACGCGACCAACACTACATAGGAGAAACAGCAAGGGCACTGGGCATACGATTTAAAGGACATTTATCGTGTCGCCAACTCCTATCAGCGATAAGTCAACACAAGTTGAACACAGGCCACCAGTTTTCGATGAAAAATGTAAGAATGTTAGACCTCAAGGAGAACTATGATAGGAGAAAGGTCAAGGACGCGATTGACATCTACAGAGGGAAGCCTTCACTGAACAGTGACGACGGCCAGGATTTCCCGCCAGTCATGCTCCAGCTTGTGTCACGTGACATAGGTAGTGTGACACGACCACCGTAAATTCAGTTTTGAAGAAGGCCGTGATATGCGGTTGAAATTATACAGAGAAAAACACAAAAACGTTTCTTGAGAGGTAAATATACCCAAAATGTTTTGGTTGTTTCGAAGCTGAGGCCATATCATCCATCCAACGTTCCTTCAGTTTACGCTACTACATCAGTCAGTATCTGCATTGAACAGTGGCCGCTAAATATGAACGTGCAAAAGTCGCGCAAACATGATTTTGGCCTTTCTCATGTCATCAGATGATGATATCCGATAACACATTAACGTACTTGTATATATTAGCGTGTTTTATGTTAGAATGACAAAGTTATTACGCGAAATATCAAAACATGTCAGTCAAGTAAAAAACATGTGAATATTATAATAACTTACGCACCAATTAGCTAGTGTTACTCTATCTACATAAATATTCAAATACGCTTATCCCTCCACCCTTAACCCACATCCCCACACGCACACACAAACACGAAAGAACACACAAACACACACACACACACACACACACAAACACACACAAACACACACACACAAACCTCACCACACACACACTCACACCCACACCACACACACACCCGCGCGCGCGCGCGTTCACCACACAACACCACACAACACACACACACAAACACACAACACACACCCACAACACACACACACACACACACACACACACGCCACAGCACACGACACACACACACCATCACACACACACACACACACACATACACTGACAAAATACGCATAATATCAATGGTAATATACGTATGTTTAATAAGTAATTGGTAATCTTTTTCTGTTTCCAGATGCCTTGTCGTTGGTAACCAGTGTGGCGTCAGCTGTCCACCATGCATCGACCACCGAACGAACGCGTTCCATGCAAAGAGAACGTACCAAGGTACAAATTCGAAGCTTGATTTGCGTTGCATTGCCTCAGTGCTAAAAGCAAGTGTTTGTATGTTTGTAGACAGAAAGCACAGGCTTGAGGCGCTCAAAACAGGTAATTCTTGTTTAATTGTCGCATTCATACCAAACCTAATACACAAAATTGTCAAGTTGTAATGCGATTGGATGCACCAATCGTTTGTAATAGATGTGTGCCAATCGATGTTATCGGATACAAACACTAAATTGTTAGAAATAAATTAATTTTATCTGAGCTATCTAAAACATTAATTGGACTATCAATGAACATACCAGGGTGTCTGTTATTCACTGTTGCTCATGTTTGTAATGTTTTCATACTATGAAATTATCATAACACCGTTTTTTAATAGTAATGACTAATTGTGTAGATTCCCTTGATTCAACCTAAAATGTAAGCAGTCAAATTCGTATTTTCATAATGGTAACCTACAAGTAACACAATATAAATCAATTGTCATCATTTAATTCTACTTCGAAGACCCATCATCCTATTCCACCACGACCATGTTATACGCAGCTTCCAAATAATGTTTTTGCCCGTATAACTTAAATGACGTTGCATCAGGATAGCCTTCTTATTCGGAAATACTTGCCGTCTCTTAATCTATTTACCAACAAGCTCATAAACATACTATATACGTTACACGCGCACACGCGCACACGCGCACCCGCGCACCCGCGTACACAGCACATGAATCGCATCAACGAAACAGTTATCATAGACATTATGTAAGATTATATACATAAAGAATATAAGTTAATTTTGGGTGGGTTCAACGATAGCAACAAGCTGTGGTCTTAGTAGGAGTCTCCCTTCCCACAGCAATTGCTTTCTTTTCTTTTTTGGCAAAATGTATATTTATGTTAATTATACATTTTGTGAAATCTTAGTAATAATAATAATAATAACAACATTATTTAGACACTCATTTCCAAAATACAATTCTGTTCAGTGGTGTTGACAGTGTTTCTAAAATACTAAAACTTATACAATGATTAATAGAGCTACCAAAATGTGAGTAATAAAATAAAACGTCTATAAAGTTGCGGAACCAAAACTGTACTAAACAATCATAAGCAACAGCTATAATTTAATACTCATTAAATACAACAATTACAGTCTGATATTGTGGATAATTATTTTATTTTATATAATAATAAATAAATATACAATAAAATGTTAATTAATTAATTATTATTAAGATAATATACTCGTATAATAGTTGACAACTAAAATAATATACTAATAAATATTGTGATGTGACGATGGAGAGTGTCACATAAAACTAGACATTGAAAGCAAGTTTTAAATAATGTGTTTTAAGACGCGCTTTAAAAGTGTTCACACGCTCAATCAAATGCAGATCTTCTGGTAGAGCGTTCCAGATGTTGGCCCCGCGCAAGAGAACGACCGGAGGCCATATCACTCGAGGTTGTGGCGCGGAACGGTGGGTAGCGCGCGATCGGCAGATCGCAGAGCGCTGCGCGGTACGTACGGCGTGATGAATGAGACGAGGTACGCCGGCGTCCGGTCGTGAAGGGCGCGAAATACAAGTACGAGTTTGTTATACTACATGCGCCACTTCACCGGCAAACAATGCAAGCGTCTCAGTGCTGCTGTTGTACTATGCCGGTCACCTCGCTTCATTCGTAGAACCACTCTAGCCGACGAGTGCTGGACCATCTCAAGGCGGTGGAGTAAACGGTCTGACACTCCGTACAACATTGCATTTTCATACTCGATTCTCGACGTCTCTAGTGGATGCACTAGACACTCAGTTGTCCCGGTCGTTAAAGTGTTACGTATCCGCGAAATTATGTACATGTGGTAGAAAGGCACTCAGACATGCATTCCCTTGTGCCGCCATCGAGAGGTCGGTGTCGATTGTTATGACCCATTTTGTAATAATCGACCCATTTTGTAATAAAAACAGCATATAGTTCAAGTAACACCAAACGTACGCCTCGACGTGCATCGACAGCGCTACGTCATTGTGAATGCGCAAAAGCGTTGTCTCGGTGCTATCACGTGGTTGATAAGCGCTCTGGAAGACTGCGTATATCCTGTTTTCATCGAGGAAATATTGTTGTTGCCGTTCATTGGTATTTAAACATTACATTTAAAAAGGTGTATGTGTACCTGCATAATTTGTACCCTTTTGAAATGTTGATGGTAAAAACAAAAGTAGCCTTATCCTTATGTCATCCATAAAAAACGTTTACACTACTGCTGCAATTACCAAACTACAAACAAACTCTACACAACACGGCAACCTCTGGTTTAACGAGCCTGATTACACATTTATTTCCTATGCGCGACCTAGTTCGGTTTTTTGTCAACATGTTCAACCCCGAAATGCATTGCAACAAACGAGTCTTCTATCAATTGAATAGTCATGATCCGTGATAGTTAGCCACGCCCACACGAGCGTTATGTAATTAAGTTGTGCACCAACAGCGTGCGTTTTCCTGACGAAGGACAATATTAATCTGATGGATGATAACATTTCCAACGGTTAACAAATTGTTACGACGATAGTTCCGATATATTTTGAAAAATTAGTATTCTGAAACTGTAAACACCCAGAAATTCACCGACGACGTCAATACTATGTTATGGTATGGCCTATATGATGTAGCTTTTCGTGGTAATGACTTTGATAGCATCTAATAAAGTTTATTAAGTTACAAAACTAGTTAAGATGAGTTAGGTGATTTTCTGAAAGAAAGCAAAAGTTATTTAGTGACGTAAAGCCTCAGGCATACTGTTAAAAGCGACTTAATTAGATTGTAACGCGATGCACTTCAACTCAACCACAGCAATACAGATTTGATATATTAACTTTAATCGAAACTAATGTATTATATTTCCGTCGGCCAGACTTTCTTCTTCTGATACAACATTAAGTATTTGGCAGTTGAGGTACAGACAGTGTACATCGGATACCAATGCAACGTATACGTCAAATTGTTTAATATTTTTATACTATTAATTAACAGTCAAAGGTCCATTGTTTTATTTGCAAACATGATTGAGATAGACGGATACTCTCACACAATAATTTCGCTCAACTGTTTTCAATTGTTTTCTTTTGTAGTCCGTGCCTTCTACCAGTTTCCCACAGCAAGCAAGACACATAACATTATTGAAACAAAGTATTAAAAAGTTAACTGTTTCTAATTGTGTCAGCAATTTGTACTTTGACACCAGGCTTTGTTGCTGAAATGAAGATAGTAAAATGGCTGATTCATTGGAATACTTATGAGAATACATTTGACCTTAGAAGTGTTTAAACATATTATTAACTATACGTGTTTCCGCGAATCTGCAACATGCACATTCACGTGCACACACAAAGAAAACAGTACTTGCTTGCATACACCATCACACGGACACGCACACCCGCACACCCGCACACCCGCACACCCGCACACCCGCACACCCACACACCCGCACACCCGCACACCCGCAAACCCGCACACCCGCACACAAACATATTAGCGTTATTACATTCTGATTGTGTATGCTTAAATTGTAGAGAATGAGTGAATGGGTGAGTGAGTGAGTGAGTGAGTGAGTGAGTGAGTGTGGGAGTGTGTGAGTGAGTGAGTGAGTGAGTGAGTGAGTGAGTGAGTGAGTGAGTGAGTGAGTGAGTGAGTGAGTGAGTGAGTGAGTGAGTGAGTGAGTGAGTGAGTGAGAGACAGATTGTCAGACAGAAAGACAGACAGGCAGACAGACAGACAGATAAACAGACAGACAGACAGACACACAGACACACAGACATAGAGACAGAGAGGGAGAGATGGAGAGAGAAAGAAAAAATAATAATATTGTATGTGTGTGTATGTGTGTGTATATATATATATATATATATACACACACACATACAATATATATATATATATATACGTACATACATACACATGTATACATTCATTCAGCTATGCATTAAGTTGGTGTCGTTGCTAAAGAACATGAATGTCAGTGACGTCACTGGAGTCAACATGAAACTGCAATCTCTGAATGCAGTCACAAACGTAGACGATGACCTGACTGACGAAGTGAAGGTATGACGACGTGTATACGATAACTGAAATACAAGGACATGCGTACACACTCACAAAATACAAGCATGAACGCACGCACATCACTCATTCACCCATTCACACGGCACGCAGTTGTCTTGTATTCCTCTTTTCTCTGGCTGATATTTGCCCCATAACCAATGGTAGTAATATGGTAATAACATTCTTAATGCGTAAAACACGCATTTTTATTAGTTATTATTTACGTGAGTAGTTATTACGTTGCCCAGACTACGGGTCATGACCTGAGATCAAAGGAAAGTCGGCAAAGATCAAAGGGAACATCAAAAGATTTGTCGGCATGTGCGAAAATTGTGCAGCCGGGGTTTGACAACTTACTTATAAAAATCGTTTGATTGATATTTTATTTAAATTTTGTGGCGCCAGCCGGTAGCGCCTCAAGTGACATAATGATATTCGATAATGTGCTGACCTCTAGTGACTGAGATGAAATAAAGTACACAGAACCGCCTCTAGCGAAAAAAAATTATAATGACACTTATGTGGTTATATAGTGGTTACGCGTGAGGCGTAATCAGTTTAGATCAGCGGTATGGAGACTATACGTTTCGGAGGGTCGATGTTGTACCTGTCGAATTTTTATCCGTACGGTCGAGGTTTCAAATCCGTCGAGCACGCTTACGAGTTTAGAAAAGCGATGTTTAACGAAAACGAAGAAACCGCGGAGAACATCAAAGCGGCGTGGTCGGCTTATATAGAGAAGCGACGAAGTTACGTAATCGGAAAAAGAGAACGAGCGCCGAATTGGACGCCGTTAGAGTCGAGTGTATGAAGAGTCTGTTGAAGAGTAAGTTCGGGGCGTCGAAAAAGTTCAAGGACGCCATATTGGCTACCGGAGACGCCGAATTGGTGGAGAGGGTGCCATCGAAAGAAGCCTTTTGGGATTGCGGCTATGTGTATAAAGAAGGTCAGAACATGCTCGGCAAATTGTTGATGGAGGTACGTCATGAGTATAGAAGAAACGAATAAAAGTCATCGTTCGTTTTTCGCGCACCAATCGTCGTTATGGACGCGTCGTGGAAGCATCCTTTTACGTGTATAGTGGCCGGCCCTACGGTGTGTGGCAAGACTACTTTCGTCGCTCGTCTGCTAAAGTTCGCTTCTTCTATGATCGAGCCGCCGCCGGAGAAAATCCTGTGGTGTATCCAGTGGCAAACCGCCTACGACTCTATGACAGCCGATGTAGAATTCGTAGACGGTTTGCCGGATCCGAAGATTTTAGACGCCAAAACGAGGACGCTTCTAGTGCTCGATGACCTTATGGAGGAGACCGATAGTAGGGTCACGACCTTGTTTACTAAAAAAAAGTCATCACTGCAACACGTCCGTCGTACAGCTTCTGCAGAATCTCTTTCCAAAAGGGAAACAAAACCGCACAATCAGCCTAAATGCGCAATACGTGGTCCTCTTCAAGAGCCCCCGGGATACGGGTCAAGTAAGACACCTGGCGAAACAGATGTATCCGGGTAGAACCAACTACATGATGGAGGCCTTCAAAGATGCCACGTCAGCAGCCTACTGTTAACTCCTGGTGGACCTGAAACAGGAAACACCGGAAACCATGCGCCTGCGTACAGCAATTTTTACCGATGATCGCGTTCAGGACGTCTATGCGCCGACGAGAGTATAAAAAGTGGAGCGCGTCGCGGCCAACGTCATTCGTCAGGATGACAGAGCGCGTGAACAGGCACATCCTAGCCCTGCAGCTGTTGCGTACATACAAGAAAAATACGGATCTGAGAAAAGCCGTAATCGCCCACGCGGATTCCGATCTCATCTGTAGTCTATGCGACTGCGCGTACAACATTCTGAGAGGGAACGTGAAATTGTCGGCGAAACAGAAAAAAGTGCTAATAAAGTACAGGACCCATCTGCGCAAGCTAACGACGAAAAAAGTTTCCATCAAACAGAAGAGGGCCGTCCTGCAGACGAGGTCGGGCGCTTTTCTGACGGCGCTCCTGGCACCGTTGGCGAGCGCTTTTTTGCCCCTCCTAAGACAGACTATAGGTTGATGCAACAAGCGAAGAAGATGGCGTTGGTAGATCTCCGGTTGGTGGAGCGTCCACTGCCGTTACTATCGCAAACGATCACGACCACGTCGCGTGTGATGAGTAGCCTGGACGACGGCATGAAAACCGTTCCCGAACGTACGGATTTGTCCGAACGAGAAAAGGTAGTGGCGTACAATCAACTGCTGAGTCGCAGCAACCGACGCGAGTTTCCATAGTGAACGACAGAGAGGCGTCGACGACCGAACAATCGCTGCCGCCGCCGCCGGACGATACGGAGAGCGTGAAGACCGTACCGAAAAATCTGAAAGAAAAGACCCGCCTCCTGATGGCAAAACTGTAAACCGACCCGCTGATTCGCTGTAACGATCGAGGGGAGCTCGTATACGACGGTGTGCCTATCGCTGGAAGCAACATGGTAGATCTAGTGAACGATCTCATGCGAAAGAGGAAGAAGACGCCCGCGCCGGTTGGCTGGGAAGCGTTCGGGGACCATATTAAGCGGTTGAACGTCCCTATGGAGCTCGTCGGTAATCCCCAGCGTCGAGCGTACATACAACGCGCGCAAAAGCGAAAGACCCGTACTCAATCTCTCGAACGCGCGCCGTGGGTCGCCTATTAAAAAGGTCAAGGAATATCCGAGCCGCTCACAAGCTAGTATGCCAACTCGAAGATCGGTACTCGTCGTCGCCCTCGCTGGCGTAGTAGCGACGGCTTTCGACCTATACATCTGTATATTGTTCGCCGTATCTGACTCGTCGTCGACGTCGCCATGGTATCCCGGCGGTCTCGTGGTGGTGCGCAACGAAAACGCCAACAACGGGACGATCCCTTGAAGCGCGCCTACTTCGATCCGAAACGGGCGGGCAGTTACGGCGGCGTCGACGCGTTGCACCGGGCGACCGTAGTACCCAAGCCGATCGTCGGGCGGTGGCTATCGGAGCAGGACACCTATACTCTTCACAAACCGGTCAGACGACGTTTCAAACGACGTTGCGTTATCGTAGGCGGTCGAAACCAGCAGTGGCAAGCCGATCTCGTTGACGTAGCTAAACTGAAAAACACAACGACGGTGTAGCGTTCCTATTGACGGTCATCGACGTCTTCTCGAAGCGGGCGTTGTGCGTCCCGTTGAAGAGTAAATCCGGTCCGGCGCTCGTTACGGCCTTCGAGGGCCTGCTGTCGTCGTCGCAACCGCCGAACGCCCTGCAGACCGACAAGGGGACGGAGTTTCTCAACAGGCCCTTTCAGAAACTTTTGAAGACGCACGGCGTCCATCATTTCGTGACGCACAACGAGGAGATCAAAGCGAGTGTCGTGGAGCGATTCAACCGTACGCTGAAGACACGCATGTAAAGGTACTTCACGAACCATCAGACGCTGAGGTACGTGGAGCCGTTCCAGGACTTCGTGCTGTCGTACAACAACGCCTATCATCGAAGCATCGGTAGGACGCCGGCGTACGTCAACGCCGCGAATCAGGAGAGCGTGTGGCAGCGGCTGTACGGCGGCGGCGGGTCTCGAGAAAGCAAGCCGAAACTGCGAGAGGGAGAACGCGTACGCATCAGCAAGGCGAAGGGGCGCTTCAAGAAGGGGTACATTGCTAACTGGAGCGAAGAGCTCTTCACCGTCGTAGAATTGCACCCGTTCGACCCTCCCGTTTTCCGATTGATGGACGACGACAGCACGATACTGGACGGGACCTTCTACGAACCGGAGCTACAAAAGGTAGTCGTCTCGAAGGATAAACTGCATCGAGTGGATGCGGTTCTACAGAGGCGTCGACGACGTGGTAAGGGTGAACAGCTGCTCGTCAAATGGTACGGCTATCAGGCCTCGTTCAACAGCCTGATCGACGCCAAGGCGCTCGTGGACTATAAGGGATGACGACGCCGCGTTGTTGGATGCGATACGAGAAGTGCTGGAGACTTTCTTCGTTTTTTATACGATAAAGGGAGGGTGCAGCTGTATCGACAGAGCGCCCAAAGGTGACAACAACCGTCGACGGCGTCGACACCGCAACCTCCGTCGGCGAACGCGCTCCATGGCGTCTCTGCGGTCGTCCAATAAAGGAAGGATACCGTAGCGTCGGACGGCAGTTGCGCTATGACCACCGACGAGACGACAGCCTGGTTCGCGCAACATTCGGCGGGCGCGTCCCACGCTCGGCCGGCGAGCCGGCACCGCACGTACGCCTCCGCGTGCGCGTCGCATTGTTCCGACGGGAACTATTCTCCGCGGTGCCGGAAGTAGTGTTCGCGCTTAGCCGTCGCCACGAGATCGTCGAGGTCGCGTCCGGAGAGGTTCAAATACGCCGAGTCGGTGTCCATCGCGCAGTACTGGAACAGGAGGCGCGGTACGTAGGCGGCCATAAAGTAGTAGTAAAACTCCAGCATACGCAGTTTGGCGTACTGGTACACGAAGTAGCCGATCTGGATGGGCAGTGTGTACCGGACGGTATGCTTGTTCAGAGCCACCTCGTAGAGAGCGTCAGGAACGACGACGTCGAGCTGCCGGAAGCGTCGATCATTGATCAGCGTCGCGGCGCCGGCGGACGTTCAGTACTTGATGTCACGGTGCAGATCGACCCGCATGATAGTTTCCCGTAGGAACTGTTCCCGAGAAGCTTGAACGTATCGGCGAGGATGGCCTTGTCTGGGTCGGCGTCGCCGTCGCGTCGCGCGGCGGAGACCGTTTCGCCGAAGCGACAAAAGCACGCGTCCGGCTCGTACTCGACGATCTGGTAGACGCGTTCGACGACGAGTCCGTGCCGCAGTTACCACCGTATTAGGGGCGACGCGAGTAGAATTTTGGCGCCGAAGAAACTCCCCACAAGCGTACGCTGAGGCCGGGCGAGGAGCTCGTGCGTTTCGGCGTAGCGACGCATGAACGGGCTGAGTTCGTCGCGCGCGATGTAGACGTTCTTGAAGATCGGCTGAATATCGGCGAAGGCGTCGCGCAGCGCGTCCGGTACGTCGACCGCGTAATAGCTCCGCGGCGGCGGCGTCGGCGGCGGCCTCGCCGCGCGCCACTACCACACCCACATGTCGACGACGGGTACGAAGCGGCGAAGATAGGCCGTGACGGCGGCCGTCTCGGCGTACAGCTGACTCATCAGCTTCCGTTCATTTCGTTCGTCTCCTTCCCCGTGCACGGGCAGCCGTGGAAGAAGCACCCTTGGAACTGGTACGCTGTCCGCGTCTCGCGACACCAGCCGTCGATCCGGTACTTACCGACGCGCTTCTCGCGCCCGTTGAGCTGGTGTCGTATGCGCGCGCCCGTCCGCTCGGCCTCCCACGTCAGCCACTCCTTGGCCAAGCGACCGTAGCGGTGCACGCGTTCCGGCCGAATGGCGTTCTCCACGCGACGCCGCGTGTACCACCCCGTCGGCATGTCTTGCGTGATCGCCCATAGGTAGAGGCCGTTCGCATCGAAGCCAACGATCGAGCGGCAGGGCCGCGCCGTCTCGCCGTACTCGTCTCGCCGAAGAACGGTCACGTCGGCCACGTGATTGCGTGCGAAAATGATCGAGGGGCCGTCGACGATCTGCGATTGCAAGAGCCGGTGCAGGTCTTAGTTCGGCTCGTTGAAGTGCGTGAAGTGGAGCGTCGACGGCAGATCGTTGAACAGGTACAGCAGGGTTAGAACGGATACACTGATGGCGTCCTTGAACATGTCGATGAGGCGCTCACGGTAAAAGGCGAACTGTTTGTCGACGGCCTCCAAGAACGGCACCATGTCCCTGTAGTTATACCAGAGGAGTAAGTCCCGCAGCGTCGTCATCCCTTCGTCACGGCATACCTTCGCGCAACCCTCGTACTCCGCGGTGGAGAAGCCTTCGCGCTTCAGGCGGGTTTGGAAAGCCTCGCGCGGCGGCAGTTCGGTGTCGTCCAGTTTTCGCAGGTCGTCGAGGTACTCGTAGGGAAAGTGGCCCTTCGTCACCTCGCAGCCGTAGACCTTCAGAAACTTATCGTAGCTGAAACCAGGGGCCAGGTAGTTAGTGATATCCAGGAACTTAAGCGTCGCCGTCGTTAGACACATGAAGTAGTTATGACGCTTGATCGTAAACGCCGACGAGACGCTTTGCTCTTCGCTGGTCATGAACAGGGCGAGAGATATTTCTTGACGACGTTCACATCGTATTTACCCGAATTGAAGCCGAGGACGGGGAGGCGGCGCAGATGCGTCCACAGGTGGTCGGCGAGCACGGTGTACGGGCTCTTATTGCGCGACGCCTCCTTCTCCGTCGCGCGAGCTCGCCATTCGTCGTCGAGCGCTGCGATCGCCTCGAAGGTCGTGTCGTACGACGGTCGCAGAGCCGCGCACGCCGCCTCGCTCATGGCCTCCAGGGCGACGATCAGGCGCTTCGCGAGCTCGCCCGAATCGCCGGTCGTGACGAAGCAGCGCGCCGTCTCCTGCCAGGGGACGTTCGAGGCGACACTCACGCTGTTTAGTTCGTGTCGGGCTATCCACCCGCATTTGTCGCTGTCCACCGGCAGGTCGCGATCGTCGAAGTAGCATTCGAAGTCGAACGTCGCACTGTACGGGTAGTAGCGCAGGCGTTCGTCCACGTAGACGCCCTCGTCCTCCAGCCGTTGAAACACTGACGGTGTCGGATGGTAGACGCCGCCGGGGAAGACGTGGCGAACGCCGCCCTCACACGTCGCTTCGTGACGCCGTAGTCGATGGACAGTCGGCCACAGCGATGCGCCGCACTTACCGCCTAGGTAAGAACGACAGAACAACGAGACGTCGGATATATACGAATAGTGCGTCTCGAACAGATTTACGTTGGTGGTAGTCGGGTAGCGGTGGAGGGAACGGCGGACCAATTCCGCGGATCCCACCTCCGTCAGTCGATACACGGTCACGTTCGTTTCGAAGACGGTCTCCACCCGGTCGAGCTCGTTCAGCGGAACGCCGGCGAACGCGTAGTTGGTTTGGACGACGCCGCCGGCGCTATATTCGGCGTAGAGTTTTAAGGCCGGAGGCGTCAAATCATGTACGCCGTGTCTAGCGCCTCGATGCAGCGCCAGACAGCGGAAGAGGCACAGTTCATCGGTGTACTGCTGATTGTGTCGGTCTATCGCTAGACCGATCAGCGCCTTGTTGGTGCTCAGGTAGTCGGATAGTCGCCGTACGCACCCGATAGGATGTTGGATGAAGGCGTTGAAAAAGTAGGTAACGTTCGTCGCCAATTCGGCGATCCACCCCGAGTCGGGTCTCTGCGCAATGACGTACTGAAGAACGTCAGGCTGTCGGACGGCGTCAAGGAATCGTTCGAACGACGCGGCGTCGGTAACGAGGGCGGGCGACTCGAGATAGCGACCGCAACATTTACACGAAGAATGGATGTATATGTAGCGGCACGTCTCCTTGTGACGAAGAATAAACCCGAAACTTAAGTTTATTTTAAACGCGCGAGTCTGCGCCTCCAACATAAGTCGTAGTCGGGCGTCGAGCGCGCCCGTGTCCAAACAGTAGGTAATTTCGTAGTTATATCTCGACTGGACGGGAACGCACGCTATAGACGTGCGGATGCTAGACCAGTGCTCGCGAAAGGTACGCCGTAGACCGGTCGATATCACGTTGTCGTGCGGTGGTGGTGGTGGTGGTGGAATACCGCAGATTTTTAGATGCTTCAACATATTATTGCGACGGGGGAACGATCGATCGCATTTCGGACATCGACGCTGCTGCTGTCCCGGTGAACCGCAGACTTTTAGATGCCTCAACGTATCAGAGCGACGGGCGAACGATCGACTGCATTTCGGGCATTCGGGCATCGTCGGTTGTAACGGCGCCTCTAGTGCGGTAGGTGTCAGCAGCAGCAGCAGTGGAGCGCGCGTCCGTCCTAGTCGATGCTAGAACGATATTAACTACGACGGAGCACCGACACCAACTATAGAGCCGCGCGCAACGACAGTTAGGCGGCGACGCTTTTTTACCGGTGTTCGTTTTCTCACTGGAATTATAGTGAGGTAGGTGGCAGCAGCAGGGCTTCGGCCTATAAGTCCGCCGCAACGATCGTTAGGCGGCGAGGTTTTCGTTTTCAATATTCTCACTGCTACCGTTAGGCGGCGACGTTTTCTCTTACCGGGTTCGTTTTCAATGTGTTTCACTAGGGTTTTAGTGCCCCGTTAGTTGGCAGCACTGTCGATGCCGACTACCGTTAGAGGGCCGCTGGAATTGTCACTGGTTTCCTGGTGTGTACTGGGATCGCGCAGTGGCGGGTTTTTCGTACGGTTCTCAATAAGGTGTGTTTGTTTTCTCACTGGAAATGTTTTTCGTACGGTTATCTATAAGGTGTGTTTGTTTTCTCACTAGAAATGCTACCGTTAGGCGGCGGCAACGTTTTTTCTTACTGGGTTCGTTTTCAATATCAGGTGTGTTGTTTCACTGGGATTCTAGTGCCCCGTTAGGTGGCAGCGCTATCAATGCCGAATACCGTTAGAGGAATTGTCACTGGTTGTAGTCGTCGTAGGACTGGTGTGTGTGTGGGTTTTTTCTCACTGGGATCGCGCAGACAAGAAGAGGCGGGTTTTTCGTACGTTTTCAACATGTTTTTAAGCATCGCATGGTGGTGATGCATACATATAAGGCTTTATGCCACAGTAAGCATCATCGCTCGGTTTTACACGGCGACGTGTTATAATGTCAGGCAAGCTCTCTCCATCGCATAATGAAACATACATACATGCAAGTAAGGCTTTATGCCACAGGTCATCAAACATGTCAGGGTAAGCATCGCGTGTTATAATGTTCGTAGAAAACGGCACTACACCGAGGCAACCTCTCTTCACCGCGGACTTTAGGCCACAAACCTATTAGCAAGCATGTAAGGCTTTATGCCATAATACTATTAATGTTTTCAGCAAACATATACTAATGTTCGTAATAAACACGGCAGCGCGTTATAATGTCACGCAAGTGCTCGTCACCATCGAGTGGTGAAATGATGTACTAAATAAACAACGCTACATAATGTCAATCACCGAGGCAAGCTCTATTCAGTAGGTATCCCTTCACCGCGGCCTCCAGGAGCGCGTTATCGAAGGACGACGTCCAGTGAGTACCCGTCAGCCAGTCAGCCACCTGGTGCTCGAGTGCCCTTTCCGAGATTCGATCCGCGCAAGATATTCATTGATCTTCCGGCACGCTTATCAATCGCATGGCGGACGGCAAGAGCGATCGTTGCAGAAAGGAGTCGAGCGCGAGATGATAAAGGCGATCGGTTAGGCCCGACACATTTTCGTACATGAGGCGATAGCGTCGGCTGGGCTTTCTGCCTCAATACGCGGGCATATGCACGAATGGGCATCCTTCTTCCAGTGGACACTCACTGCTAGTTTCGCGCGCACTCTTCGTCATCTTTTCCCCGATCAATTCGGCGAAGGTGTTCATCATACACCTTTGATGTCCCGCGTATGAATTTATGAGGTTCCACTGCAGGTCGGGTTGGGCGCAAACCTCCATCACCGGCGGCGCGTCTCTTTTGTCGTCGCTGCTGGCGGCCCACGGAAAAAGATCGTCCGATGATACGGACACGACCTCCAGCGGCGGCGGCGGAACCGGACACAAGGTAGCGTACGTGGGCGGCGACAACTGCGTGTCGTTGTACGAAGGCAGGCGAATCGGCGATTCCCTCATCAGCGGATATGGCGCGTCGAATTTGACGCGCTTCTCGGCCGGGGACGCTGCGCTCGAGGCGCCCTGTCCCTTCTCCTCTTCGGGGTTGTGCAAAGCGACGGCGATTACGGCATCCTACAGCACGAAGCGAGGCGTTAGTCATTCAATGGTGAACGCGCGTCATTCTCTCTGGCTTCGAGATAACACTCACACTCCGGACGTTGTACGTGTCCGTACTGCCCCATACGACCTTTCGCAGGGACACCTCCAGAATCGTACCGACTAGGGTCGTTACAGTTTCGCGCAGCTTCTCTGGCATCATATCGGCCAGATAATCGGCGTCGTAATCGACGAGCTCCGACATCGCGTCCGCGAATAGAGTAAGCCAAAGATCCTCATCCTCATCGGCCCCGACTCCTTCCACCAGGACGTGAACCGAAAAATAGTTTTTTTGTTTCACTTGTACACCGTGCGTCACGCACGCCATAGTGCCGCCTGAGAAGCGTCGTAATTTACGCTTACAGTCAGGACAACCAGCGTACGTACATTTCCTCCTCCACGCAATCCCTGCAATTTTCACGGGTGTAGATACCTTATACTCACCGTCCGTCGCCTGTACGAGCTCTTTCAAAGTCACCGCAGCCGGCTCAAAGAATCTCATCAAGGACGAATCGAGACGGGGCGAAGCCTCGCCCGGTGGCTCGACACCAGCGCCGCCCAGGGACGCAGAAGTGGCAGTCCCTGCAGGCGCCTTCAATTCTCTCGCAATCTCAGCAGCTACGCCCGATAGCTTCGGCTTTCTAGTTTTCTCTTTCTTTAGCAGCTCTCCTTGAACCGGCGGCATGATGTCAACAGCAACGATGCTCTGCGAAGGCAACAAATAACACAACGTTACCACACTGACAATAAGCGAATACAGAGGCGTTCTCGGCCGCCCCTATTTACATTAGCATAGTGCATAGCTCCCGTGTGCTCGCACACGCGCGCCACGAAACAGCCGATTCTCGCAAGGTTACTGAAACTGAAAAAAGTATCTCGGTCACCTTAGTGCACAAACTGAACGTCGCTTTTATAGAGCATTATTTTATAATATAAGTTTACCATAAGATTCTCTAGTCCTTACTTCGTATAATTGATCGTTTATTTTACGCGTTTAGCTATTTATTAAGGCTTTATGCACTTATGTAACCAGTTAACAAAGGGCTTATGTAAGCGCTTATGTAACGGTAGCCTACGTGCCAATTGGCAGGCCTCCATAACACCGCCTACAGTCGCGTAAACAAGTGCGCGTCATTCCCTTAAACGTCCACGATTAACGACGGCGCAGAACCAGGAGCGAGGTACGTTAGGTTTTCATTTACAGATTTCTATACGTTCCTTCAACGATACTAACTACAATTTACATGTTTCTTCCTTCAACGATACTAACTAAAACTTTTATTTACAGACGTCTAAATAACGGCTTCGAAACGCTGTATGTAGGACGGGGAACGACCGTTATGTTGCCGTCCAAACGAAACGGCTTCGTTAGGCCACCCGTCGTCAATCACGACGATATGATTATTACGAATATGTCGCCGCGCAATCAACAGGGAGGACGCGGCACTCTACTTCTAGCGCGGTGTCTCATGCCTGCTACTGCCGCCGCCGAATCGCCTTCACGCCCCGCGACGCCTGCTGCCATAAATTGTCTTACTAAAATTTGTATTTTACAGATACGTTTTCGGACGAGGACACTGTGCTATATGGCACCCGACGTGCAGGGGACGCGCCACTTACGCCCCGCCACGACCGTCAAATAAAGTCAACACGCCGCCCGTGGGCCGCGCACGGCGTCTCTCTGACATCACGCCGCCCGTGGGCCGCGCGCGGCATCTCGCTGAACACAACTGCCCACCCGTCGAGACTCCGCGCCCAATCATACTTCCCACGGACGGCCAGCGCCGGCCACATGTGCCATACGCCATTGTGTATAGCTTACAGCGACCTCAATCCCGAAAAGGTTTCGGGGTTCCTCAGGATTCACCTCCCAGCCTCGATAACGGAGCTCCGCCTGGCATACGAACAGCCCCTCGTCCCGGGGGCCATGTCTTGCCCGGCGGACTAATTCGCCGCGTCTCTCGCGGTGGAATGGTGACATATACACCGAACTTTTAGTATAGTTGCGCGGTAGACAACCATTAACTTTTAGTATAGTATAGTTGCGCAGTGGAATACCATGAACTTTTAGTATACTAGTTAGGCTTTTAGTGTAGTTACTTACTGTCTATAATAAATCCACCTTCAATGCAGCAGTCTCTCGTTATGAAGCCGCCCACGCTAGGCCAATACAGCAGCACTTGTCTATATTCAAACTATTGCGTACACATTAATAACGCAGCAATAGCCAACTAGCTTTCGTTATAAAATTATCCGCCAGCTACAGCCATCCGCGTTATCCCGATAAAATCAACTTCTATACAAGGCGACGACTATGCCACTCCTAGCTGCTAAAGAATGCGAGCCACCACCAGCTAAAGAATGTGGTGACAGCGTCACTGCCTAGCGCGTACACCTTAATAACCCAGCATTATCCAGTTAGCTTTCGTTATAAAATGCTCCGCGCAGTGACAGCCTAGCGCAGGTCCCGTAAAGCCAACTTTAATACAGCTGTAGAAGCGATAACTACAGCTTAATCATAATACCACCGCCAGCCAAAGAATGCCGAAATACGATATACCCATTTGGTAGTGAGGCGAGACGCCGACGCAGGCTGTTAACCTATGATCTTTGCAGCGCCGCCGGCAGCCGACTGATACCAGCTGTTAACCTATGATCTTTGCAGCGCAGGCGGCCTCATTGCACTAACCGGAGAACTTCATATAGCTTGTACAGTAACATAAAATAAATAAAAATATTCGCAATACAAGTTTTCATAGACACTCATATAACCACAACACATAACCATATACCCGTATAACCACACATATAACCATATATCCATATAACCACACATATAACATAAAATAAATAAAAATATTCGCAATACAGTGTACTTTATTTTAACGGCGAATTTAACTTAACACGCTACTATTTAGCCATACACATTCATACACACTCATATAACCACAACACATAACCATATACAGTGTATCCATATAACCGCACACATAACCACATAATCAATCAATAATTATTTATTATTTATTGATTATTGATTCAATTATCGATTATCTCGATGTTTATTCATTAGAGATCAGCACAAATTATCGATTATATCGTTGTTTATTCACTAGAGGTCAGCACATTATCGAATATCATTATCGATTATCTCACTAGAGGCGCTACAGGCTGGCGCCATAAAATTTAAATAAAATATCAATCAAACGTTTTTTATAAGTAAGCTGTCAAACCCCGGCTGTGCAATTTTCACACCGGGCGCGCACATGCCGACAAATCCTTTGATCTTCCCTTTGATCTTTGCCGACTTTCCTTTGATCTCAGGTCATGACCCGTAGTCTGAGCAACGTAATAACTACTTACGTGATTATTATTTGCATACCTTATTGGTGTGCGTACGTTTGCATGTAGGCTGGTTCAAATAGAGAAACCACTGTATAAAGAATGGGGAATGTTATGCCAAGTAACATCGCCATTTTTGGCAGTGGATGCGTCAGTCTAACCAACAAAACAATTATGGATGATTAATACGATGTGTGTGTGTGTGTGTGTGTGTGTGTGTGTGTGTGTGTGTGTGTGAGTGTGTGTGTGTGTGTGTGTGTGTGTGTGTGTGTGTGTGTGTGTGTGTGTGTGTGTGTGTGTGTGTGTGTGTGTGTGTGTGTGTGTGTGTAGGTGTGTAGGTGTGCAGGTGTGTGTGTTGTTTCAAATCAATCGTATGCATCATATGCACGGTAAATATAGTTATGCCTTCTTTGAAACGTGTTTGAAGCACGACGCAATCACGATGTATGAGGATATGGCGATCGCTCTACTTCGGATAACAGAACAACCAGATGCTGGAAACGCTATACATAGAAATACAGAATTAATAGATCAAGCCGCAAGGTCTGTTTTCGTTTGTAAGTAATTGGCTGTGTATGTATGTATGTATGTATGTATGTATGTATGTATGTATGTATGTATGTATGTATGTATGTATGTGTTTTATACCTGCCAACTTGTTTAGACTGGGAGATTCTCCAACGGTTCAGCACATTTCCCGTACCGTGTCTGGACAAACGCGTCCTTAAGTCAAGATATTAACATTCTAAATCTACGCCAGATATATAATCAAATTAATGCAAACATGTTGTTTTAATAGCTGTTTGAGTGAAGTACTTTTAATTGTTAAAACGTCCAAACTGCCGTACCGCAAAACACGCCATCGCCAATAGCCTTCCCATTAGTCGAGTTATGTATACATCCGTGCCAGGTCAATCACCGTATCATTGAAATCTGGCATATTAATACTCGGACTGATTTCGCACTGATTCACGTGATACTTTCTGGCCATAGTGGCTGTGCAACGATTTGCACAGCGCATATAGGCCACATGGTTTATGACCTAGGTGTTTTTACAACATCTCGATTCTATAAGTCCTTCACCGAAAACAACTGTTGTCACAGTCTGTTTGCACAAATGTGACGGAATATGGATTCGAAATTTAGTAAATGGATACCTTGATGAATAATATGTTCAGGTTTTTGCTAAAAGAGTATAAAGCACTAGGACGCTCACAGTTTGCCTCCACCAATACGGTAATAATACGGCGTGAAATGATAAATCACCCAGCCCCGATGACACTCGGACTTTATACATTCGCGCTGTTCAAACGGCAATAACTTGAAAAGCAAACATAATTCATGGGCATATCCAGCGACAAAGTTTGTCTTTACGATGTTATCATAAAGTGTTACATTCCGGGGCTGCACTTTAAAATACAACCTGCAAGAAAAAGCCGCACTACCACTCGCCCTCAGTGGCCCTTCCTCATGTAACGTCAGCAACACCTGATAAGCTGGTTGTCTTGTGACACACAAATGAACACGTGTGAGCGGGCTTAGTGCCATGAGTTCGCAATGAACACATTTGATTTTTGCCACATTTCTTGATAAGTGCATTAAGGTTACGTATACGAAGTTTGAAAGAAATTGAAAACTTAATTTCACTTCGTCTCTAAAATAATTGTAAATCACACCACACAAAGATTTTAGTTAATAATATTTAGGTAGAGATGGATCAGCCTGTCTGTGTGAAGGTTTATTCATACAATTCCACAGCAATGTGAATAGCGTGGTATATCGATCCTATCAATCGAACGTGATTTACGCCATGCACACTCAGTGTAACGACACATGTTTTAAACTAACATTTCAGGAGTTATCTGTGAAATAAATATATGCTGTGGGTGCATGTTTATCAAGTAAGGTATTAGGTACAAAAAGAACAAAAATAAATTATTCCCACCACAAATTAATCTGGTGAGGTACACCGACTTAATTTGCTAATCGATACCCTCGAATACGATACCACGCAGCGAAACGCAGTTTGTCTTGACATGAAATAACACACTAATGTCACTTAGAAGTTAAATCACGAGCGTCCCGTGGACACGTCTACCCACGGGCATTATAACTGTGTTATAACTGGGATTAACATATAAGCATAACTTTTGTTGAGACGTTATTCGTGAAAACATGTTGAGAGATTAGTATCATAGAATGTTGCAGATAATGTTTTCACCATTCATATGCAGAGCTTTATTTGCTGGAAGTCTAAACATTATGAAAAAGTCGATGGAAGAAGGTGACACTATTGAAATTATCACTGGAATGACTGAAGATATCGACGATTCATATAGTATGAAGAAGAAGGCAGTGGTGATTATTCAATACATACATATAGATACATACATACATACATACACACACAAACACATACACACACACACACACACACACACACACACACACACACACACACACACACACACACATACACACAGCAGAAGGCAGCATTGGTTGGTTGGGTTTGCTTATCCATTTCCGGATGTTGCAGCCATCCTTGATGGATTGCCACGTGGCCTAAACATAATCAAACCCAAGCACTCCCAGAACACCAGAGAAGGGCACTAATGCGTCAATATCTGCATTGTTGAAACATACAGTGATAAGAAACTGTGTAATTAATACCTGATACATGCAGATTAAAGTACTAATTTATAATGATATTCACTTAATATAAACATGCATGTACTCTCTCTCCTCCACCACCCGCAACACAAAACTGCAGCTCTACTGACACATTATTTGAGTGCATCCGTGTGTATTGTAAACCCTTAAAAAATATCTCAATACACAGTTAAAAACCACAATAGAAAGTGTCATCAGCTAGTTGAAGGTAAGGTAATGATAAACCCTATTAAGAACAGTTTGTTTTTGCGTACATTATTTTTTGAGACACCGTACATCTTTGCGTGTGTGCGTGAGTGTGTGTGTGTGTGTGTGTACGTGCATGTGCGCGTGCGTGAACAGTGGCAATCTTATCTACATTACGAAACATATGTCATGTGTAATATATTAATCGTACTTCTCTCTTTGTTTTTCTCCCTACGTTATGCTCTACGTTGATGCATTACGGCACTTTGAAGATGTTGCAACTCACTATTGGCAGCCAATCAAATCTGTTTTAATATATGTGCTCATTTTTTATTAGTAAGAAGAAGACGACGAAAATGTTACCCACATTACTCTTTCACATTGTGTATGCATCTATTCCCTGACGTACCCATGTCACGTGTCTTTGAAATGTACATAACAAGCTTGAATCCCGTTGTCAGGTTCACATTGTTTGTTCGCTCGGTTTCTTCAGTTATCACATCCTTGTTCCTCTTTCTTCATCCTCCCAGTGTGTACTGTTGTCATTCTTCATCTTTGTATGAGTACAGCAACAACAATGCTCGTTCATGGTTACATTATTTTTGTAATAATTAACTGAAGTTTTCAGTGTTATGCTGACAACAGTTTTTTTAAATGTCACGCACTCACAAGTATATTAACAAAGCTTTTATTTCAGGCTAAAGCGACTGTAGAAAAGACGATGGAGATTATAAATATTGTGTCCCAAATCGCTCTCGACAGAATCCTTCCTGGGGAGAAACAAAAAGTACTTAAGACCGAAGAGTTCGCTTTAGGACTACACAAAGGCACGGCGTATCAATTGAGCGATACACGTGTGGCACTTCCAATTTCTGGAAGTCTCGGGATCAAGCTGCCTACTTTATATGGCTCTAACTTTAGCGTCGCATCTTCCGATAATCTTAATATTAAAGTAAGTCGTTTCGCCAAAAAAGGAATATTCCGAAAATCCTCATTTCGTGTTCAATGTTTATGATGTCACATATTTATATGTGATCATATGGGAATGTTTACGTGTGTGTGCGTGCGGGCGCGCGTGCATGTGTGCGGGTGTATGTATGTGTATGTGTATGTGTGCACGCACGTGTGTATGTTGAAAATACAAAACAAGTTAGTCGTGTGGAGTTGTATTATAAAGAATATTTGCAAAATGACATTAATTTGTGTCATATGTAAATAATTGCACAGGTGAATGCGATGTAATAATTGTTTCGTGTTTACTTGCTATTTTTATGATATTAATAATTGCGTCGATTTGTTATATAACCGCAGGTGTCAGAGTCGGTTGCGAATATGTTCAGTTGGGGAGCATCAGCGAGAAACGTGACTACGGGCACTGTTGGACTGACTATCACTAATGACAAAGATAACCACATACAGTTTAATGATGCTGTAATTATCTCTGTCCCGAGTAAGTACTGGCATGTACCAAGCACACCATAACAGTAGCATAATCAACTTTAAATAAAACAGAAAGCAATTTTGCATAATAATATGGTGTTTCTCATTTCTTTTGCACACGCCATTGCAATCACAACGCAATTACATATATTATCCAGGTGCAGTGTCTCCCTTAAAGATGTTACACCATTTTTGTTTCTGCAAACATTAACATGCAACCATTCAAAAACGATTTCCCTCACCTTCCAGAAATGTTACTCGGTAAATTGAGTGTACGTGGCAAATTCCAAATCGGATGATGTCAAGAGTATTGTTGGTTTATTATATGATAGACAGACAGACGTACATATAGACAGACAGACAAACAGTAGTTCTTTAGTTTGACCCACATACATATCACCATATTATATTTGTGAGTATGTAAAACATAAATCTAATAATAGCAAATAGTATATAAATGATCGTGTGGGTCAGGGAGACTCCCACTAAGGCTAGAAAGCCGCTCTCATGGGAGTCACCTATTTAATATTAATGACAAATCCTAGGTGTATAGAAATAGTAGCATAGATCGGCAAACCGAATAAGGCAGGTAAGGCTTATAACCTGACATTTACATGATTATGGTTTGAATGGTTATTCTTCCAGGGAGGTATACATAAATACTTATAATTATTTGTTATTCAATCATGATAAAAAAATGAAACAATTTCGTATTGTCCATATCGGTAATTAAGTATGTAAATAATTATGTTTAACATACATTGCAAAGCCGTGTAAGCTGTGAGTGTAGATTTTACTTTTTTATTAAAACAGGTGCATTATTAGTCCAGGACTTTTATGGTTGGACCTGGAACAAATTGCAACAGAAGCAATTTCAACTGTTTCAGTTACATTAAAGGTACCTATAAAACATATCAAAAGTCTTCCGTGATGAAAATTGGGGAAGTGACTTAAAACGAGGAATCAACATTTCCCATTTACCCAATGTTAAACAACATTAATACCTATATTTGAAAGTGCATATTTTGCTAATATTCGATATAGTCTCTATTCAATTTCATGGTGATTGAAACTGGGTATTCATAATATACATATGAATGTATCTAAACACACTACAAAGGTGCCATCTGCTGGACCAACCCAAAGAACGCACGCGAAGACGCTCAAAAGTAAGTAGGCTTGCATAACGGTACGTTCACATTTTATGTAGGCGCCTACGCTTCAATTAAATTATTTATGTTTAATCAAATCGATGTTAACACATTCTCTCGTGATATCGTATTAACGAATAGCAACAACGCACTAGTATTTATACATATTTGCAAAATATGATCAAAAAGTGAGCGATAATAAAGGGTTATCGAATATGGGTTCCGGGTTTTGCGCTATGTCGTCACGCTGAACGCTTGCATGTAATACTATAATATAAAGTAATAATATATGTATATAATATATAATGTATATTAATAATTTATAACATATATACAACATTTGTATTAAACATAGTTGTTGTTTTTTTCAGATGATCTCATTGTTACTTGAAGCATAGCAGAACCAGAAATGGATTCCTGTGTGTTCTGCCAGCAAACCTTAAGTAATGGCCATGCAACAGTATTCCTTCGCGAGAAGGGTAGCCAAGGCATCAATGCATCAATAAGCTAGCAAACAACGTAGAGACTCCATTGAGACTGCATGTTCCCTGACAAGTGGTACACTAGGAATCCCGTTATTCGTACTGCAATCCGTCAAAAATTGCGCAATTCATTAGAGATTATGAGAAACCCGGACCAAGTCTCCAGACTTCGTTGTTGCGATCAGCAGAGCAGACGTTTAACTTCAAAACTTTTTTTCAGGTCATTCAATTTCTGCAAGATAACAACGACGAACAAATATGTGTATCACATTTGGTTAGCAAAACGGCCGAGTACCTGACAGGATCTAACACTGAGCCATATTCCGTAAACTACATGAAGGCTAGACTGAGGGAACATTTTGGTGACCAAGTGCTTATCACTACTATACATCACAAATCAAATGTGGTGACTATGGGGCAGACGGCTGAAAATGTACTGCTTGAGGTTCATGCTAGTCAATCGAATGATCCAAAGAGCGAGAGAATCCGCATAATACAGGCTGCTGGAAAGTTCGTCCGGGAGGACATCAAGGCAGTAGACACATCATGTGAATCATACCCAGCGTCAAATGAAATCGAATCTGAAGAAGCTTGTCTCAGCTACTTACCTTCTGGTTTGAAAATGTTGCTTGAAGGAATCGTGAAGGGAAGAGGTGTTGGTGTCAAGGTGGCATCCATCGGACAAGCCATCATGCAAGCAGCGCGACCCCGGGTGTTGTTTGCCCCACTTCAGATTGCATCATCAGTGCAATTACACCATCATTTTGCATCTCGTTTTCTCATTGACTCGCTTCACAATCACGGATTCTGCAGTTCGTACAAAGAGGTCAAACGGTTTGGACAGAATGCGGCTGTAGATCAAGGCACTGACATACCCAACTACACCAGAGTTTGTTCAGTATGCAGCTGATAACGTCGACTCTAGGACTTTAGATGAGAATGACACATTCCATGGCATGGGCATTATAGCAATGGTCACACCAGGAACAAAAACGAGTCGCCCAATCCCTAGAGCCCAAGTGAGTAGGAGATATCGACAACAACTGGGCATATACACATCCAGTACCACCGAGTATAGGAACCGGGCTTTGGCAGAGCTGACGTACCAGACCGTCACTATGCAGACAGTCCAGGATCCTACGGCAAATTCTGAATACGCTGTGGCAAATTTCGCTCCTGTTCGGACCACCAAGGCCCTCGTGGTCTGGACTAATGCAAGTTGTCCATTGTGGTTCCCATCCACCTAAGTCATCTGTCGTGTTTCTACCTATGATCGACATGAGCTCAAGCGACACCATGTGCATCTACTCCAACCTCAACTACGTCGCCCAACATGGTGGAGGGCATTATC
This sequence comes from Paraescarpia echinospica, assembly GCA_020002185.1. Lineage (NCBI taxonomy): Eukaryota > Metazoa > Annelida > Polychaeta > Sabellida > Siboglinidae > Paraescarpia > Paraescarpia echinospica. Next base: position 47,887,597 of record CM034544.1, on the reverse strand, counting down.
AATCATACTTGTCGAACCTGATGGAAGCCCACTGCGACACATAGTGCTTAGATTGGGTGCTTTCCACATGGAGATGAGCTTTCTTGGAAGCACATGTCACCTGGTGGCTGGCTCGGTTTTGAAGGAGTTGCTAAAGTTGATGTATACATCAAAAACAGTGGAGCACATCCTGAGAGAAAAGGCCACTTCAAGAGCAGCACGTGCACACCTCATGTTAGATGCAGTTCTGAATGGGCTCGTACTCTCCAACTCCTTAGAGGTCCCCCTTCCCAAGCCACACGTGAAATTGCATTAACAGTTACAGTACATGGATATGGTCCGGATTCTTCGGAAATTCATAAAGGCAGAGCGCATGGGAAACTGGTATCTACATTTTGAAGCTGTGTCGGAGATGCTACCTTATCTGGCTGCCTCGTGGCATTCTTTGTATGCTAAGTCAGCCAGGCTTTACTTGCAATCCATGCTCAGCTTACAGAAGGAACATCCTGATGTACACAACAACTTTGTCTCAGGATTTAATGTTGTCAGACGACGTAACCGCGCCTGGGCGGGCTTGTCAACGGACCTCATGATTGAACAAGTACTCATGCGCAGCATGAAGACAAGCGGGGGACTGACGAGGGGAAGAGGGATGACCGAGCAGCAACGAATGACCTGGCTGCTGTCCATGCCAGCATGTGCAGCGATTAACAGCTCAATGCAAGAACTGACTGGAGTTAAACACAACATAAGTGAACAACACAAACACATGACCAAATCAAGAGAGCATCACGATATGAAAGACCTACATACCCTACTGCTGGCTCCAGAGGACAGAAGCCCATTTGGAAAGATTCACGTGTTTACGTTTGACCTTATATCAAGTGTTTGTGATACACGATGTTCCCCAATTAAATGTATTTGTATTATGTTACCTATACCATTGATGCTCACGACAGTAGCACAGTTATATACAGAGTAAAAATCATGTAAGTTGAGTGTTAATATGACAATTTTAATATAATTAAGCCTTCGGGCTAGATTAATGCATTAATGTTTTGACCTTACATCAATGACTCATTACAATGATTATTATGCACATTGTTCCACTATTAAATGTATTTATGTTATGTTCCATATACTATTGATGTTCATGATATTGACGTACTTATATGCATAGAATAATCATGCTATATGGAAGACAAACTGGAGATGTAAGTCCAACTAGTGGTACGATTTCAGTGGTATTAAGAAATAATTTCTTAGAAAAAGTTATTTAACATTAAAATATTTTAATGTCTATATATGTTGTTATGGTTTCTGAACATACGTGCATATTTACGAACACCCATTTTAATAGTTTGGGGTTTACAGAAACATTATCGTGTTCAGTCTTTTTCCCGATAATAAAATAGTGACGAAATCGCGCAGGAAAACGCTACTGAGGGGCCCCCAACATAAGGGTAATTGTTCCCCAATTTTTAGAAGCGAAGACTTTTTATATGTTATCTAGGATATACGCCTGCTATCAAAACTGCAAAAATTGCTTCTGTTGCAATTTGTTCCAATATGACCCTATTTTGGCCATAAAAGTTCTGGACTATATTGATAGTATGCGGCTAGGTATATCTGAGATTTCGATTTGCAAATTCGTGTTGTAGCATGATTGTGTGTATTTTGTATTGTCCACGTGTGTTGAAATGATGAATGCTATTGTTTTGATAAAGCGGTAAATGTTGAAGGTATGTAGGAAGTTTGTTATATACGAATTTATAATACAGTTTTAGTTCTTGTGATTTCAATATGTGTTCTATTTTTAATAACTAAAGACTTTTAAACAGTGGTTCAGTGTGAGCATTACATGTGCTTACATTATTCATTCGGACAAGTTTCTTTTGAAGTTTCAGAATCTTGTCCCATTTAGAACCCCAAGCCGTTACGCCATAGTTTAAGTGTGGTAATATATGTGTGGTATACAATATGATTTTTATGTGAAGAGGTAATACGTTTCAGTCTGTTTAAGACACCTAAAGTCCTTGAAAACTTATTTGAAATTTGGTCAATATGACTTTCCCAGTTACATAGTTCATTAAAATGTCCTTTCAATGGTGGTTTTATCTTTGTTTAGTATTGGGGAAGTCACACTTTTTTCGAATATACTAAGTCTTGCTTAGATTAAGAGACAATTTGTTAAGTTTTAGCCATTCACTAATGTTATGCAATTCTGTATTTATAGCAAAATCTACATTTCCATTCTATTCACTTGCTGAAAATTAGTCAAGAGTACTTGATAGTGTGGTATCATCAGCATACATTATGAAATCAAACTGTTGGCTCGCCTTGTACATAATAAACAATAGTGAGCCTAAAATCGAGCCTTGAGGAACGCCTGTTGAAATATTAAGGATTTCTGATTTGACACACCCTCTATTTCGACATATTGTTATCTTTTTTTTTCTAACTAAACTTAACGCTAATCCTTTTACGCTATAATATTTTAATTTATCAAGTAATATATTATGATCTTTGGAACGATCCATATAAATGTCTATAGGAATTTCATTTTTATCCATATATGTCACTATTCTGTTGGTAAATTCAAGGGCAGCAAATGCAGTGCTATTGTCTATTCTAAATCCATATTGGTTTGCGAATAAGATATTTTGCGTTTTCAAAAAGGAAACTAGCTGGGTACAAATGATCTTTTCAACTACTTTCAACGTAACCCCGGTAAGAGTAAAATTGGTCTATAATTGCTAAATTCGGTAGTGTCACCTTTTTAAAAAAAATTGAATTAATTTTGCTATTTTAATAATAATAAACAAAAAAGAAATATATAGATAAAACAAAAACATTTTGAACGAGATGTACCGTGACCGAACGTATCCAGGCCGGTCTTTCCATTAGAATGACATGATAGCAATAATAATCAGATCAGCATTATATAAGCAGTAATTGGTTAATTATTTAAATTAAACTGGAACCCAGTGCAAATAGTTAGCTACAAAGGTATGTTTGGCGAAATTATTAAATCGTGAAACCTATTGTAAAAGAACGATCACAATCATCGGCCTACTAAAAAGTAAAAGCATTATTAAATATCAAAGGGTCTTACGGTATAAGTATTAATTAATCAAACCCAATAAAATAAAAAATATTAATGTTGGTGCGTCAATAAAGTCATTTTAAAAATTGTACAAGTATTTGGTTACGCTGATTTCTGTTATCATACCATTGAGGGTTTTCACCACTGGTCTCCCCGAGTAAGTCCAGTAGGCGGCGATTTTTTTCGCGTTTTAACAACCTTGTCTTGTCGCCGTTATGTCTTCGTTGACTTGCCTTGTCCTTGTCGACGTTTAGCTGTTTCAGTTGTGTTAGCGCTTTGAATACCTCATCCAGGACCGCCTCGCTTCGGAAGCGTAAAATGATGGCTCGCTATCATCCTTTTTGGACCCAGGCGATGGCTACGTTCTAGATGAGCTACAGACAGCTTCATCCCAATCCTCTCGTTGGTCGTATCTATCAACAGCTCGTTGGTTGATTCACCTTCTGCTTCAGGGATGCCCTGGATCGCAGGTCGGAACAACGAGAGTACTGCTCACGCTTGTCCGCCTCCGCCTCCACTCTTCACTCGTTGACTTGCTGCGACTCGTCCGGTCGCCTTTCGCCGGCTTTGCCCCTCCCGTGATAACGTCCATTGTTCTATTTCTTCGGTGAAAAATGTATACACAATGTCGCTTATTGTCTAGTCAGCCATGGCGAGGAGGCGCGGCAAAGGGTAGATGCGGCATCCGGCAGGCAATATAACATATGAACCACCGAAAACCTTGGCAAGAAATTTTATTGAACATGAACAACTGCAGAGAGAGCGAACAATGTGTCAACCAGTTAAAAGTAAAAAAATGTATATAGCTCAGGATTCAGACCTCCGGATTGCTCAAGGCGCTTTACATTTTACTCCCTGTCAGACCTGTTCACTCGAACACCATCTCGACTTCTCTGGAAAGCATCCATCCACGCTGCAGTCAATGCGCGAAGACTACTCGTACACATTAGCCCACCACTGTCTATAGCCAGATATTCATTCATACAGCTGCGTGAACTGGAGAACTTGCCCATAGTTCGACACCGCAGCATAGGATTCGAACCCGTGTTCTCTCGGTCGAGAGTCCGAAGCTTTAGCATTGCACGACTGCGCCTCACAGATGGTTGTGGCATCACCCCATATCATGGGATTGTAATAATGTATATAAATTGTTTATACGTAACTTTGTCCATTGAAAATTGCTCAATGTTTATATATATATATATATATATATTAAACTAACCACTTCACTTAAACGTCCATGTTGAAAAAAGCGTGCACCAAACAATGTGTTTATTGTCTACCTATGCAAACAGCGGTCAATTAATGTGTTAATTTTTCAGGTAATCCCGCTGACAGCCGAAGCTACATTGAGGTTAATTTCGATGTGGAACATGGCACGTTAAGAAGAACGGATATTCGTCATTTCACCACCAGTGTTGAAACTAATAAGATGTTCCACATAACCTTCACACTATCGGCAGAAGAATCTCCAGCGACGCTTCTAATTGTTATGAAGAAGGATACCTACAGTAGGGTATCTGATTTCTTCGGTGAACCTGACAGCGACTCGCCGGCTGCTTTGTACCAGCTCGACTTTGGAGTCGGACGACGACGCGCAATAAACAGTTCTACTGCGAACAACTTAAAATTCACAACATCGGTAACAGAGACGAGCAACAACACAATCATCGTCTCTGGAATTATGACTCACGGACCACCAACGCAACGACTTTATATCGGCTTACTTCCAGCTTTCTACGATCCTGGCAGATGTCCAAAATGCGAAAAAGAATCAACCAGCTGTGGATTTTGTCAGGAAATGTTTCGATCATATCGTTATTCCATAAAAAGCTTTATCCGCGTGGTGGTGTCAACAACATTGCAGGATTGTCTCAACTGGGACCCCCGACAAGAGGTTTGGACAACGACCGGGTGTCAGGTAAAATACGTATTTTAGTCCAGCGAAACTGGTGCAAGCAGTGTCTATAGGTTAACTAAAACGGTGAGTTCCATATATCATTGAACTCTTTCAGTATAACGCATGCCTTCGGAGATATTTCAAGCAAAATATCGCCTGCCAATATGATAAAAATCTGTAGTAATTAAAGACGTACGAAACTGATTCCATTGTTTTGTAAATACGCAGGACTTTGAATAAACAGAACTATAAATGTTACAATATATCAATTGATACAGTGTGTATATGAAATACGTGTTAACAAAAACTGTCCTAATCCACAGTTTCGCACCACAAGTAAGTAACATATTTCAAGGAGAGTCTTGACCATAATCATAATATTTATTTTTTGTATGTTTTCTGGGAAATAGTTCCAATGTGTTTGTTCGGACAACGTGTTTGTCCGAATGCCCGCCAGCCCTCTAGTTCGTAAATACCAGCACACCCTGGTCAGCCGATCGCACGTTGCGTGTGGGCGAGTAGTGTGTTAGAAAAACTAGGATATTTATGTTCAAAAATTCAGTCTGGCTGCCGAATTCTGCACCATTTGCAGAAATAGACCCATTGCATGACAACGTCGGAGCAAAAACAAACCAGGCGCGCAAACCTGATGCGTGCACTTCATGCCATGTCATGTCATATGTGTGTGTGTGTTTGTGTTTGTGTTTGTATGTGTGTGTGTGTGTGTGTGTGTGTGTGTGTGTGTGTGTGTGTGTGTGTGTGTGTGTGTGTGTGTGTGTGTGTGTGTGTGTGTGTGTGTGTGTGTGTAATATGAACAAATACGTCGTTGTTTTATTAAAGGCCGTATTCTGTGATAAATTATACTATTAAAAATATGTTTATTAATCGAATAAGAACGTATAACATAAAAACAACCTCTAAATTTGCCGTGTCACGGAAACTGCCGAGTAACAGCGGCGTGAGACAGTGTGACGTCACTAGTGGAACACAACCGCCAGCCTGCACCGCCCTGACTGATTGTCAGCCGCCCAGCGTGCGATCCGGGTCGTGTAAACAACTCGTAAAATGGCGGCCGGCGGGCTGAAAGCGGTACATTTTTGTTACCGAGACGGATGCATACGATGATAAAATATATTTTGGAGACTGATGGTAATGTTTGAGAGATTAATGTTGTTTCTGCTGATGTTAGATTGCCTGATGTCGGTGCGGTGCTATACAGGCCGATGCACGAACCTGTCGAGATAGTCCGGCAATTGACGGCCGGCTGTTTGTTGTAGTGAAAGGGCCTGTGGCGTTGTTGTGGTATTCGTTTGCATATTGACGCTTCTTTTGAGTGTTTTAAGGACTGTTGATTCATTGACATCTAACTGTATTTTGAAGCCCGTCTTCTACCTCATAAGATATATCTATCGGCAGATCTGCACCACAAGTGATGTTATTCGCCGTAGGCGTTGCACGGATCTTGTCTTTTACACACAAAATGATTCATTTTCTGCCGAAAAAATTGGTCTTTGGGGAAGATGTGCATCGAATTTCCAGTCAAACCCGAATTGTCACTGTTTCCGACAACACATATTTTTATTAATTATACATGTCAATGATAAAAACAGTTGATATAAAATTATAATGAAATACGATTTAGCCGCGTAGACCGTGCGACCAGTGTAGGCCGTTTCACGAGTGACGTCACGTATCTGCGCCTTCGGACATTTCCCGAAAACAGATATTCCGAGGTTTGCACTGTGACCGGTCACTGTTTAAGACCAATATCATAAATGCTTTGACAAACATGTGGCTTCGGATTTGTGATAACATTGATTAACACACATGTACAAGAATATTTACTTACTTCTACGAAAACAAAACGTGTTCACAATACATGACCTTTAAGCATAATCAAAGGACTGTCTATGCCATGTAGTCTGTTTGTGAATTGCAGGTGTCTCTCGAAGCTCGCCCGGGATATATCGTATGCGAATGTAATCATTTGTCGACATTTGGTGGGAATGTGTTCGTAGCACCCAACAAAGTCGAACTGTTTGAGTTGACTCTGTTTCTAGAAGTGTTTCACAATCCCATTGTCGTTTCATTTCTAATTGCATGTTGGTGTTTATTCATTCTGATGGTGGTGTGGGCCAGGCGAAAGGATGGGAAAGACTGTGTCAAGGTGAATTAATATTTTAATTTCATTACGGTATATAATGCATAGAGAGAGCGTTTGCCACTATATGCGGGTATCTTCAACTCATCAATTGTATCGACTAAAGTGCAACTATCGCATCCTTTGCATTATCAAACGCCCGGTTCGAATACTGCATTAAGAGGAATGCCATTAAAAACATAACTTTCTCTTATGATTGTATACAATTGTGGAAATATATATGTAAATAACGACCACTATAATCAATGTCGTGCTTCAAACTGCGTCCACAAATGTACTTAATTTGCTTGAACATTCTACCTGTAATATTTATATTTGGCTTAGGCAAACATGATCTACCTACGAGACAACGAAGACGGGTCGACCTATTACTACTTGGTGACAGTAATGACCAGTTGGAGGAGCGATGGAGGAACAACGTCCTCCGTTGCCTTTTGTATTGCTGGCACATGGGCGTGCACTAAGACCCACGTGATTTACGATGAAGACGTGTATCTTCTTGAAGCAGGATCTGAGAAATGGTTTCTTCTCGCAGCGAAACAGTCGTTGGGCGACCTGAGAAGACTGACGGTGTGGCACAGTTGCAGCGGTCTCCTTCCAAGTTGGTTAGTAATAGTCCGGCTAGTTTTTAATTATTAATATTGTTTTATAATCTATGTAATTCGACACAGATTCCGTTATAATGTTCAATTATATATCTACATCGTTTGCTACAGCCAAACGTCTCGAAATGCGTTAATTATTATACAACATTCATTCCTTTGCCAATAATTCCTTTATTTGTGATATAGGTGCCCTTTATATGTGCATGGACATTTATTACATGGGTATATATAAACCGGATCCCTTTTAATTTCCCTTCCTCGATGACTGATACGCCACTGTTAAGTACTTATATGTGTATATATTGTCGACATTTGATATGTTGATGACTCAAGTTTATCGTATATTTATCTTACTAGTATAGTCGCAGCAACGAAGTGATCGCGGTCCATAGATGTTGAGAAAAAAAATGGCAACAAAGCTTTCTCATCTGAAATGGGTTCGTTGGTGGTATGTCTTAATATAAAAAACCACCCGAATCCACCTTGGCAAAACCTCTTTTTCGGCTCAAATCCAAGATGGCCGACATTATACAGGATATAATATTCAAATGGACCTAATTGTTGAACTAAGCAACATAAAAACACGCTTGAGGTATCATTTCCAACTAACTTTAGGTTTCGCTTGGTGAAACTTTGGAGGTCATTAGAGGTCAAGGTCATGCGATAAGGTCAAGGTAAAATTTGATAAAATAATCTGGAAATGTGCTGGATTCGGACCAATGTGGCATGACTTTGCAACGAAATGAAATTATAAACATACATTTAGTTGCCATTGCAACCAAGGTTACTATGCCTAATCATTTAAACCACATCTTACAGGTGATTATAGTTCAACGTCACGTTTCATTGTCAATATATGCATATTGTCTATTTACAATCCTGTATGATCCTGATCAACAACCTGGTCATCATCATCCTGGCACTCCACTTGTGTCACATTTATGATTGTGATGCCCTTGCACTGGCCATATGTTGGTGTGCACTGCAGTCCATTCTTACGGCAGATGCACGTTTTCTTATCGCAGTGACCACCACAGTTGCATCGAATTATCTTGAGCAGTCGCTCTGGTGCCGCATGCTGAGACATTCTGATAGGCTTGAGACCACCAGAAGATGCTACCCAACCCCAAAGCTCAGGGGGGAGATCGTTGCCACGCCATCCCTGCACCTGATGATAAGTCCGATGGCTATGGAAGGCGGGCTGCATCATTCGTTGGCGGAAGCTTCTTGGGAGACCCGTATTGTGTAGCTGCCTTCAGCAGGAACTTCGCCACCCGTGCGGAGTTGAGGCTTAGTGCTGTGGTGCACCCGTACATCACCAGCAGGACATCCTGTCCTGCCTTTTCGGTGTCCTCTTTAAGAGGAAGATGGAGACATGAAGACGGGGATCGACTTTTTTAGTGCTGCATACTTTGTGAGAACGGTCACTTTGCCAATTTCATATGACCATGACGTGGTATCACTCTCACTGAGAGTGTGCAGAAAGAGCAGAGCTTTAGAGAGGGCTGGATCCAGATTCTTCTTCAATGTAGTCTGTTTCGATGTCACCATGTACAGGTCATCACTCTTATATGTGGCATCAGCATGATGTATCATGAGTTGAAATTCTTTTGAATCTTCTGTGGCAACAGCTGTTGGCGTTTTCTTCGTGGAAAGGCATGCCAACATACAGATCGTGTAGTCTGCATCCCCTTCTGCGTGCTGAACTGTGATGTCTGCTTTGACCATATGCTCTGCAAAGAGGTTGATGAGGGCCTACTTGTTTGATGTGTTGGCAAGGAAAGCTTTTTTACTCATGGTTAAACGCATTTCTGCGGAAACTGAGACTGAAGCACCAAGTCCTTCCCTGTCCTACGACGATGGGCTTCGTCCTCAGTTCTGGAGTCGTGATATCCGTCAAACACAACCAACGCACGGCCATAGCTACTGCGTACATGCCGAATATACATAGCGCAGATCTCGGCATAGGTGGAATACTTGGGCCATGAGAACTTGTGGAGCAATCCTCTCCATCAACAATAAACGATGCATGCAGGGACAAGTTTTAGGAGATGGTGTATGAGCTCCGCTTTATCCCCAGTCCGCATGCACATATCAGTGTCGAAGAAAGGTTGGGGGAAAGAGCACAACTCATATTTGAAGAGGTCAGGCATAGGGATATCGCCGATACCCGTAAAAGAAGACGATGGTATACACGCTGGGGATCTATCTCGATTCCCCGGAAGCAGTTTTTACAAGGGCAACTAAGGCTAGAGTCTTCATTTGATTCTTCTGGGAGAACTTGTACTCTGTCACAGAATGACCGACCATGGAAGTTAGGATCTTCTCTGCGACATTTTGAGCATCGACCACGTTTACTGACTCCTCTGCCATATACCCTGCTGAGAGACTTACAAGCTTTTCTGATGTTGTGTTGAATGGACCCCACTCAACAAACACCTGAAGCAGCTTCTGTATATCGGACATGTCACGTCGGATGCGTGATGCTGCCAGGTCACGATGCCCATCACTTGCATTCGAAGAGAACCCGGCTATTTTGAAAATGGACTGGCTGACATCAGCACATACGGGTTTGGAGACCAGGAAGAGAAGACGAGTACTCTCATTGAAGCCACGGCCGTGAGTTAGAACCCCAGTTGACTTAATGCCAGCCACCAGAACTTGCTCTATGAAGAGATCTGTGAATATACCTGACCATGCACAGCTGTTGTCTTAGAAGATTCAGACGTATTTCAACTCATGATACATCATGCTGATGCCACATATAAGAGTGATAACCTGTACATGGTGACACCGAAACAGACAGTATGCATCACTACATTGAAGAAGAATCCGGATCCAGGCCTCTCAGTAGCTCTGCTCTTTCTGCATGCTCTCAGTGGATGTAATACCACGTCAATGATATGGCATTGGCAAAGTGACCGTTCTCACGAAGTATGCAGCACTGAAAAAGTCCACCTCCGCCTTCATGTCTCCATCTCCCTCGAAAGAGGACATCGAAAAGCCAGGAGAGGGTGTCCTGCTGGTGATGTACGGGTGCACTACATCACTAAGCCTCAACTCCGCACTGGTGGCGAAGTTCCTGCTGAAGGTAGCTACTTCTACACAATACGTGTCTCCAGAGAAGCTTCCGCCAGCGAATGGTGCAGCCGCCTTCCAAAGCCATCGGACTTGTCATCAGGTGCAGGGATGGCGTGGCAACGATATCACCCCTGAGCTTTGGAATTAGGTAGCATCTTCTGGTGGTCTCGAGCCTATCTGAATGTCTCAGTCTGCGGCACCAGAGCGACTCCTCAAGATAATATTCGATGCAATTGCGGTGGTCAATGCGATAAGAAAACGTGCACCTGCCGTAAGAATGGACTGCAGTGCACACCAGCATGTGGCCAGTGCAAGGACAGCACATGCATGAATGTGACACAAGTGATGACCAGGATGTTGATCAGGATCATACAGGATTGTAAATAGACAATATGCATATAGTGACATTGAAACGTGATTTTGAACTATAATCACCTGTAAAATATGGTTTAAATGATTACACATAGTAAACGTGGTTACTTTGGTCCGAATCCAGCTTTATTCCAGATTATTCGATCAAATTTTGCCTAAAGTTAGTTGGAAATGACACCTCAACCGTGTTTTATGTCCCTTAGTACCAAAATTAGGTCCATTTGAATATTAGACCCTGTATATTGTCGGCCATCTTGGATTTTAGCCGTAAAATGTATTTTGCCGTGGATGGATTCGGGTGGGGTTTTTTTGGTGGTGAGACATATCACCAATGAACCCATTTCAGGTGAGAAAGCTTTGTTAACATTTTTGTCCAACCTAAATCGTTCGTTGCTGAGACTAGTAGGAAAAAACATTACATTCAACAAATGCAGTGATCTCTTCCTGTTTACTTCCAGGTATCTGAATCAGATAACAGTTCGCGATGTTCAGTCAAACGAGTGCTGGCATTTCGTGTGCAACAGCTGGTTAACGCCAGAAGGAGGAGTTCGAAGTATACGAAGAACTCTTGTTATACATAATTCCACTAATTTCGGCTACAGATTTAAGCTAAAGGCATCACAAGCTTTTCGAGATCAACATCTTTGGCTGAGCATCTTCCTGCGTCCCCCATACAGCTTCTTCACTCGGGTCCAGCGCGTGGCCTGTGCTATGTCATTCATCATGGTGGCGATGGTAACAAACATAATGTACTATGGAAGACAGGACAGTGAGGACGACCTCGTCATGAGAAACTTTGACATTGTTGTGACCAAACAACAAATATTTATCGGATTTCAATGTCTATTGATCACAGTGCCAATCAGCATTTTGTTGGTTTCATTATTTAGAAGCGTTCGGCCACGTAGGGAGTACTCCGGATCTCATAGCCTATCACTCATACGGCGAGGGTGAGTTAGCTATCCTTTACACATATATATTAAGCAGATAGTGCATAGGAGACAATAACACGAACTGCAAAGCATTAGCAAATAGGCACATGTGTTGGTCTTGTCATTCCATGTTCAATATGTTAGCGTATGTTTTGTTTGCATACTTTAGGGCATATTGCTGTATGTCTACATGCAGTATAATTATTAAGTAAATATGCATGTTTTGAAATTCGAATCCTCAAATAGTTACCTTGCCGGACATAGGAATGGCTGCGCATAAACAGTCGGAAATCTGAATATATCGTTACAATGACAGTGAAAAGGAAATGTGTATATGATGATTTTCTACAGAGAGGACAATCTCACATACTGTGAGGAATGAATTTTTTACGCAATTGGGTGGTTAAGCAATCTACTGCATTCGATGCTATGTGGATGTTCATATTAACATTTGAAACCATGCCTGGGGATATCAATTTATATGATTTCAGTTAACTGAATGACTCATTTGTTTATGTCTTGTGTGAAATAGCACGCACAAACACGCGCACAAACAAACGCACGCACGTGCGCGCGCAAACATATGAGTAAACTATTTTTCAGCAATATACATACTCTTTATAATTTCATGAGTTATTGGGAACAAACACGTTATTCGTAAATATATTAAATTGTTTAATTATAAGCCACCGTAGTAATGGTCGCTGTTTTGACATTGTGAATATAGCAAAGGTTTATTCATTTAATTGCTGTGTAACGAGCGTTGTGTTTTTGCAGAATATATGTCGATGATACAGACACAGACACAGACAGCCAAGATGACCAGGTATAATGTCTCCTCGAGTCGATTCTGATTGTAAGCGTGATTGACAATGCATACACTCATTCTTGAAAGTTCAAAGGTGGCCACAAGCTCACGAATACATACGTAGACGCACGCACGCACGCACGCATTCGCGCGTGCGGCGTGTGAGTCCATAAAGCTGCATAAACTTTTGTATTCTTATATTTTTTCCCAGGAGGCTCATTATTCACACCCCTGTTTTTTATAATGCAATATCTACCAACGATCGTTACTCTTGTTAGCATTCCCTTTCATTTTCTACTCCTTTCCCAATCCCTATCTCAATTGCCTCTCTGCACAATCTTCCAAATCAGTAAAGGTCTTCCTCGTCTCATTTTATATTCCAATATCCGGGCATCTGCATTATTTGCCATCCGTTCTATCCGCTTTCCCATGTTCAGTCCACTTTAGTCGATTAAAGTAAACACTTGCATTGAATTACAGTATGTGACGCGCGCACACACGTCCACCCGCCCGCCAGCACAAAACGACACACGCATACACACAACACACACAAACAAGCACACACAAACACACACACACATAACAAACAAACACACACACATACAAACACACACATACACACACTCCTCATACACACACAAACACACACAAACACACACACACACACACACATACAAGCACACACATACACACTCCACATACACACAAACACACACATTCACAAACACTCGTACACACACAAAGAAACACACACAAACACACTCACACGCACATACACAACACACAAACACACATGCATACAAACACAAACAAACACGCACATACGCACACACAACACACTAAAACAGACACATATAAACATATACATACCACCACCACCATCCTCCATGCACACACACATGGTCGCGCATACATACACTTACGGTTATGTTTAAGACGACTATCATAGTAATGTGTTTGATATAGGATCATCACCTTCAGCGGGTCTTCAAACAAAAAGAATATAGGTAAATATACACAGTTACGTTGTAGTAGTTGTTGTGACTAATTTAATTTCTTAATGTATTGTGATAATATATCAATGTCTGTAGCATTTCTGCTATCTATGTATTTTCAGAATCTATTTCCTGGTCATTTGTCTCGCCGTTTTGCTAAAGTCGAAAGGTCAGGCAGGAGTTGCGTAATTAATTATAGACTAGCGCAGGTGTTTAGATGTGCCCACTGAAGCGTGGTACGCGTGGTAATAATTAGCCTTTAATTAAGTTGTGTGCCCATTGACGCGTGGTAAGCGTGGTTATAATTAGCCTGTCATTAACTGGCGTCTACGTTTTCATGATGCATAAATTAGGTACGGCTCATTACCGCATACTTGCTGATTTCATTGAATCAATCCGGTCATGTGTTATGCCTTTTGGACTAGGTATTTGGACTAGGTATAAAGGTCTATGACAGATAAGAAATATCATCTTTGGCAGAGATCGTAATGACGTGGTGTCAACCCGGTGCCAGCAGTGTCTTACAAAGAGCACGTGGAGAAATTTAGAAGAGATACAGGAGATTAGTGTTCCCTATACTGCAGATGGTGTAGACTCTTCCATCTTATTTATCTGAGTCCGAGCGGACCAGATCTTGTATGGGTTGACAAGTGAAATTCTATTGAGTGTGAATAACATTTACGTTTTTGAAGGGGGCCGTTCTAGTTTTTGTATTGGGTTTCAAAGATTATCTGTGGGCAGAGGTATGGTAGATTAGAGGGTAGATGTTGTTGTGTTTACTGTTACTATAACATAGTTTTTTGTATTCATATATGTAATAAAATTCATTGAATTGATTTCCATTGTTCCTTGTTGCATTGATCACGGTTGCCGCCCACATTCACAAGCGTTGACGTAATTAACATTGAATCCTACTAGACCTGAGCCATTTAGTTACGGAGACCTCGCCGATCTTTGACAATGTTTTATACGCTGCCGAATGTGTTTATGTTAAGTTTACAAACATAATAGTTTATACTCAAGCACTATAACGAATATGTTAGGGTACATTGGTAATCCACGTTCTCCTGAATTGATTTGACATACTTATATGTTAATCTGTTTGAAGGTATGCCATGAGGTATTATGCTGCGTGGTTCCTTGCGATGTCGTCATCACTTGTCGCCACTTACGTCACAACCATGTACAGTCTGACCTACGGCTACTCGGTCAGTGTGAAGTGGACCATTTCGTTCTTTTCAACTTTCATTGAGCACATTGTAATAGTTCAGCCGCTGAAGGTATCAGTATTGGCAGCTGCGTTCAGTTTCTTCTTTGGTTCAAAGGCTGGACCAGCTACCCCTGCAGACTACTATGTAAAACTCGGTAAGTGTGATGTGAATCACACCAGAACATGGCATGACAGCACGATGCATTCAACCCAAATAAACTTATAGTAGTTGTATTTACAATTGAAATGAGCGCGTTGCTAATTATCTGCTGTACGTCTACTCCGTGGATAGTAAAGTGCACATTGTATGACAAGTATATTTTATTTCCAATCATAGCAAAGGACGGAGGATATGTTTTCACAATGGACTCGCAAAATCACTTTCGACGACTACCACCGACTCATATGTACCAACTGCCAGATCCCGTTGTTATCGAACGAGCGAGAAAGAGATTGAAGAAGGAGCGAAAATTTTGGCGTACTCTGCAAGAGACATCACTTATTGTCTTTCTGCTCGCTCTTGTGTTTATCGTAGCTTTTGAAAGCACCGATCGCCGGTCGTTCTATATAAACAAGACCAATCTGGAAGTCTTTGTTACGGCAAGGCATACGGGAGACATTCCACTCACGGAGGTAAAACGAAACTTTGTAGGACGAAAGACAATTATACATATATTGTCGATTCGTATACACATTCAAAGCTTGTTGTTGATGGTAATAAGAAAGTAGTCTGTAACGTTAACTTTGGCAGCGAATGTAATGCACCATCACGTGCGTAGTTATATGTACATGTGTGTGTGGGTGCGTACTTGCGTACGTGCGTGCGTGTGGTCACACACACATATATATATGTATATATATATATGCATGTATATATGTATGTGTACAGTATATATATATATATATATATATATATACATACATACACACAACTCCGCTCCGACAAAGCCTGTCCCAAGCAAGTTTGAAAAAGGAGGAGGGTTGGGTGTAGGGCCGGCAACCCCACCTCGTAACAACAATCCCTGCTACAGAAACGACGAGAAGAAGCCAATCCGGTACACTTTCAAGGTGAAGAGGAGAAGGTACGTCCATAAATGTGGATGCATCTGCAGCTACAGACGTATCTACACCTACAATTGTATCTAAGCCAGGGTTGAGTGAAATCCGTCAGGAGGAAGCTCGACCCCCGATGACCCATATCTTTATCGCCAAACCTAACATCAGAGTAGGCACATGGAACGTTCGAACCCTCTTTCAGAGCGGGTGGGTGAAGCAGGTGCTGAAGGAAATGAAGGGTTATCATCTAAATATCCTAGTCGTAAGCGTGATGAGATGGACAGGATAGGGACGCTTCAACAGCGGAGATAAAACTGTACTCTATTCCGGAAATGAAGATCATCATATCCATGGAGTTGGCGTCATCCTGAATAAGGATGCTACACAAACATTGATAGGGTGGAAGCCAGTTAGTGAACGCATCATCACAGCGAGGTTCAACATCAGATATGTCAAAGACATCATATTGAAAGTATATGCCCTAACCGAAATCGCCACAGACGAGAAAAAGGACACCTTTTACGACCAACTCCAGAACGTGCGTGACGAGACACCAAGCTTTGACATAAAAGTGGTGGTAGGAGACTTTCACGCGAAGCTGGATGGAGACAGAAGAGACATATATACTAAGGTTGGACCTCACGGTTCAGCAGGAAATACGAATGATAACAGTGAACTATTGCTACCGATGACCAGCGCCTGTGGTATCAGCATTAGCAACACCGTCTTCAAACATAAACGCATTCACAAGAAGACTTGGACCTCACCAGATGGTAATACATCGAATGAGATTGATTACATCTGCAATAGTTGCAGATGACGTACATCTCTACAGGACGTCTGAATCCATAGACTGGCAGGTGTTGGCTCTGACCACAACCTTGTGATTGGTAAGATCCGCTTGAAGTTAAAGAGAGTCAAGAGGGTGAAGACGGTCAGGTCATATGCGACAGATAACTTAAAGAACACAGACACGACAAAACAATTCTACGAGGAAGGAAACTAAGAACAGATTCCAGCCATTACAGCACTCAACCGACTTAGAAGAGCTATGGCAGATATTCCTTCAAGCCGCAATGGAGAGCGCGAATGTGACGTTGGGAAGGAAAGAGGGTCCAACAAAGAACAGTGGATTACTGAAGACTCGTGGAAACTGATTCATAAAAGGAAAGATATGAAGATCACAAGCAGCTAGAAACTACAACAATGGAAATCATCAGATGAGAAATACATGAAACTGGACAAGGAAATAAAAAAGAGCTGTTGGACAGATACGAGGAAATGGTTAGAAAATAAAGGTAAAGAAGCGCAAACAGCAGCAGAACGGAATGACTCAAAACGCTGTATAGGATTGTCAGAGAGCTAACTAGCGTGAAAAGCAATTCCAAGATACCAATAAAAAACAATGATGGCAGAGTGCTTCTAACAAGCGAGGAACAAGCCACCAGGTGGATCGAAAAATTCCGAGAAATACTAAATTAGCCAACACCTGCCACACTCGACTTCGAACAGAAACCAAACACAAAAGAGCTTGATGTCACCACCGATGACATCAACAGGCACAAATCTCCAAGTCATCGATAGCCCCAAGAACAACAAGGCAATAGGCCTCGGTGAAGAATTGGCCGAACTATTGAAACGTGGCAAGGGCGGGGTCGTAGACAAGTTAACCTACTTGTTCAATCTGATCTGGTGTGAGGAGGAAGTCCCTGATGATTGGATAAGAGGAGTGATCGTGACGTTACAAAAGAAGGGGTGCCTCAGCAATTGCAATAATTGGCGAGGAATAACGTTGATGTCAGTACCTGGAAAGGTGTTCTGCAGCGTGATCCTAAACCGGCTGAAGACAGCAGTTGACCAACACCTCCGGGAGGAACAAGCTGGTTTTCGAAGAGGAAGTTCGTGCTGTGACCAGATCTTTACATTGCGAAATATCATTCAGCAAAGCAGAGAGTTCCAGATATCTCTTTTAGTCAATTTAATTGACTTTAAGAAGACTTTCGACCGTGTCCACAGATAGTTGTTATGGCAAATCCTGAAGCTGTACGGCGTACCAAACAAATATATAGACATTTTCAAATCGTTATACCGAAACACCAACTGCTGCATCAAAACCAACGATGGTTACACAGACATGTTCAATATAGAGACAGGTGTACGTCAAAGTTGCATCTTGTCGTCTTTCCTCATTGTTGTTGTTATTGCCTTCATAATGACGAAAACGATGAAAATTCCGAACTTTGGTGTTAAGTGGATAAATAATAGGTTGACAGAACTTGACTTTACCGATGACATTGCACTGCTCAACCACACGCCGGAGATCCTGCAAGAGATGACCAATAATTTAAACGACCATGGAGCGATGGTCGAATCAGCTATAAGGAAACAAAGCCATTGTCAGTTGGTGATGGATCTGACCCCCACATTGTGATCGGTCAGCAAGTCTTGAGAACTTCCCTTATCTCACAAGCAACATCTCAAGGGAAGCCGACGCAGAAGTATATGTGAAAGCGAGGATAGGCAAGGCATCAGCAGTGTTCCAAAGACTACGTCCAATGTGGTCCACCACAACAATCAGAAAGGACATAAAATGTGAAACGTGGAAGAATACGGCGAGGATATCCAACAAAACTAGACATATTCCACCGGTGATGCCTCCGTTTCATATTGGGCATACCATGGGGAGAGCACATCATCAATGAAGAAGTGTTGAGGAGGGCAGGTCTGGATATCCTGCATGACGTAGTTAAGTCTCGTCCACGGAGACTAGCGGGACATATCATACGTTTATCAAGAGATAGAATAGCATATGCAGTGATGGAGTGGGTGCCTGAAGGTGATAACAGAAGGAGAGGAAGGCCGACTAAGACCTGGCGCAAGACATTTAACGAAGATCTGGATGAAATGGAAATTACCTGGAATGAGGACAAAGAAATTGCGAAAGACCATAACAGACGGAGAAAGGTCGTTTTAAATGTATATATATATATATATATGTATATATATATATATATTCATATATATATATATATATATATATATTGCGCCATGTGTTTGATTCTCCACTGACTCCAAATGGCATTCCTGGATTTCTTCCAATTGCAATATTGCCATCCTCATCACCATCATCTTCACCATTGGTTTCGCTCTCACTTCCCCACTGTTCGCTCTATTAGCTGCATGGAAATACTCATTGAACACACCGTTGAACTCATTTCGGACATCGCAGCCGCTAATTCCAAAATCGCTTATGTCCGCCAATTTCTTCAGCATGACAGATCAGGTTATAGGTCAGTGCAAATTACTTTGACAACACACTATTTCGCGGATTACTTATATAAGGAGTATCTCGATCGGCTCAAAGCCAAGGTCATTGGAACGGCAACATCGATTTGATGAAATAGCACACTAATACCAAGAAATGAAAATGTAGGTCAAATTACGAATAGACACCTTTGAAGACGTATAAATCTGATAGCGATTCTCGACTGATGGTCTGTTCTGACAGCAGATAATACACACGCACGCACGCACGCACGCACACACGCACACACACAAACAAACACACACACTCACACACACACACACACTCACACACACACACACACACACACACACACACATTACGCCATGTCTTTGATTCTCTAAGGTACGATCACAAGTTGATGTTTGGCGGTACATCAAGAACACTCTCGTACCGTCATTTCACTACAATGGAACGATGTATATATGTGATGAGAATAACATCCTAATTGGTTCAGCAATCATCAGACAAATTCGAGTTAACTCAAGCAAGTACATACAATACTATAACCTAATATGCTTTCGTTGTTCAATGTTTATTTGTTAAAACGAATTAGTGCTGTTTGGAAACTGCACCTAAAAGAACCACTATTGTGGGAATTGGTTCTATTCAGGTAAATGTACCAATCCAATTAAATTATAAATTAAATTTCCAAGATATGCATCTATTGTTAAAACTCCTAATTCCAAAATCTGCCCATGAATTCATGAACATGAATAATTGGAATGTTCATTACGACATACCACTGTGTCTAAGCGTAAAACGCATGTACTCAGCGCCGTCTGTCGAAATTCTTATGTGATACGATTACACATTCTTAATTATGTGATTTTTTGCTCAACAATGGCGCAGTCCGAAACATAGTTTGTTTTAACTCGTTTGAGTACATAGCCTCAGAAGGTTCCTTTTGTTATCAGTTAAGAATGCTTTTTATTCCAAAATATGTCCATAAGTTTCTTTGTTTAAGAAACACATAAAAAGTATGTAGAAGAAACAGCAAATCACTTATTTATATTACATTTTTGCTTTGATACTTATTTGCAGAATCGCGTAGCTGCAGTGTTAGTTCGCCTACTTCCCACTGCCTGCCATCTCACACAGAAGACCAAACGTCGTACAGAGGTAGTTGGGAAAAACCAATCAGAGAGGAGTTGGTCACAAACCCCTACAGTCCGTGGACGTACCAGTCGGCGGATACTCTAAAAATTGGCACAATAACTTGTCGACACCGTACGTACCCCGGGGGCGGTTTCGTGGTCCCAATAAGGAAGAATAGGATGAGGATGATGAGGTTACTTCAAGATCTCGATCAGGACAAATGGCTGAATAATAACACCAGAGCTGTGATCGTTCAATTCACTACGTTCAATCCGTCCACGAGTCTCTTCACGATTTCTCTACTCACATTCGAGTTTCTTGACGTTGGAGTTGTTGATCCGTACCACGACATTAACACATGTAGACTTTATAGTTTCACAAATATGCGGGATGCATTTACAATTATATGTGAGATATGTTACATGTTGCTTATTGTTCTTTATACCGTCCGTGCGTTTAGGAGTTTCTTATCAGATCGCACCCATGTCACACAGTATGTCTTTAGTGTTTGGACGTACGTTGACTTGATGATGATCGTGTTAATGTTTGCTGCAGTCGCTGTGTTTATATATCGTGTCACTTCCGTTAACAATGCCATAAAGATAGCACTTAAACTCAGAAAGCGCTACGTGAGTTTCAACGACGCTGCTTTTTACGAATCCACCTTCTCGCTTATCCTTGCTTCAATTACCACGATGTTAGTCCTAAAAGCGTGTAAACTATTGTACTTGAGTAAGCGATCCCTCCTGCAAACGTCGACGTTAATTCGCAATATGAAATACCTGTCCATCTACGGTGGTGGCATTGTAATAACTGTTATATTGATAGTTGTCAGTGTAATTGCTGTTTATGGGGTTTCCTGTCGTAAGTACAGTGGATTGTCGACATCAATTATGAATACAATGCATATGTTGCTGTTGAAATCAGACTTACCTAACATGGACTGTGTAATGGGACATGACGTCGTTGACCTTGTCTTCAACGGTGTCATCATACTCGTATTGCTGCCCTGGATGCTACTCGTCATAAGTGCCTTGGTATTACTCACTGTCTCTGGTTCGGTCCAGTTATCACACTATGCGGACAAAACTGAATTCGTAGATTTCATGTTTAGCAGGTTTCTGTTGATGATCGGGGTTTGGACTCTCACTCAATACTCAGAGCACATGAAACATACAAAGCACTAGCCATGATATTGTCGTTTATGTCAATGCAGTGCCGACGACCGGGATTATGTTGTGTGCTATTTAGTTGTTATGTTGTTACTGAAGGTGTTATTTTGTTGCACTGTTGGTTGTAGTATACACGTAAAATATTTAAGTTTATCTTATAATGTGTCGTGTTTGAAAATATATAGTAGCTATTTAGCAATTACAGGTGAACGGTTTTTCTACATTAAAGACTCGTTTGAACGAATTAGTAAAGCTACCTCGTGAATGCCATTTCTACTGTCCTGTTTATCACGTGACCTTTTACCCAGGAAGAAGGTAAGTTAAATGTTCAAATGGCAATAATTTAAAAAGTAAAGAAAGTGTATTGGTACACCATCAACACATTGTTATCTTTAAGTTGATATAAAAACATGTTAAATTCCGATAATACAATGCTATGTTCAGTCTGAAACAGCAGACCGCACCGTTGTGCACGATGCTAAAGGGTAGGGCGCGCTCAGCGGCATCTTATCCGCTGACTTCACCAACAAATGACAATCTGGATGTTTTGTGATACGCAAATGATTACGTTTATGCGGGCATAGAGACATGAGTTCGCAATCAACGCATTACTTGATGAGAGCATTGCGTCTACCAAACAAAGTGTCAAATAAATTGTTAATTTCATTTTATAGACAAACCATAGTATTCATTGACAATTCAGAAGTTATTACACTCTCTTGAAGTGTTCATATATTTGTGAACAAGAGGGAATTTCAATCCAAAATCATAGGTCACCTATTAAATGTCGATCTTTAGGGTGTAAATTGAGTCGGAGAATGAATCAATATGAAAATAATGTTCCATGTCTAGGCCAATTATTCATGCCTGACAGCCATCAACAGTATGAAATATGCATTTTTCTAGAAATAAACAACGTTACTTATGCTGTTTACGATACACACAAACATATTATTTTCTACAATTATGTTTATATATATATTGACGATTTGCCTCAAAATTTAACACGAGTATCTAAAAGATATCTTATACAATTATATGTTTTGCACGTATAGTAATGCAGACGGGGTATATCATCATAAGAAAAGACATTAAAAAAGTATTATTGCTGGTCAAATTTATACAACCTACTGTCACAGCTTGAAATAATAGGTTGGATAAAATGGCATTCATACAAATAATTAATTACATTTCATCTATTTACGTGTGTGTATGCCATCATGTTTTAATCATTCGTTCATTTATACAGGGCTTACTGTCACAGCCTGAAATAATCGGTATGATAAAAATGGCATTCATACGAATAATTAATTACATTTCATCTCATACGTGTGTGTATACCATCATGTTTTAATCATTCGTTCATCTATACAGTGCCTACTGTCAACGCTTGAAATAATCGATATGATAAAAATGGCATTCATATAAATAATTAGTTACAAATAATTAGTTACATTTCATCTCATACCATAATGTTTTAATCATTCGTTCATTTATAGTCCCCTTATTTGCTAACTGTTAACATATATCTCCTCTCTACAAAAAACTTGTTAGCGTTATTTCCTCCAAAATGCCAATGAGCTTTATCTACCATGGATTTACATATACCGGCTTATGCTGGCGTATCCTGTGTACAAGCACCACTGCCTTGTACTCAGTCCGTCTCCTAACAGGCAGCCAGTGCAGTTGCCGCGGTATTTTTGTCATGGACTGCCGATCACCCCGCCGAATCTGCGTGACAATGCGAATCGCTGAACGTCGACGAAATTTACACAAATCGAACTGTACAAATAGTATTATTGTTCATCAAAAATCACCACGGGGATATGGGGGGTGTGGTCATTATTTCCATACATCAGCATTTGTATAATATCACCGATATTAATACAGGTACATTCACTATTCATTAAATTGCCCTTCATAAGTTAAACAATCTACTATATATTTATCTCCCTATACAATACCACTAATTATTTCATAAAATCAGATAAAAAGCTACATATTGTATTTAGATGCAATGTAATCAGGCACAAATAGCCCAGAATGCTGCATATGGAGTACATATTGAAATGAAGCATTGATAATATTTTACATAACTTTATATCAATTGATAGACCCCTAATTCATGTATCTTTGTTATAGTTAGATAGTATTGTAGATAATGATTCCTTAGTCAATTTGATTAGACGCTCAATAATGCTGCTTTTTGTTTAAAACACAGCAACAAAAAAGATTAATTCCAAACTACGAAGTGCAATATATATTAAATTATATTGCTACTAAAAAATGTATAGCTATAACGCGGAGAAGGATAAAAATCACAGAAATGGAAACAAAAATAAACGGCTTCGAACATTACCCAAAAATGTAAAATGTAGCAATATAATAATAATATAATGATGTTAATAATAATAATGGTTTATTACAGAAACTATGACAAATTCTTATCAATTACATTCATAGATTGCCATGGTTTCTGTAATGAGGGTATAAAGCCACAAGTGGCTGATTAGCCCTCATAATACATGTGATACATATATAAATATGTCATGGTGCAAGATAACAATTTGTGTGATTGAAGAAAGAAGAAAAACAGCAACATGAATCACAGCAGTACTATTTTCATGAATACTTCATTTAAAATTGCAACAAAGTATGCTATTTATGTAAGTCATTAATATTACTTACTAGCGAAACATCCTTGAGTTGACGTTTAAACGTTGCTAATGCATAATTACAATCCACTTTTGTCGCCGTATAGTTCCATAATGTAACACCTCGATATATAATGGTTTTATATAATACATTACTTTTTGAAATCGGCACATATAATAATTCTGCATTGCGTGTCCTATGTTCGTGTAGTTCGTTATTTCTAATGAACATCCTTGTCATAACCGACGGAAACATATTCTTAACGATTTTGTATATAAACATTACAACCGTGTATTAGAAGAATTTTCTTATTGATAAAATGGACAGCTTATTGAATAGTTGGTCTGTGTGCGCTCTGTGTGGGGCTGACACAATTAACCGAATTGCATACTTTTGTAATTTGAATAGATAACTAAGATGTGTATTATATGCTCTTCCCCACACTTCGACACAATACGTTAGATGTGGATATAAAAATGTATAGTATAATGTTACAAGGGATGATCTACTCAGGGTTTTTCTAGTTTTATTTATAATTCCAACAGCTTTGGCAATTTTAAATTTGATATACTGTATATGAAAAGACCAGCACAAATTATAATCGTTTAAAATTCCTAAGAATTGTGTGTTTTCTACTTGTGTAATTTATAATCCATCAATAAGGATGGCAATTGGATTGGATACCTTTTCATTCGCTGATTGTAGACAATAACTTTTTTTTTTTATATTTAAAGATAGTGTATTACTCTTTAACCAAATAACATTTGTTTGCAGTTCTTGATTAATCACAGTTTCTAGCTCGCTAAGACTTACCATTGACAAAACATTTGTATAATCAGCAAATGTAATAGGAAATAGGATATCTGATACATTAACAATGTCGTTAATATAGATTAAGAATAACAATGGCCCTATTATTGATCCCTGTGGGACACCACAGCATATAGACTGAATATTCGATTTTACTCCATCAAATAAAACATATTGCGTTCTATCAAACAAATAACTTTCCAGCCAGACAAGTGATCTTCCTCTAATTCCATAATGTTCTAGTTTATTAAGTAATATTTTATGGTCAACAGAAAGCTTTACTTAAGTCAAGAAAAACTCTTAGTACGTAGTCACCATTATTTATAGCGGTGGAAATGTTACCTACTAGTTGCACAAGAGCAATGTTTGCAGAATACTTCTTCCTAAATCCAAACTGGTAATCATATAAGATGTCATGCTTGTTTGTGAAAAATGTAAATCTGCTGTACATAATTTTTTCTAGAACTTTAGAGAAAACTGGCAAAATCGATATTGGAACGTAATTCTTTACGAGTGTCTTGTCACTGCCTTTGTATATCGGGATCACTTTTGCCTTTTTCATGTCGTCTGGAATAATACCTTTAGTTAAAGGAAATAAAAACAAGGCATTAGCTAAAATCCGTTTTCCAAGTGTACACAAAGTTTAACATTGTATGTAACATTCGAGAACATTAAAACATACCGAAAAAATACATCTGTAGCATACATTCAATTTTAAAACCATCTGTGTAGCGATTCCCGCGGAAAATTAAAATTTAATGAGCTAGGCATTCACGTGGTATCGTGACTCACATATGACCTACACTCGCATCACGCCGCCCCTTTCCATGCACTCAGAGCATGTTTACAAGGATAGCTTTTGTGTCGAAACGAGAGTAAGGATGAGTTATAATAATAATAATAATAATAATAAGATAACTTCTATTGCGCCTAAATCCTTGGAAACCAAGCTCAGAGGCGCATCAAAACAAAATTGTCAATCTCAAACTCCATAAGTAGTTTTCCAGTTGTCAACAGATGGGTCAAGGCGCTAGGTAACTACGGTGGGTAAGCAAGGTTGTAAAGATACGTTTTTAAATGACGACGGAATTTTGTAATATTTTCAACTGATCTAACACTAAGAGGAAGCATATTCCAAAGAGTTGGTGCAGCAACAGAAAAAGCCCTAGTTCCAATGTTAGTGTTGACTCTAGGAACAAAAAGTAGGTCAGAACTAGATGATCGAAGCTGGATAGGTTTTCTTACAGGAGTAAGCAATAAATGCAAATAAGAGGGTTGCTTATTGGACAGTGCTTGGTATGTAATGGTACAGATCTTAAATATTATACGATATCGTACAGGAAGCCAATGCAAAGACTTCAAAAGTGGTACAGAGCGAGAAAAACGAGGAGATCTTGTAACTACTCTTGCTAGACAATTTTGGACACGCTGAAGTTTTGTGATATCCTTGCTAGCGATATTATAAAGGAGGGAATTGCAATAGTCAAGTCTGCTGCTAACAAGCGCTGTTGCAATAGTCTTAGCAACAGAAAATGATATATACCGACGAATACGGCGAAGATCACGAATATGATAAAAACAGTAGCGACATATTTGAGATATTTGTTGTCGGAAATTGAAGTTACTATCAAAGATTACTCCTAGATTCCGAACTGAGGTTGCTGGCGTGATATACTGATTCAAAATACGCGTAGGAAAAAAACCATCCAGTTTACAACGCTGCATTCGAGTACCAATAATGATCAATTCAGTTTTATTTGCATTTAATTTCAACTTGCTGTCAGTCATCCAGTGGAAGATATCTTGAAGGCAATCACTAAGTTGGTTAAGGGAGCGATTTGTATCCTGGGTAGCCAACGAAATGTAGATCTGAGTATCATCAGCATAAAGATGATGATCTAAGTTATGTATTTGTATAACAGAGCTTAATGGCGTGGTGTAAAGAGTAAAAAGCAAAGGCCCAAGAACAGAACCCTGGGGAACACCAAATAAAGCCAGCAGTGCAGCTGAAAAGCAGTTCCCAATCTTTATAGTTTGGTATCTATCAGTTAGATACGAAGAAAACCAGCTTAGAGCTGTGCTAGATATGCCGTACCACTTTAATAGGCGTTCAATGAGAATGCTGTGATCAATCGTGTCAAACGCGGCAGAGAGATCTAGTATGGTAAGTACAGTCACTTTACCATTATTAATGTTCAAGTTAATGTCATTATGAACCTTTAAGAGGGCAGTCTCTGTTGAATGAAACTGCCTATATGCTGATTGTGACACATTAGTTAAGACATTTGTGCTAATGTGAGACCTTAGACGACATCCTACAATCTTTTCTAGTATTTTGGAAATGAAGCTGAGATTAGAAATAGGTCTATAACTGTTTAGGTCTTGTATAGGCAGAGATGACTTCTTAAGAAGTGGTGTGACATGGGCATATTTAAAATCATCAGGAAAACAGCCAGAGCAAAGTGATGCATTTATAATATTTGTTATAGGTCCAATTAGTGTATCGATACATGCTTTTAGCAGTATTGTTGGAAATTGATCAAGTGCACAAGATTTATTTGGGGAGGACATAATTATTTTCCTAACTTCATCAACTGTTGCAGGTTCAAATGATACAAGTTGAGAATTTACTTGTGGAAAGTCCACACTGACATTACTTATATTATGACGTGGGAAAGCAGAACGAATAATACTGATTTTATTCTTGAAGTGATTAGAGAACGAATCACATAGAGACTTAATTGACACATGATCAGGTAGCGATAGAGAAGGCCGTCTGTGTAGAATGTTATTGATGCAGTTCCATAACTGACGCGGATTATCAGACTTATTTATGATCATATTTGTAAAATAATCTGATTTAGCTTTAGCCATTTGTCTGTTACAGAGGTGACATTGCTTAGAATAGTGCGATCTATATAATGGTGAGCGTGATTTGCGCCATACGCGCTCTAAATAACGACGACGCCTTTTAGATAGTATAATTTCGGAAGTCATCCATGGAGCCGGTGGCCTTTCTGACACCCATTTGGATTTTATAGGTGCATGTTTGTCAAGTAATGCATTGAGTGCTTGACAGTACTGTTTATATAAGTCAGATAGATGTTTTTTTGGATCTGTGATAAGGTCAGATGTAAGGATATCAGCCATTAAAGCTGTAATATCAATCTTATGAATGGCTCTGTAAGACACATTGTGTTTCGATTGTAAAGGGGCTATAGAACCGTTAATATTGGCAATGACAGTTTGGTGGTCTGATAACCCATCTGAAACAGTAGGTGCTTTTTTAACAAGATTTAACAAGATTGCCATCCAGAGAATTAACTCTAGATGGCAGGTGGAAAAGGAAGCCCTTTGGCTTATCGAGAGTCCAACCCTTTTATCTACATATATCCAGCCCTTCTGAGGTATGTGTCGATTTTACTTTTAAACATATTCACACTACTAGCACCCACACAATCATCAGATAATCTGTTCCATTCATTCACAGTCCTTTGTGAAAATGAGAACTATCTCACGTCTAATCTACACTGCTCCTTTACTAATGTAACTTCATGTCCTCTAGTCTTTCTATCTTTCTTAACTGATAAAACCATATTTCTATCAATATTTTCATAACCATTCAATATTTTAAACACTTCTATCTGATCTCCTCTCAATCTCCTGGTCTCTAGTGTTGTTAAACCACATTCTTTTAGGCGTTTTTCATAACTAAGATCCCTCAGTTTTTGTATCATTTTAGTCGCTCTCCTCTGTACTCTTTCTAGCATATCTATGTCCTTCTTGCGGTATGGCCTCCACGCTTGTATACAATATTCTAAATGAGGCCTAACTATTGTTTTGTACAGCGGTATTTTAAGTTCTTTTTCTTTATATGCTATATTTCGGCTAATCAATCCAAGGATTTGATTTCCTTTGAAGCTGCAATTCCACACTGCTCTGAAACCTTCATGTCAGCACTAATTGTCAGCCCTAAGTCTTTTTCTTTTACAGTAGTATTTAGTACAGTTCCCCCCATTGTATATTCTACATATTCGTTCCCATGTCCTGTGTGAAGGCATTTACATTTCCCAAAATTGAACAACATTTGCCACTTTTCAGACCATTTGATCAACCTGTCAAGATCATCTTGTAAATGCTGTCTATCCCCATCACTTTTAATCCTTCTAAACACTGTTGTATCATATGCAAATTTCAACACCTTGCTAGCTATATCATCGTCCAAATCGTTTATGTATATTAAGAATAATATAGGTCCCAGTACTGATCCCTGTGGAACCCTACTCAAAACTGATTTCCAGTTAGAAGCCTCCCCATCAACAACTACCCGTTGTCTTCTGTCAATCAGCCATTTTTCTATCTAGTTAATTATACCATTTCCTATGCCATGGGCTTTTAGTTTAAGCAGTAATCTCTGATGTGGCACTTTGTCGAAAGCTTTTTGAAAATCTAAGTAGATGATATCTACTGGTGATCCATCATCTACCCACTTAGTGATATCTTCCAAAAAACATAACATATTTTTTAAGCATGACCTCGTTTTAGAAACCCATGTTGAGATGGGTTTATCAAGTTATGTTTAACAAGAAAATCCATCATGTGATCTTTAATTAGTCTATCTAATAATTTACAAATCACCGATGTTAAACTAACTGGTCTATAATTATTTGACTTGTTTCTCGAACCTGTTTTAAATAACGGTATAATGTTTGCTTCTTTCCATTCTAAAGGAACCACTCCCTCTTCTAATGACAAGTTGAAAACTGTTGCAAGCGGTATACTAATTTGTTCTACAATTTCCACTAGTAGTTTGGGTGGAATACCATCCACTCCAGGTGATTTATTTTCCTTCATAGCCCTAATTTTCTTAGCTACCATTTCTGGGGTTACAATTAACTGTCTTAAATAGTCTGATTCTGCCCCCTTGAACTTAGCCTCTGGTACTGGCAGTGAACTAGTGTCTTCTCTGGTAAACACTGAACTAAAATACTCATTTAGGTCTTCTGCCATTAAGAATCCTTCTGATATTATATTTCCAGCACTATCTTCTAGAGGACCGACCTTATCCTGAACTTTCTGTTTGCTTCGAACATACGCATAAAAACTCTTGCTGTCATGTTTTATATTACAAGCTAATTTATGTTCATAGCTTCTCTTTGAATTTCTAATTTCAGCTGTAGCTTGGTTTAGTGCTTCTTTATAAATGTTGTAGTCTTCGTCATTTCCAGTACGTCTATATGACTTCCACATCATTTGTTTATACTTAATTTTTCTAATGGCTTCTTTCGATAAGTATTTCTTTCTGGTCCGTTTCCCTTGTTTTTTGAAGGGAACAAATTTATCTACGATGCACTCTATTTCATTCTTTAAGATATTCCAGCATTCTGTTGCTGTCTTATTCTTCAGTGTATTATTCCAGTCTATCTTTGCTAAATATTTCCTCATTTCCTTGTATCTTCCTTTGTGGAAATTTCTCCTGAACTGCTTTTTATTATTTCTTTCTGATTTAACTTTGATGGTAAAATGTATCTGGTTGTGATCACTACTTCCCAGAGGCTCACATAATTTAACATTGTCAACTAATTCATTCTGTGAGGACAAAACTAAGTCTAACACATTCTCTCCCCTGGTTGGTTCTAGCACATGTTGAGAAAGGAAACTATCTTGTACTAAAACTAAAAACTTGTGGTCCTCACTACCCATACCCTGTAGAGATTTCCATTTTATATGCCCATGGTTAAAATCCCCCGTAATAACACCGTCCCGTTTGCTCACTTCCCTTATAGCGTTTTGTATTTTTTCATTCTCTTCTATGCTTATGTTTGGACTTCGATAAACTAATCCAACCGTTAACGTTGAGTTTCCTGTAACTATGTTACACCAAACAGCTTCTTCGCAATCTGCTTCTCTGTCTAATTTTATTTCATAAGCCTGGATAGATTCTTTAATATATAAAATAACTCCACCTCCCCTTCTTCCTATTCTATCTTTCCTAAACATTACATATCCTGTCAGTCCCAATTCGGCATCTGATATATCGGTGGTTGCCCATGATTCGGTTATACCTATTATGTGAGGGTCAATATCTTCTACCATAATGTTTAGTTCATTTCTTTTGTTTACTTGGATATTATTACAAGTTGAACGGGTTATCAAGAGGTCAAGCCAATGGCCATGTATATGTGTCGAAAAGGTAACATGTTGTTTCAAATCAAATGATGCCAGAATATCATCAAAAGTAGTTGTAGTTGAAGAAGGTATATCCAAATGTAGATGCCTCTTGTGTCGCGCCTCTATGTGGCTGCACCAAAACAAGCTCGTGGATATTTTACATTTTTACCTGTTTTAACCGTGGAACAGCAGTGCAATTTTAGAGTTGTTTTTATGAATGTCTCAGGTCGAAGGTGGACTGCGCCATTTTAACAAGTACTTAATGACATTTTAGCATTTTTTTAATGTATATGCAATGCGTACCAGTATAGTGAACTGCACCTGTGTTACAACATTGTAGCCGATTGACCAGGCGTGACGACAACAAGAACAATGCACTGCCACAGCATGATCACATACAATAGACTGGATCTACTGCGAATTGGACGTTCTATTGTTACTGGATGCTACCTTTCAATAAATGCTTGTGTGGCACCACTAAGACAACTAGAACGTGTGAACAATCGACGGACTCGCAAGGGGTGTAGGGCAGGGAGGTCAAAGCAAAGACCCATTCCTGTACTGATTACTCCTCGCTTCCCATCATCGGTCATCGTGAGATGTGAAACCTACACATCGAATTTGATTCGACTCGACAGTGTATGTGACATACCATCTGCACGCCAAGTGTGTTTCTGCTTGTTGAATGCCAGATCGGTGTGTGACACGAAGCAAGCGGGGAAAGCGACCGTGATATGTGACCTCATTGAGGACAATGATCTAGACATACTCGCCATCACAGAGACGTGGTTGAGTGCTGATGACTCCGTCTCTACTGGTTGCATCACACCTGCTGGTTACCAACTACGACATGTCCCGAGAACGTACGGCACCGGTGGTGGTGTTGCAGTCGTCTACAAGTCTGGCTTCACAACGCGACATCTCGAGATGCCAAAATCAAATACATTTGAATCGATGTGTCTACAACTCAGCAGTGATACTCAATCTGTTCGTCTTCTTGTCGTCTATCGCCCCCCGCCAAACTCCAAGAATGGCTTTACAACTGCGGAATTTCTCCTAGAATTTGGTGATTTGTTGGACACCATGTCGATGTATACGTCAAACATGCTGATCGCAGGTGATTTTAACTTCCACATGGACAATACATCAGACAATGACACTAAGCGCTTTCAAAACATTCTAAATGCAGCAGATCTTACTCAGCACGTGGAAGTCCCGACGCATGTTGCCGGACATACCATTGACCTGCTTATAACGCGCTCATCTGATACGTTTCTGAACAATATACGAACGGACATCCCACACATGTCAGACCACTCGGCAATTCATTGCACACTACAACACGTGAAACCACCAAACGTTCGGGTAACGACGATGAGTCGAAACTATCGACAGATCAATACCACTGCGATATGTGATGAAATCCGTTCGTTGCTACTGTCAAATCATCTGTCTGATGACATGAACCATGCTGTTGACATGTACAATGAAACCATTGCGGCTATCATTGACAAGCATGCACCGTTAAAGAACCGCACAGTGATTGTACGACCACACACGCCGTGGTATAATGATGGCATACGATCCCCAAAATGTGTTAGACGACAACTGGAAAGAACATGGAGAAAATCTGGACTGGAGTCTGACAGGCTTGCTTACTGCCTCCAGCGCCAGCTCGTCTCTTCGTCTGTGCACCGTGCAAAACTTGAATACCACACGAATCAAATTGCTGTTGCATCTGGTGACCAGAAGCAGCTGTTCAAGATTGTTGCCAAGCTCCTACACACTGATAATGGCACACCACTACCACCATGTGACTCGTCTGACACACTGGCAATGCGGTTCTCGGATTTCTTCTCAGAAAAGATCTCGAAAATTCGGTCTGAACTGAATCAGAATGTCATCATTGTAAATGCCTCTGCTGAGGATGCACCGCAGACATGTCTGCTGACTGCATTTGAGCCAGCCACTGAGGCTGAAATTGGAATGTTGTTGAAGTCATCGCCAGTGAAATCTTGTGAACTTGATCCCATTCCGACATGGCTTCTTAGAGACTGTGCGCACGATGTTGTACCTGTGCTCATGACAATTGTTAACCTGTCTCTGAGAACGGGGGTAATGCCTTCACACTTGAAGGAAGCGCACATCAGGCCAGTACTCAAGAAACCGAGTCTAGACAAAACTGTCTTGAATAACTACCGACCCGTGTCAAATCTACCCTATCTATCGAAGACAATAGAACGTGTCGTTGCTGCGAGATTGTCAGCTCAGATGTCAGAGCACAATCTCTGTGAGCCCTATCAGTCAGCGTACAAGCCGAATCACAGCGTTGAGACGGCCCTTGTCTGTGTGCAGAATCACATCCTGCACGCAATGGACAATCATAATGTTGTCATCATGGTTCTCCTGGATCTATCGGCTGCGTTTGACACCGTCGACCATGAAGTGATGTTGCATAGACTCTCACATGATATCGGAGTGGTCCAAGATGCACTGGGCTGGTTTAAGTCATACCTGAGAGACAGAGTCCAGTCAGTCCACATTCATGGTGCTACATCGCCTGCTCGTCCTTTGGTATACGGGGTACCACAAGGCTCCGTGCTGTGTCCTCAGCTGTTCTTCATCTATGTAGCACCAGTTGCTAAGATTATTCGCAATGCAATTTGATGTGTCATTTCTACGCGGATGATACTCAAATCTACATTCCAGTGAAACCCCACCAAGAGAACATTGCTGCAGCTGTCGTCCGTATTGAAGAATGTGTAGCGGAGATCAGGACGTGGATGATGACAAACTTTTTAAAGTTGAATGACTCAAAGACAGAAGTCATCGTGTTCGGCTCTGCGCAACAACTAAGAAAAATTGAGCTGCGCACACTATGCATTGGAGACTGTTTGGTCACTGTAACTCAGAATGTACGGAATCTTGGTGTACAGTTCGATGCCGAGATGAAGATGGAGACGCACGTGACTGCGGTCTGTAAATCTGCAATTTTCCATCTCCGAAATATTGCAAGAATAAGACGTTATCTAACACCTGCAGCGACAGAACAAGTCATACACGCGTTTGTTACCAGCAGACTTGACGTTGGCAATGCATTACTCCACCGACTGCCTGTGAAACAACTAGAACGGTTGCAGAGAGTACAGAACTGGGCGGCTCGCCTTGTCGACGGCGCCAGGAAGTTCTGTCATGTCACACCTCTATTCATCAAGCTGCACTTGCTGCCAGTAGCAGTTAGAGTAGAGTATAAGATACTTCTACTCACGCACCGAGCACTGACTGGCTGTGCACCACAATATATCACCAAATGTGTGACCCGACGTCAGCCAACTCGATTGTTGCGCTCCAGTGAACACAATCATCTATGTGTACCACGTGCAACGCGTCGCTGGGGTGATAGATCCTTTTGCGCGGCAGCCCCAACACTATGGAAAGCTGACTGCAACAACAATGACAAACACTGATTTTAAATCAAACCTTAAGACTTACCTGTTTTCCTGAATATTCTGTAAGGCGCCGTGAGCAACGATTGTTGGAACGGCGCAATATAAATGTCACGATTTGATTTGATTTGATTTGATTAAAATCACCAAGAATGTAAAATTCTGAATGAATAACTGCCAGATTTTCCAACATATCCTGAAAGTCTTCAAAGAAATTGGCCGGATGTCCTGGAGGGCGATAGATACAAACAAAGTGTACGGAGAAAGAAGAATCTGAAATTTCTGCACAGATGGACTCAAAACTAGAGTATTCAGGGTTAGAATGTAATTTAACTTTGAACTGCTGTGATATAAGAAAGCCAACACCACCTCCACGGCCGACTAAACGTGGTCGATGGTGAAAGGTGTAACCAGAAGGGGAAACGTCAACAATGCATGCATGTGTATCATGTGGTCTGAGCCAGGTCTCAGTTACAGCTAGAATGTTTATTTTCTTTGAAATTAATAAATCACAAAGTTATTGAACAATATTCCGATGTAATGCAACCACTGGTCATCATAGAGGAAGAAGCAGTTATCTTACGGTTCCACATGAATCCAAATTTATTCAAAACAATGAATGCGAATGGGCCTACAAGTCGACTAGTTTTCGCCGAGCTTGAGCTCGCTTTCAGAATAATTATATCGAATGCAACCAACGGGAGATAATCTATACCAATAAACATACATAGCAAACATATATTGTATCCATATACAGAAAGTAACGTGTATAATCTCATAATATCACCAGAATATCGATATGTGAAGGTGTTGTGTATAATTTATCATAAGAACTTAAATCAGTTAGCGAGTTTCCGTTGGTTGCGCTAGCTCAGTTTGTAAACGCGTTGGCTTCTTGTCATTTATTTTACAATCGGGCGACGCCGGTTCAATCCTGACACCAAACCATTGATTTTATTTACATTTTTTTGTTTCTGTTTTCACGAAATAATTATTTAAAACAAATCATTTTGTATACCATAATGCACTGTTTGTAAATATTTTTTATTTTTTAGTAATTATTTATTCGCCACAAAAATGGGAATATGGTAATTATATATAACGATGTTTCTAAATTTTATTTATCCAGACAGATCACAATTTGTTTTCACATATATAATTACAATATATTACCGTACAATATATATACAGTTAATAAATTATATATCCATTATATTATATTTGTTTCCTGGATAGATAGCATGCAAGATTGAGATGAATACATTTATGTCTTTGTTTGGCGGCCTGTACACAACTGCTATAATAACGTTCCTTTTATATGTAAATATACCTCTGTCCAACTCAATAAACATATAAACACTCAATATATATATATATATCTTCATTACTTTTATCTAAATCTTCTCTTCGTTTGTAGAGAAGCGAATCTTTTATGCAGACCGCATAAAATAATATAATAACATAATACTATCCGTCAAATCCGGGGGCTGCTGCCAGGTATAGGGCAATTAACGTGGACATTCACAATTAAATTAAAAATTACCTCACACATTCATCGGGTCAGTTAATTAATTGTTAATTTCAATAGAATTAACAATTAATTGTTATTCAGTTGATAATGCATGTCAATTTACTTCAAATATATTACCAATTAACTTGAACTCAGCTTATTATAAATGTTAGTACAAGACAAAAAGAAGCCACAATCTGCAGAGGGGGTTAACTGGAACAAATGTATGTAACACGGCAAACAAGCTAATGAAGTATAATTACATTGCACATATATCTCTACAAATTGTAAATACATTTTGAGAATTTAAGTTCACTACTCTGATGCCGGATTGTGTTCACTTTCACATTTTTCCTTGGAGTATTGTAATGTGGGATTGTGTCCAGAACACCTCCAGACTCTACATACTCTTTGTACTTGGACGTGTGCTAAATGCTAATGAAGCAGTCATGTAGCCGAATCCCTGGCAGTATCCACAGCTATTGTTTGTTCAGAGGATTGATTAACGAATCACAGACAATTATTCACCGGACAATTGCTCATCAAGGAAATAAAAGGCGGACAGTTACTCACCCTTACGAAAGTTTTGAATTTCATTTAGATATTAGGTGTCACTATTACAATGGCGGCGTAATTGTGTGTAAACTGATGTAGTGTCTACATTAAATACGTTTGACATTAAGTCGTATTTAATAGGATGGCCAGACATGATCAATCTTCCGGATTCGCCAGGAGTCACCGTGAAACATTCCAGTATGCCAATAAATCAAAAGAAATTCGTTGTTGCCAGCCTTATAAAGCTAGTGAGGGAATTGCAATCGAGTCTGAACTTTAGCTAATTCTCACGAATATGAACTACATCTACAGCCACTCGGACAAAGAAGTGGGTTATTTAAGTGACGCCTTGCATTGACAAGACAACAACAACGCCTGTCTAACTGGTTCTAGATGGATCTTGCCTGTCGTTGACATGAACTGACAAGGTGAGCAACTGTTCACTTTTTTCTTGTTTAGTAATTGTTCGGAGAAGATTTGTCCGGTGAGCAACTGTCTGAGCACCGGATTGACTCATGTCTGTCAGGCTTTGGATCAAATGCGAGTGAATGCAAATGTTTAAAGGATTCAAACGAAATGTTTCAAATTATGCAAATGCAAACGTTTTGACATAATGCAAATGTAGGTGTTTTGAAATCATTCAAATGCAAATGTTTTGATACAATGCAAATGTTTGAAAATATATAATCCAAGCTTTTGAACATATGCAAATACAAGTGTTTCAAATTACGCCAATGTACCCATACATGATTGCATCAGAGCAAATGAAAATGCAGATATCTTAATGTTTCAATAATCAGTCAAATAAGTGTTGTGTTGACAAACTGCGTTGCATATTCAACCGATAGCACCGTAGCATCTACATGTGACTCATTTGATTCTAACTGTATCCGGTGATTCATGTATTTTGTTCAGAGATGTGATAGGCATACCGTATTTTACATTATATGAATAATTTGGAAATCTTTGAAATGTTATATTATTCTTACGTTCACTAGCCAATGCTAATCTCAGTTTCTGTATCTGTATTTTGACTGGCAAAATGTCCTATGGACACATCACGCCAGTGCGCATGGTGGCTCTTATAGATTAATTTTTTACATGTTGGGCTAGACTAATTTGGAATGAAGTCAGTGATGTACTTGATACAATGCTTGGACGTAGAGAATTCCACTCTTTTATTGTGACTGGGAAAAAGCTGTTTCCAAATATGTTTGTCGAGTGTCTGATTTGTATTAACTGTTTATTATGTTTACGTGAGCATCTGGTGTTGCGTTTGATGTATTGATCTAGTGGGATATCTATGAGGTTATGTTCCATTTTATATAATATGCTAAGTCTTTGGGTTCTTCGTCTTGATTGGAGGGTGTCCCACCGGAGATCTTTAAGGAGTTGTATTACCGTTCCTGGCTCTCTAGAATAGTTGTTCTTACAAAATTTGGCGGCTTGTCTCTGGGTTCATTCTATGAGTTTGATATTTCTTAGGCAATGTGGACAACATGATGCTGACGCATATTCAAGCATAGGGCGGACAAGGGTTGTGTAGGCTATGGACTTGATTTGGGTTGGGCATTTATTTAAATTTCATCTAATAATTCCCAATGTCTGTTGTGGTTTTTTTGTGACTGAGTTGCTTTGCATTGTCCAATTTAATGTATTTGATATATGTATGCCAAGATAACAGTGTGATTCAACAGATTTAAGTTGTTATCCGCAGAAGGTGTAGAGATTTGGTGTCGGTTTTCTTGAGGCTATTGTCATTGTATAACATTTAGAGGGGTTGAATTTCATAAGCCACGTGTGTTGCCATTTCACAAGGTTGAGCAGATCATTTTGGAGGACAGATGTGTCTTGGTCAGTTTTAATCGGCGAATATAACAGGCAGTCGTCTGCAAAAAGGCGAACAGTTGAGGAAAGATTGTCTGGCAGGTCATTTATGTAAAGTAGGAAAAGTAGGGGCCCCAGTACTGTGCCTTGTGGTACCCCAGAAATGACTTGAGTTGATATTGACTTGGATCCATTTATAACAACCTGTTGAGTTCTTCCTGTAAGGAAGCTATTTATCCATGATGATATTGGGCCTGTGATGCCATAGTGTTTGAGTTTGTGGATTAGTCTTTTGTGTGGAACTTTATCGAATGCTTTGGTGAAGTCAAGGACGGCCATGTCTATAGATTTCTGCTCATCAAGTGATTTGCTTATGTCGTGGATTGTTTGAATTAATTAATTTTCAGTTCATCTTTTGGCACGGAAGCCATGTTGGTGGTCAGTTAGAATGCAGTGCTGTTCAAGGTGTTTCATAATGTGACTATGTATGATGTGTTCAAGAAGTTTAGAAACCACAAGTGTTAAGGATATTGATCTGTAGTTAGATGTTTCTGCTCTACTTCCTTTCTTAAAAATTGCTGTTACATTGGCTTCTTTCCAGGTATTGGAGACTTGTCCAGAGTCAACAGATGATTGGAAAATGTCATGTATTACTGGTGCTAGATGAGAGGCATATCTGTTTAAGAACCATGGTGGAATGCCATCTGGTCCTTGCGATTTAGAAATGTTAATTTTGGAAAGTTGATCAAGTACTCCTTTAAGTGAAATTGTTAGTTTGGAGATTTCTCCATGTGGACTTCTGGCCATATCTGGTAGGGTGGAATTTCCTTCGTGTGTAAAGACACTTTGGAACTGATTGTTTAAGGCTTCTGCTTTATGTTTGTCGTCGCTAATGATGTTATCCGCAATGTTAAGGTCCCCAATACCCTAGTTATCCTGTCTAAGTTTAGAAATAAAGCTCCAAAATGACTTAGGTTTCTCTGTTATTGTTGTTGTCAGGAATTGACTTATGTAGGATAGTCTAGCAGAACGAAGGTGTTTATGCATGTTTCTCCTGATGTCACAGAATTCTTTCCAGTCTTCTGGATTTCTAGTTCTTTTTGCTTTGTTATATAGCTGTTTCTTTCTTTTGCACATTTTCTTTAAATCTTTATTGAACCAGGGAAGATTGTGTCTTGAAGTAGTAAGACGGTGTGGTACATATTGTTTCGTAATGTTGATGATTTTCGTGGAAACAAGATTCCATTTGTCATTGACTGTCATGTTTTGGTTTTGAGAGAAGTATTCATGTGTAAAGTTTTTAAGAGATTTCTGGATGTTAATGTTGCCGGCTTTATTTCTAATGAAGACTACGTTTCGGACGATGTTTGCGTTGTGGCGAGATGTTTACATCAATGATGATTGTGCTATGGTCTGCTATTCCGTCTACTACATTTATCTTCTTTATTAACCCACGTCTATTGGTGAAGACAAGATCTAAAATATTATTGGCATTTCCCTATCTGTGCGTGGATTCCTTGACATGTTGGATCAGTCCATGTTCCTCTGTAAGAGAGAGTAATTTATTGGCAGCAGTTGTACTGTATCCATTGTTAGGTGTGACTTGGTAAACTTCCCAATTGATGTTAGGGAGGTTGAAATAGCCAGTAATTATGACATTATGTGTGTTGATCTTGTTACCTAATTTAGAAAGAGTTCCATGAGAGTCATTTGGGGCACGATAGAGGGTACACATGATTATTGGTTTCATTCCTGTTATCTGGGTTTCAGTCCAAATGCTCTCACTGTTAGTGTCTAGGTCTGGTAAGTGGCTTGTGATGAGGTCATCTTTTGATATTTGAAATACCCCCCTCCAGTAGTGTCTGTTTCTCTGTCCTTTCTAAAGACGTTAAAGTTGCTTGGGAATATTTGTCCATTTTTTATTGAGGGATCAAACCATGATTCATTGCCACAGATGATGTCTGGGTTGTGTAGATTGTTTAGTGCTTCGATGTCTGAGGCTTTCTTTTTAAAGCTTTGGCAGTTTATAAGGATGCATCTGAAGTTTGGTCTCTTTTTCGGTCTATATGCTTTCTTGCTATTAGTTGTATTGTTGTTGGTGGTTTCGTTTAGGTTATGACTGTTACTGTCCAGAGGATAAAAGGGATTTGC
Source organism: Paraescarpia echinospica (assembly GCA_020002185.1). NCBI lineage: Eukaryota > Metazoa > Annelida > Polychaeta > Sabellida > Siboglinidae > Paraescarpia > Paraescarpia echinospica. Next base: position 47,846,693 of record CM034544.1, on the reverse strand, counting down.
TGTTGGGATTTCTGTATCTCTGAAGAAAGAATTTGTGAAGTTGAAGTTGTTGCATTCTGGGCAGGCACATTGTCATCTATTGCACAGCATTGTGTGTGGATCCAGTTTAGGCAGTGGTCACACTGAATTGCTTTATGGTCATTTAGGACATCCCCATGGCAAATGCCACAGGGTGCTGAGCAATTTGAACAGTGCCATGGTACATTTAGGTTTCTGTAAGTGTTGTTAAATTCTTGTCTGGATATCCTGGCGCATTTGATGTGTGTTGATTTATTACAATTGTTACAAGTTAGGATGAGTGCATTAAACTTTAGTGATTTCTTACATGAGTGACATTTAGAGGGGCCTGGATTTAGTTGAACATCTCATGATAGCATGATACATAGAAATGGAGAATTGTGTTGTTGTCCTGGGTTTGTACGGTAGAGGAGTGATCAGTAATCCAGAGGAGGTGCTGGATTTGAGACATTTCAATTGGGCTATGGTTTTCCATATGGGACTGTAAATGTAGTAGTACGTGACAGAATGGATGTCTTGTCTAGCTTTGGCGTTGACATAGGTCTCGTTTATGTTGCTCTGGAAACTCTAAAACTTTTTGAAATTGGGATCATTTAAAAACCTCAAAGTGATTTGCAGACATAAAATCATGAACAGGGTACATATAAAAGTGGATCTTGTAGTGGTATGTCGTACGGAGCCTGCCATGTCACCAACTCGAGTGGTAGTGGTTAAGAATTGATAAAACGGTCAAGTAGTTATTAAGAAACACACCCACACTTAAATACACCCACACTTAAAATGTGTACTGAGATAATATTAAAAAATAAAAGATAAATAATTATAAAATATCTGTCCGTGTAAAAGGTTTAGTGACTAGTTGTTGTTTTGACAGCCTACAATCCGGATTTGTAATAGTATGATACGTAAGCTTTATGTGAAAGTGTATATTTACATGTGTGTATGTTGAACCAGTTCACACTGGTTCATGAGTCAAACTGAAAACCCAACTAACACGACACTTCCCTGTGTGCAGTTTGACTATGGACTGGTCTATGCACTCACTCATTGGTATACAGTTTATTGTGTTTACTGTTTATTTCAGCTTGATTTCTGATAGTTTATAAACAGAACTAGTAATGATAATAATATAGGTTTAACTTTGTCGCTGGGAGAATGCACCGATTTATGAATTGATTTGGGGGTGGTTTGGGTTTCGCGCGCTTTATACCCGTTGTTTACTAGTTCGCCATCTTGTTTTGTAGGTTTTAGGCTGGTTGTTAGGGAAGCTAATTTGTCAAAAATTTTGTTTAGGTATGTCAGATTGCAACTACAACCGTGGGATTGTATTCCGATGTAGTTATACGAGTGCCTCATTCATTTATGAACGAAAGAAACGTTTGGAAATCGTAAATAATATCGGTAAATATCGGAGCGATAAAACGGATTCGACTACACCTGACGCATGCGCAAGATCTAGTTTGTTTACAGTTTGTATGACATATATTTCATCAAAATGATATATCATGTAAATGTTGAGTCCTTAACATAAGAATCACCAACATGTATTCTTTGGATACGCCGATATCTTCTGGGGGATTCTATTTCTATGGGAGATTTTGAAACAGTACAAAGTGCAACCCGCACAATAACATGTAACACTGTACAAATGACCTATTTAATTAGGGGTACAGATGTGAGCTGACCACTAGGCCTGGTCAAACAAAGGGGCTATTCAATTGGGCTAGGATTCCTCTCACACAAAGGCATAACTGCAAAATTGTGTAAATAAGCCTGATCCTCTAGCTGCTAATTACAATACGATATGGTCTGACTGGTCTGGTATCTGTTTGATCTGACTTACAGCCTGTTTGCAGAAATATAGTGAAATTTTCAAGATGAAATAGTATTAACACAATTATTCAAATTCAACATAAACCAATAATTAACATATTGAGTATTCCAAATCCAGGTTGTACATTCAATATGACACCGATTTGAAATTTCACATTGTTACTGTTGTGCTGTTATGTACATTATGTAGGACATTATTAGTATAATTATTATTATATCACATTTTACAATTGGATATATAAAATCATGTCATGTGATGTGTGCTCTTGACCTGCCACAGGGTAACTGTGTCGCTCTACTATTAACATTGTTTTACGTTTTTATGCTATAGTCTACTTGATTTTACATTGTGTGTGACTGTGAAGGTATGTGGATTACGACGAAGGCAAATATACAGCTTGGATGTGTCTGTCTGCTTGGATTTTAGTTATTTTACGTGACACTGCCAGTGTTCTGTTTGCCGCGCTATCGTTAACGAACTATGATCGTCGCCATGGTGATCACGTACACAAGCCAACAATTTTGCCAACTGTGTCAGCGGTCCACGAAATCGTCAATGCATGTCACTAGGGCAGTGTACACATTAAAACTCTGCGCGGGTTGGACATCTGAGCTCGTACCCGCCCAGCAACTAAATAATTTGACCAGCAGCCCGCCCCGTATATTACAACGCAGCACGCCCCGCCCCGCATATTTTGCCACGTCCTGGCCAGCAGCCCGCAGTAACTTGGCCCGCAACTCGCTCCGCCCAGCAGTAATTAGTCAAAAGTCAGCCCGCACCCGACCCGCAGTCCACAACAGATGACATGGACGCATTTAAAATATATAATCTTTATTAACAATTGTTGTTTACAATATTAATTAATATTATGCATGAGTGCGAGTATAAGTACGAGTATATTTAAACAAACATAAATATTTAATAATAACGTATTTTTAAACTATTAATTAATATATTTCATATAACTCAGCACAGGCAGTGTTGCAATTTGCAATCTGCTGATATTAGAAGTTCGCAATTTATATTTTCTGATCGTAGAGAGTTAACACATATCCATATAACATGCTCAAAATCCCCTCTGGACGTTTTAGCCAGGCTGCTGGCACCGAATTATGCTCGTCTGGGAGACTGTTTGACTTGAGCCACCTTACTTCTACAGAGGAAGATTGGCCGTTTTCGTTCTTAGCAGTTAGCACTGTCAGCTAGTGCCAAGTGGCATGGTCTCCACTCTCAAGTCCAGACACATCAAAGGCATTTTCGTTGTCTAACTGGTGGTTTAACTACTAATTGGCTCTTTAGATTCTTGTACAGCGCTCTGAGCATTTTATTGGTGGGTTAACTGCTAATTAGCCTTTTAGTACCACCAGAAAAAAAAAATTATCTCGTAATTACGAGATAGTATCTCGTAATTACGAGATAGTAGAGAACCGGACGTAGAACGCTTTTTCAGCAATCAAATGCGGAGCAAGGAATATACGGCCGCCACTTAATTATATCAACCGTAAACGTGCGGGTAGCGGGGGATCTATCAGAACTGGTGTTGGAAGCCATGGATCGTGACGTTGCGGCTGCTCTGTACTTCCACATCGGGTTAAGTTACAAGGGAATTCTCGGTGCTCTGGTTATCAACCACCGCATAGTGATTAGTATGAGGACTCTTAAGCGCAGACATTCTTATCTGGACGTGACAGTTTCCTGTACGGAGTAAGCATGCACAACCAAAGAATAGAAAGCTTTTGGTGCATCTTGAGAAAGGAGTGTACCCGGTTCTGAAAGGACAAGATACAATTTAACGAGGTTGCGAGGCTACTTCACCAATGTAAGGGAAGTCTCACAAGTTATCTTGGGATGGGGTATGCATCAAGGTCACTGCGAGTTGGTTGCTTTATGCGACGTGTGATTTGATCAATTTTTTAAATTTCATTCCTCTGATCTGAAAAAATAAGTAAAATTGGGTTTTCCACATCCCAAATTACTGTTGAATGTAATTAAGACCTATGTGACGGGAATTAATGCTCTGTTGAGGACACTGTTAAGGTGTAGGGGCAACATTGTACTTTGCAAATTGTACAGAAAATCTTTATTGCCGTGTATTTGGACGTCAACTATGACATGACGTTAACATTATTCCGCCATTGTCATCACTGACAGTTCTCGGGATACTTTCTGGAAGGCAAAATAAATGTCACACAGAAGGGATAGACATGTTCTCTATTTTGTGGACATGTCAGGCGTCAGTAACAATAACAATGTTTTATCTTGTCTAATTCTGACCAAAATAATGGTTGCTTTCAGAATGACTTGGACGCATTGTGTCAATCTGGAACAGCCACGGAATTCGTCCTAGCAAAAACGTTCCACAAGGAAGGCCTGTAGTATTATATTCGATGCCTGAAGTACTTTCGACAAGAAACTACATGAGAACAATGGATCACAGAGACGTCGATATTTGCAGAACGGAAGGCATCTTCCGGGGTGAATGTACCAGTGATCAAGACATGTTTGAACTACTGTTAATGTACATGGTGGAATGTGGACTTGTACCACCAACAAACGCTCAGGAAGGTGTTGATTTCTACTACATATTGAGGGTTCTGGTTCTACATGATTTGATTGGGTAACTCCATCCTGATGATGCGGTCGAAATTTAGTTATATACCCTATTATTTTAAAGGACACACGTTGGTGTTGCAGGGGACATTCTCAATGAGGTGGTGAGAAGAAAATACATTTTTCTCATTGCTAGTGGTGAAGAAACTCTTATAAAATAAAGGAAGCTGACTTTGGGATGATGTTGTCTATAATCTCGAACAACTATGTTGGTTATTAACATTAATTATTCTTATCAAAGGAGTGTCATGTTTGTTTGTGGATCCACAGCAAATATTGACACCAGAGAAAGATGTCTCTATTTCTGGTTATTTGGTTACAGGAAATCCAAAGAAAATGGCATGAATCGTTAGGGTGCTTGCTTGAATAAAGACTGGGGCTTATCCAGAATACTGAACCAGAGCTTCGATCTGAAATTGCCCTCCTTGTTAATACATTCTATTTGACCTTTAACTGTTGCCTCCTTCTGAATTGCATGCTGCCAGAGATTTCGTGAATATCATTTTCGTGGGCCGGCTGTCGTGTGTGTGTGTGTGTGTGTGTGTGTGTGTGTGTGTGTGTGTGTGTGTGTGTGTGTGTGTGTGTGTGTGTGTGTGTGTGTGTGTGTGTGTGTGTGTGTGTATGCGTGTGTACGAGATATAAAATATACCAGGAAGCCCGCTGTGGGGTGTGGTGTTTAAAAGATACACACCACCATTATATACTAAACGATGTAACGTAATGCATTACTATTAGGGTCATTGATGGGGATGCACCCACTTTCTAAATATCTGTATCATTTTCTACGTATACATATAATATATATATATAAATATATATATACATATATATATCACATTTATAGTTCGACAAAGAACTTATCTGAGACCAGATTATTTTTGAAGCAACGAAGTAATGCCAGATAATGGCACTGAGACAACACTGAAATACGACAATTTAGTGCTGTAGAGACGCAGTGTACTCGTCGTGGTTCAGTGTTTGTCTGAATGCAGTAATCTGCGGTTGCTTTGTTTCCCTTCAATAAAGTTTCTGAATAATTGTGTGAGATGCCAACAGCGTTACCAAAACAGACGTTTATATATGTAACAGTGAATTCGTGTTTCGGGAAGTGTGACAAGGATGTGTTTGACCTCTGGTTCATAAAACAATAGAAGACGGCGCATATAATTTATAACTTCAGGGTTCCATATCTTTGAAACTCACATCCCCGTAGCTTTACCAAATGGCAATTGTTCAGCATTAAATTTCAAGATTATTCATCATGTTCATGGCGATCAATTGTCAATATTAAAACATATCGTCGACGGCTACTAACAATAACTACTCATTATTCAGAAGACGTCTTAAAATCAGAGTAATGTAATCACGTCAATACAAGAACATGCAGACTGTATGAATACCAAAGTGAACTCCAACACACAATCATGGAGTCTCCATTCTTCGCACAAGATTCACACCAACTCACAATGAAAGCGTCAACCATAGTCACCAGACGGCGCTCAGTAATATTTATTGACACCCTTTAACTTAGGTCTTAGGTCTTAGGTGATTTACTCCAAACAGCCCAAACTTGAGCTAACGCAGGAGTTGTATGGTGCTTGTTTGTGCGCATGCATTGTGGGTAGTTTGTTTGTTTATTTGATAGGCACTTTAGATGATTGGGTGATGTGAAAGGGAGGTTCATGATCGCTGTTTGAAACGCTATGAGGCTTTTTAGTTCAGTAATCGGTGGTAGAATCATATTTCAGATTCGAACTGCTCGGGGGTAGAAAGAGAACACTGCTGCATTGATGCGGCACCTAGGGGCTACGTAGTGGCCACGGTTTTTTGACTGTGTTAGTAGACCTGGTGGGGGTGTGATGTTGATTATGTTATTTAGTATTTTGTAAAATGTCATGGCTTGTTTGATAATGCGTCGTCGTTCAAGAGTTGATCATCCAAGGGTGGCTATTAGGTCTGCTGCGTTTGTTTGGCGTCTGTGGTAATTTTTGACAAATCTGGCAGCACAGTGTTGTACTCTTTCAAGGTGTTTAATTTGGGTGGCAGTGTGTGGGTTCCATATGGGAGAGGCATACTCGAGTTTTGGTCGGATTAGCATGTTATAGGCTGTTTCTTTTATTTCAGGTTTGCATGGTCCGAGGGTTCGTTTGATCATGCCTAGGACTTTTGAAGATTTGGAAGCTATGTCAGTGATATGGTTAGCCCAGGTTAGTTTACAATCTAATTTTATTCCAAGATATGTGTGGCTAGAGGCGGTAGAGAGTGGTATGCCAAAGAGTGAATATGAATGTAGTCTGGGTTTGGTTTTGTTTGTTATTGGGAGATGCACACATTTAGATATGTTAAATTCCATCTGCCATTTATTAGACCATGTTTGGAGTTTGATCAGGTCAGATTGGAGAGTTTCGTGGTCGGTTTCGGATGTGATTTTGCGATATATAATGCTGTCGTCTGCAAAGAGACGTACGGAAGATTGGACATTTTCGGTTATGTCGTTTATGTAGAGTAAAAATAGGACAGGTTCTAGGACTGAGCCCTGTGGTACACCAGATGTAAAATTTGTGCTGTCCGACAGGGCTCCATTGACTGAGACTCTCTGTTTGCGGTTGGATAGAAACGATTTGATCCAGTTTTGTGTGTTTCCAGTTATTCCATAGAAAGCTAATTTGGATAGAAGGCGTTTATGGGGGACTTTGTCGAAGGCTTTGGCAAAATCGAGTAGGATGGCATCTATGTGTGTCTTATTGTCCATAGCAGTCATCCAGTCGTGGACTGTCTCGATGAGTTGAGATTCACAAGACAGACCTGATTGGAATCCATGTTGGAAGTGGATGACGATGTTGTGTTTGTGTAAGTGTTTCCACATGTTGCTTAGAATGATGTGCTCCATAACTTTGCAGAGGATGCATGTTAACGAAATTGGTCTATAATTAGCAGGGTCTGATCTGTGGCTTTTTTGTGTATTGGTGTTACTAGTGCTTGGAGCCAGTCATCGGGGAGTTTGCAAGTGTTGTATGACTGCTGGAAAATGTGTGTGATGATGGGGGCAATTTCCACTGCAGTCTCTTTAAGGACTCTGGCTGGGAGTTCGTCGGGGCCTGTAGCTTTATTTTGGTTTAGGTTTTTCAGTTGCTTAATTACTCCGTCTATCCCGATTTCGAGGGAGGGCATATCGGGATAGATGGATGGAGCTATTTGGGGGATGGGGTAGATTTCTTGAGTAAACACGGAATTAAATTGGTTGTTAAGTGTATTTGCTTTGTCGTGATCATTTGTGATTGGTCGGTCGTTTGCTTGCAGTGTAGGGATGCCAATGTATTCTCGTTTGTTTGCTTTAATGAATGACCAGAATTGTTTTGGGGTTGTTTTTAGGCTGTCTACAATGTGATTGTTTAGATAGTCTGAGTAGGATTTGGTTGCAGCTTGAGTGGCTTGTTTTCGGAGTTGCCTAAACCTTTCCCAGTCACTATTACGTCCAGTTTGTTTTGCTTTTTTGTGGCTTTTGTTGCGTTTTCTTTGCATTCTTATTATTTCACGTGTTATTCAGGGGAGGTGGATTTTTGCTTTGGTGTTGCCGCTGGGAATATTATTGTTGACTAATGTAGTAAGATTATTCCGGAAAAAGTTCCAATTTGTGTTGACATATGTTGAATTTGGGTTCGTGTCAAAGTATGTTGTTTTTAGTTGTTTTATGTCATCTTTAAGCTTGTCCCAGTTTGCAGATTTATATTGGAACACTTTGTGTGGTGGTTTACTGTTACGGATTGGATTTAGGTTTACGTTAAAGGTCACAGCTTCATGATCACTCATGCCGGGAGTGGTGTGAGTGTTAGCAATTATCGATGGATTAGAAGTGAGTAATAGGTCAAGGATATTGCCAGAATCACCTCGTGTGGGATCGTTGACCATGTTTTGTAATCCAAATTCTCTAATTATTTCTAGCAGTTTGTTATGCTTGCTAGCAGTTCTGTTGTCGGTTGTTTGCTGCTTGCCCCAGTTAATATCAGGAAGGTTGAAGTCACCTGCTATAACTACATTAGGAGAAGTTTTTTGTGATCTGTACAGTTTTGTTAGGGATTCGTGGAGAGCTTCAAGGGATTGAAGGTGGTCACTGGGGATTCGGTAGTAGGATGCAAAATATATGGATTTGTTTCGTGTGAAATGGATTTTTGTCCATACTATTTCACAGCTTGAGTTTAGTTTTGTAAGTGGTTCTGCTACAATGCTAACAAAGCAATTTACAAACATTTAGTGATTTCTGAACTATTAGTCCTCCACCTGATTCTAGGTGTTCTATGATATTCAGACAATTATAATAAAAGTCAGTGCACATAATCATCACAGCTGTCGTGACCGTCATTTGAAGTGTTCGAAAGCTTCGTAAACCACCCTAACATTTGAAGTAGGAATTATTATCAATCTGGGAATCATTTCTTTTGTCATACTTTTATAATTTAAGCACAATAAAACATAATTCTAACAAAGCAAATGATCACTCACGACCCTTTAATGAGCGTAGCACTTTCCCCGGTACAGCCATGTGGCCAACCTATGGTTATTTAAACTAATGGTTGCTCGCCAGCACAACTGCCACCATAATATTTACACGTGGACACTGATAAGAAAATCTGATGGCAAAAGACGTTATTACCAACTTGAAATTATTCCCACTTAAAATAATAGACTGTTCCAACATCCTGAAATCATGTATAATATAAAATGTTTCTATAGTAATGAAACACGATCAACCTATATCTTAATCAGCATTCCTAACTGTGCTCCTTGGGTATTCATGGTGGTTATTCACAACGGGGAAGAATGACATAGTTACCATCTATTACTTCCGGTCCTGGATGGGCTAATCTCTCTTCCACTGCCGATAAAATTAGGCTAGAACAGCCAAATAATTACTGACTGGAGAATTACCCAACACACAAGACTGAATCATTCACAACATACACTTTAAAACACGTATACACGGAAATAAAAAAAATTACCATATGGCATTATGTATTAGGTATATGATTCAACCAGTACATTGTTTTTTCTTATCCAGCTTAACACATCGACATTACATTATTTGAAATAACAATGTTCACACCAACTGAAATGTGCCATCATTTTTAATTTACGCAAATACTATTATAGTGGGAAAACATAAATTGTCATATTATTCCAGTTTGAAGCAAGTGTGTTCTACAGAATCTAGACGAGATGTTTAGTTGCATTTTATACATAAAGTCAATGTTTTCCACATGTGTGGATTCACATCGAAAGCAAGAGTACATAGAATATCACTATCCACTGAAATGCTCAAAGGAAATGCATCCAATGACTCAAATGTAGTTCACACGCGGAGTAAAATTTGCAGAAATTGAGTATTGCCTAGTTACCTAGACCACGTCCATGACCCATATGTTGCTTTCTAGCACCCCGTCGAATTCACATTTGAATTCCATCAAGTTATCATAATAAATGGCTAGTTCGAGTACACAACCGCATGTATGCCCGACCGGCCTACGGGCCAAACCTTTCATGGGACTTTGCTCCAATCAGATCAGAGTCAGTGCAGTAGCCATGTCCATCATGTCGTCTTTTTTGGTTCCTTTTGGAAGATCGTTCCTTTGGATGCTCACTCCTCGCCTCTTGCGCATTTGTTTGAACGTTTGGCTCGACGGATAGAAGTTTAACCATCCGATTTCATGTTTTGCTTGTATGCTTTTTGGCACTAGCATTATATACCAAATAACATTTCGCCGCTTTTGCGGATTGTTCGCTGTCGCCCGAGTCATCACTTTCTCCACTTCACTTCAGACGCGGTTTTTTGCAATGAATTCAGTAAGCGTTTCTTTGCTGATTTGTTTTCGTTCTGCCCAGGCATAATACCTTTGCAAAATTGTTTCACAGCAAACCTGTATCCAGCACTTGCCAGATAACTAGACAGCATGGCATAATCAGCAACCTCAAAAATGATTCGATCAATCTGAATAAAGAAAACAAAAAGAGAAAACAATGTAAATAATAATTACTTGTATGTAGTTTCATGGTCATTGCTTTATTGTAGATGTGTCCATTGAGTACTGGTCATACTGAAGTTAAATACATAATGAGATATTTCATTTTCTTTCAAAGATTTTCCAATCGTCAACACTCTTATTTAATAATTACACATTTTCTCAACTGTTTTGCAAGGGGTTAATATTACTGTTGTGACAGTATTGCGATAACAGTTTTACTATGGCGATAGTTCCATGACTATCGCGATAATCATAGAAGTTTAAGACAAAAAGCAAATTTAGCTTTTCATGATCTGAGAGGGGCATTTACTATAAAAGCACCCTTAAAAAGGCTAAAAAGGATCTTTCACCGTGACGTGGAGCAAGGGGTGCACCCCCGTGGTCCGGCCCCGATGGACACTTTTAGCATCCAATATGGGCACCTTCAGTCACAAGCACTCACCTTATCCTCTTCCATTTTCTGTATTTGTTCTTCGGTAACACACCGATTTCTAAAGAATTTTCTAAGCCCTCCTTCCATTTCTGAAAATAATAAGTTTTAGATATTATTTATTTTATTATACCTCAAATCCTGTTACAAGACTTTCTGCTTTACAAACTGTCAACCAGTCATCTTGCCAGCCGTTTATATATATATATATATATATATATATATATATAAACAATTACACATTGTAATGTCTGAAATAACTGAATAGAACACTAAATAAAAGTCTACTAAGCTACCAAAAACCTAACTATTACAGCTACTTCCAAGGTTACATATTTTTATATATTTGTAATTTGTAATGTTATGTGAGATATATTGGAACACTGTTGTATAATTATTAAAGACGTTATACCGTAATGCCCCTGCTATTGATGTATTTTAAAATGATAATGCATCAATGATAGAATACACGATCCCGCAGTCTGTGCAGCCATTTTGTCACGTGATTGGATTTGATTGTAAGCAGGGACATTACATTATATAAAAAATACATAAAATATTGCAAAAATATTGCACAGCCCGCCCATCCCTGCCCAAATTGAAACTTAATCTGCACCACACCGCACCAAAGAAAAAAATCCAGCCCGCGGGCAAAGGGCTGCGGGCCAAAACCAGCCCCGCGTAGAGCTTTATTACACACTGAAACAATTGTGCATTTGATGCACAACATCAACTCACAGAGAAACCACTAGCGGTCAGTGTCAACTGCGAACCCCTAAGCCAATTCAAGTTATTGTAACAACGACGAGGAACTCTCTGCCTACCAGGTCAGCACGCAGCAACAAAACTCTCCAAACAAGCGCACCAAGCAGCAACAGGAACAATCACATACACGTCAATCGTAATACAGATTTTCTGAGATATACAGGTAAATCCATGAACACTAAAGTTGCCTTGGTGAACATAATCGGTCAGAATTAAGGCAGATTTTATCAACGATTGCAATATTGAACCCCACCTAGAAATCATCGCACTGACAGGAACCTGGCTCTCACACGATGACAATGCTGAAGTCAACGCGCTAACAGCTGGCGGCTACAAGCCTGCAACCTGTGTCATCTGCCACGCAAGAACCGTCGAGGTGATGGCGTCGAAGTCCTCTATAAATCAACCTTTAACATGATTTGCGAAACTGCATTAATGACCGATACTTTTGAATGCCTGAGTGTTACACTATAATGTCCGGAAACACGCAGCAAACTCCGCGTATACATCATATACCATTCACCAACACCCATTCAACCGGTGCGATGAACCTTGCGGCTCTTATAGACAACGCCGGTTTTGTACAGCATGTGAAAAGTTCGACGCATGTGAGTGGAAAAACGCTTGATCTGTTGATTACTCCCGGTGCATCTACCCTTCTCTCAACACCTGCAAGGTCGAATACTCTGCTTACAGATCACCACGTACTCGAGTGTGACCTTAACGTCCTAAAACCTGCACGTCCTCAGCCCATGTTTTTTTGATATTGTGCTTACGTTCATCCAGCATGTCTGTGCAATAAGTACTTTTTGCTGCTCGTTTAATCTTATAACAAATTCTACAATATTCTCTATATTTATTAATTATTTCTGGATTAGGTCTGTTTAATTTCTTTCGGAATAACTTTAAGCTTTATTTAGCGAAGAAGTAAATATGTCTGATGTCATCTAAGATTCACGTTTAATGTATTTTTCTTAACTTTAACAGATTTAACGGGACAAGATATTTCGAGAAGTGATTTGTATATTATCATAAAATTATCGTAAGCTTCATTGGCATTGACAGTGGATAATACAGTTGAGTAAACAGCCTTAGCCAATAGATTTCTAAATGCAAAAATATGTTTGGGGGTCAACTGTCGGACCTGCTTATACATTGATTTTTGTGGTCGAGGTGTACCATATATTATATGAAATATTCCAAAATGATCAGCAAAATCAGTTATAATAATCCCCGATTGATAACTAGGATGGGTATGATTTGAATATAAGTGATCCATAAGTGTTGCCGAATATTATGTTATTCTTGTTGGTTTGGATATGTGCGGAATAAATCCTTGGGATATTACGTTATCTATGAAGTCGTTGGTTTTTTGATGGGTAACAAAGTTTAGCAAATTAAAGTTATAATCACCCATTAAATAAGCAGTTTTATTTTCATTTGAAATTTTATCCTGGATTTCTATGATATTGCTTATAAATAGATCGAGGAGTGTTAGGACGATGCATTATACCTACTATAATAGGTTTATTATGATTACCTTAAACTTTTTAAAAAATATAGACTCAAATAAATGACGAATAAATATGGAAAGATCATCACGTTTAAAGTAAGTCAAGCTTTCGTTTGTATATATTCCAACTCCACCGTGACCATCATCATTTTGTAGTCTTGTATTAAAAAGTAAACTGTGGTACCATCTTATGTTGTATTGTTGGGAATCACGTGTTTTAAATATTTATGTTAAACCAATTATATCAAGTTTGAGGCCATTGGAAGAAAAATGTATAGAATCCCAGTGTGCCTCTATACTGCGACAATTTGTACAGAATATCGATAGAGATATATTATCACAGTGGAAAGCACTGGAAAATTCAATTGGGTTGAAGTATTTGCAATCGTTTGTGTTTCAAGAAAAAGGAGAGTCATGATATATGTCATCTTCGTAATGATTAATATCATTGTAAAACTTTCTAAAATCTAAATTTTAAATTTCATTTGTTTGGATCCGGTCAATATTAATAGCATCGCCATTTACAAATATAATTGAGTGTCGCATATTAATCTAATCTCCCCAGTCCGTCGTCTTAACGCAACTACCAGAAGCAACAGAAAAAGTCAAATCAAAGAAACTGTAGTGTACACAAAGTGATATCGTGGCACATTCTGTGCAGCATGTCATTATGACATTCACCGTAGTTGCATATGTAGTAGTAAAACAAAAGAAAACATATACATGTAATAGAACAAATGTCATGAGTACAGGCGTAATCTAGGGAAAGGTGTGAGCTATGTTGTCAACAATGACAACATGTTGATTAAGTATTGCTTATAAAGTTTGCGCATAATAATAATAGTAATAATAGAAGGAAAAAACATAATGTCATGATCAATTCATGTGTAAAATTATTAGCAGGAATTTAACATTAATTAAGTTAGTTAAACAGCATATTAATGAGTTAATGATCTCCGATGGCACATTATACATATTATTAATGAAGAAAATAAACAGTAGTAGTGTAAAACATACTACCATGGTGTGGCCAACATCAAAATCACAACAGCGGTAAAAATTGCATTAATTTAGTTAACAGCATAATAATAAGATAATTATCTCCGATAGCCTATGTTACATATAACTAATAAAAACAACAGTAATAGAGTAAAACATAATACCAAGGTGTGATCAACATCAAATTCACAACAGCAATAAAAAAGAAATTGCATAATTTAGCTAAATAGCAAAATAGTGAGATAATGATCTCCGATAGCATATGATGCATATTGTTAATAACAAAAAACAGGTACTGTTATGTCGAGGACAAGGGTATCAGTGTCCTCGCCCTGTCGCTTTTCCACAATCCCATGGAACGTTAGATTAGGTCGGCGCGTGAATAGTTCGAGCTTGTCGTTGGCCTGCTCAAGCGTGTCGACCCTTGTTTCTAGCTCGGTTATTCGCGAATCCTTTGCTCTTATTTCTTATTTCAAATGTTCTATGCGACTGTTTAGAGCATCGATTTTGTTTTCCGATTTGTTGTTGGGCCTCGGTAATTGTTACGTAACCTTAGCCGGTTGTTATGTCTGGTCAAGAGTGACGTAGTCCTACGGAAGCATTCACGGAGTAACTGGTCCGATTTAGATTACACCTTTAAATTTATGGCAAATACGACAAAATGTCATTCTTCTTCTTCGCAATGGACTCACCTAACCTTTCCCATGCCCGGGATAGTTACCCCGCACACGTCTCAGCGCCTTGGGCGATCGTGGTACGGCAAAAATCACGTACATATAGTGGACAGCTCTGCACGTGCATGTGTATCAGTATCTACCCTGTATGTGTGCCGACCGGCGAACGTGAGCGATAATCATAACCGCTAACGCTAGTTTTATTAAGTTGAATATGACAAGGCCAAAACTTGTTAAAATATGCTTATAGTTTAAATATACTTACATTATGGTTGAATGCTTGGTTCTGTAGCGCTTTACAAGTTACATATTTATTAAAAGTAATATATTCAAAATAATTAGTATACTATAATTGAACATTCCCTGCTAAAAATGTACTACAGTTTATTATGGTAAACCATGATACATCCATAGTAAATTGTGGTGAATTATAGTAAAACATAGTATATTGCATTTTATCATGCTTTCATCATGGTAAATCATAGTAAAATATGGTATTCACTAGTATACAATGGTAAAACGTGATATTCATCATAGTAAAATGAAGTATTTACTATAGTAAACCATAGTATTTACTATGGTAAAACATGATAAAATATTCCGCAAAAACACTACAGTGTTTGCTATAGTAAATTATAGTGAATTTACGTTAGTAAACCGTAGTAATTTTTTTAGCAGGCCATGCAATTAAGTGTTTAAATTTTGTTTATAAAATTATTGATAGAATAATAATTTATACAAAAATAGGTGTAATTCTAAGCTTCAGCAAAAAAAATAGCACAATCTACAACAGGTCTATGTATTCCAACTAGACAAACACACAATGCAGATAAAAATTGAAAAAAAACTACAAAATTGTCACTTAGTTGGTTCCAGAATCATTCCTACCCAGTGGGCACACGACATCTTGTAGACGTCTTTTAGCAGATAATGTTTGGTGATAGGATGACGTCTAAAATGACGTAATTTAGACATCTATCAGACGTCTACATATTTACGTAAGAAATGAGACGCAAAACAGTCTTTCACTGGCAACCTAAATTTTACGTGTTTTAGACGTCAAAAAATGATATCTTTTAGACGTCAGAATATACCACTATTGCCCACTGGGTACGTACATGTTTTTCTTTCTTTTTGTTCGCCACGTGGAGCTACCAGTACAGGGCCCCACAATTACGGGGCATGCCTCAGTTAGACTTCCTGGTTGGTTTCAAACGAAAAAAGTGAAGTGTATTTTTGAGAAATTATTTTGTTAAAAAATTCACCTCCTCTGACATAAGTGCATTTGAGTAGTCAGATTTCCAGGTGTGATTGTAGTAGGTGTTGACTGTTAAACGGTGGATTTCTATATGATTTGAGTAAGCGGAAGGATATTTGGCAGCAATTTGTCTGTTTGACCCTTCGCGGTGTAATGAAATCCGGCATTACCCAATCATCTTGTAATTTTTCTCCCCAGATTGCGCCATATATATTATTACTTTTTGTGCACCAGATGGCAGTACTTCATAATACAAATGGCGGCAATAGATAATTTGGAAGTTGGATTCAGATAACTTTTGATTAGTGTTGCATCCTATTCTAACATCTGAAATCCATCTCTCTTACGGTAATTCTCTCTTACATTACAGGTGGCATCACACAACTGGACTGGAGACGAGGTATGAATGAGGTTAGCATTTGTCATTGACATCGATTGTCAATGTTGACATTAATTTTTGTATATTTTAATATTATCCACATACCTTCCCCTCCACTCCTTACTCGGCTGCTCCCTCCCTCCCTCCCTCCCTCCCTCCCTCCCTCACTCCCTCCCCCCTCCCTCCCTCCCTGCCTCCCTCCCTCCCTCCCTCGTACTTGTACTACAGTTTATTATGGTAAACCATGACACATCCATAGTAAATTATGGTGAATTATATAAAAACATAGTATATTGCATTTTACCATGCTTTCACCATAGTAAATCATAGAAAATATGGTATTCACTAGCATACCATGGTAAAATGTGATATACATTCATAGTAAAATGAAGTATTTACTATAGTAAACCATAGCATTCACTATGGTAAAACATGATAAAAATATTCCGCAAAAACACTGTAGTTTACAATAGTGTATACTATAGTGAACTATATTAAATTTACTTTAGTAAACCGTAATAATATTTTAGCAGGGTTGCACGAAGGATAAATTTTGAAAGTAAACATTATGCCACGCCCCCTAGCGACCAATTTCAAGAGTGATTTCATAATATCCCACTGTAATATATTTTTTTTCCAAAGGTAATTTGTTTATAAGGTCTCACATTTGCACAAATGTCTTAACTAATGTGTCACAATCGGCATATAGGCAGTTTCATCCAACAGTGACTGCCCTCTTAAAGGTTCATAATGACATTAACTTGAATATTAATTATGGTAAAGTGACTGCACTTACATTACTAGATCTCTTTGCCGCGTTTGACACGATTGATCACAGCATTGTCATTGAACGCTTATTAAAGTGGTACGGCATATCTGGCATAGCTCCAAGCTGGTTTTCTTCATATCTAACTGATAGATATCAAACTATAAAGATTGGGAACTGCTTTTCAGCTGCACTGCCGGCTTTATTTGGTGTTCTCTAGGGTTCTGTTCTTGGGCCTTTACTTTTTACTCTTTACACAACGCCACTAAGCTCTGTTATACAAAGACATAACTTGGATCATCGTCTTTGTGCTGATGATACTCAGATCTACATTTCATTGGCTACCCCGGATACAAATCGCTCCCTTAACCAACTTAGTGATTGCCTTCAAGATATCTTCCACTGGATGATTGACAGCAAGTTGAAATTAAATGCAAATAAAACTGAATTGATCGTTATTGGTACTCCAATGCAGCGCAGTAAACTGGATGGTTTTTACCCTAGGCGTATTTTGAATCAGTATATCACGCCAGCAACCTCGGTGCGGAATCTAATAGTGACCTTTGATAGTAACTCCAGTTTCCGACAACACATATCTCAAACATGTCGCTGCTGTTTTTATCACATTCGTGATATTCGCCGTATTCGCCGGTATATGTCATTTTCAGTTGCTAAAACTATTGCAACAGCGCTTGTTAGCAGCAGACTTGACTATTGCAATTCCCTCCTTTATAATATCGCTAGCTAGGATATCACAAAACTTCAGCGTGTCCAAGATGTCGTTTTTCTCGCTCTGTACCACTTTTGAAGTCTGCATTGGCTTCCTGTACGATATCGTATAATATTTAAGATCTGTACTGTTACATACCAGGCACTGTCCAATAAGCAACCATCTTATTTGCATTCATAAGAAAACCTATCCAGCTTCGATCACCTAGTTCTGACCTACGTTTTGTTCCTAGAGTCAACACTAACATTGGAACTTGGGCTTTTTCTGTCGCTGCACCAACTCTTTGGAATATGCTCCCTCTTAGTGTTAGATCAGTTGAAAATATTACAAAATTCCGTCGTCATTTAAAAACGTATCTTTATAACCTTGCTTATCCACCGTAGCTCCCTAGCGCCTTGACCCATCTGTTGACAATTGGAGAAGTTCTTATGGATTTTGAGATTGACCAATCCTTTTGTTTTGATGCGCCTCTGAGCTTGGTTTCCAAGGATTTAGGCGCAATAGAAGTTATCTTATTATTATTATTATATCGTACGATTATGGATGTATCCCACTGTAATACAGATTTCCGTCAAATGTATTTTTTTTTTTAAAAGTACATATTTTTGATATTCTGTTGTATTCATCACATGAATAGAACCTGGAATAACAAGCAACTACTTTTGATGGCAGATTTTATTGAGTACCGTGGTAAATGAGTCTCTTGATAGGAACGACACAGACTGCATGATGACAGAAATACGTATGATGGTTTTATACAGAATTTCAAGCCATTTATATGAATTTCAACCAAGAAAATGTGACATTTCTCTTATCTAAAAGCAGGCATTGTTACGTGATTTTTTTTCAAAATGTCTCACTGTTTTAATATAAATGAGTTAAAATTGACACAACATCAGACGACAGGAAATTAAATGTTTGTAAAGGGCTATTGTCCTCACACTGACTTGTTTGCATTGTCTAATTAAATCCCAGGAAGCAGTAATCATTTTATTTATAAAAGGTTTATAACTAATAAGTCTTCATTATATATACGCCGGACACAAGTGTGGCGGTATTGACAGAGAGAGCATGGCAAGTCACTGTGAGTATCAGAAGGAGAGATGACCGACACTGAGATATTCTTACATAAGACTGATCTCAACAGGGGAGAACAGCCAAGATTGACCTCAACAGGGGTGAACAGCCAAGAGTGATCTCAACAGGGGTGAATAGCCAAGAGTTACATCAACAAGGGGGAACAGCCAAGAGTGATCACAACATGGGTGAACAGCCAAGAGTGACCTCAATAGGGCAGGGGTGAACTTAGAAGAGTGATCTCAACAGGGGTGAACAGCCAATAATGATCTCAACAGGGGTGAACAGCGAAGAGTGATCTCATTAGGGCAGAGGTGAACAGACAAGAGTGACCTCAACATGCCAAGAGTGATTTCAATAGGGGTGAATAAACAGGAGTGATCTCAACAGGGTTGACCAGCCAAGAGTGATCTCAACAGGGGTGAATAAACAGGAGTGATCTCAACAGGGTTGACCAGCCAAGAGTGATCGCAACAGCGGTGAACAGCCAAGAGTGACCTCAGTAGGGCAGGGGTGAAAGGACAAGAGTGATCTCAACAGGGTTGAATAGCCAAGAGTTATATAAACAGGGGTGAACAGCCAGGAGATATCTCAACAGGGGTGAACAGCCAAGAGTGATCTCAACAGGGGTGAACAGCCAAGAGTGATCTCAACAGGGGCGAACAGCCAAGAGTGACCTCAATGTGGCAGGGGTGAACATACAAGAGTGATCTCAACAGGGGTGAACAGTCAAGAGTGATCTCAACTGGGGTGAATAGACAAGAATAGTCTCTACAGGGGTGAACAGCCAAGAGTGATCTCAACAGGGCAAGGGTGAAAAGCCAAGAGTGATCTCAGCAGGGGTGAGCAGCCAACAGTGGGTGAAAATAACAGAGGAGTATGATTGGTGGAGAAGTATCAGACCATGAACCCGTATCACTAAGGCCGTATTCACACTGGTTCTGATTGGCGTACCGGATTCTAATGTACCGTTCGCGTCCGGTCGATTTTCTGTCGGGTTGCGTTGAGACTACTAACAATTTATCCGATTACATGTAGATAACTCGTGCATATGACCTTTTCGGATCATTGCGCATCACTAGTGAACCATACACTCCCACTGGCGCGTTCACATTGCAGAGGCAAGTGGGGGCGTACCGTTCGCGTCTACTGAGAACACATTGAGAGGTGGTCTAAGCGGACCGACCACAGCCGAATCAGCGGAACCAGTGTGCACACGGCCAAATGGACGCCAACCGTTTGCGAACCATACGCACGTCTACTAAAATTGCCAGTGTGAACCCGGCTGATGGTCTTACGCGCTCATTGGCCCAATTGTGCTCTTTAGAATCAGTTTCACCCCTTAACTGTGATCTTATGACCTCATAGGCCCAACTATGTTCTTTAGAATCAGTTTCACTCCTTAACTGTGATCTTGTGTACTGAAAACTAGCAACAACATGCGCCACCAGGATAATTTCGCCGGGTGTCTAGGAAATTATGTCCTCTGTGACATGGCGACATATTTTTGCATTTTTAACAAACTACTTACATTTAACAACGGATTCTGTTTAATGATAGATCGTTCCATTAGTAAAATGGATTCATGAACTCGTTACATTAGTAAGATGGATTTATGAACTCGTTACATTAGTAAGATGGATTTATGAACTCGTTACATTAGTAAGATGGATTTATGAACTCGCTACATTAGTAAAATGGATTTATGAACTCGTTACATTAGTAAAATAGATTTATGAACTCGTTTCATTAGAAAGATGGACTTATGAACTCGTTACATTAGTATCATGGATTTATGAACTCGTTACATTAGTAAGGTGGATTTATGAACTCGTTACATTAGTAAAATGGATTTATGAACGCGTTATCTTAGTAAAATTGGCCCAGGGGAAAGAAGATGATATGTTAGACAGGAATTTGATAACTAAAATGTTGTTAATTTTACTACTGATTCATGCGACACTCTGGCCGCAAGGTCACAGCATCCACTGACCTCTCACACACGGAAGACGAGCGTGTTGTCGGTGACAGCAGGGTGCACCATGATTTCGATGAGAGGAACGTCCATCTCTACATCCCAGTCCCCCAGCACCGACACCTTTCCAGTAGTAGCACCTGCCTGGTACAAAGGGAAGAAATGCATACGGGTAGACGCATGCTTGCACACACTGAGAACACACGTCACCCGTCTCAGCAAAGTGGGTACGCAGAGAACACATGTCACCCATCTTAGGAGAAGTGGGTACACAGAGAACACACGTCACCCATCTCAGCAAAGTGGTTACACAGAGAACACACGTCACCCGTCTCAGCAAGCAAAGTGTGTACACAGCAATATATAGATATATACGTTCGAAAAAGGGCAAATTGTATTGCCGGATCACCTCATGGTAACCATGAATCATTATAACTGGAGCTATGCATTATAATAACAGCTTTGCATTATAATAACAGCATATGAATTAAAGCCAGCATTAAAAGTATTGCTGTTTACATGCATCAAAGGTGAGGGGGCCAACCACCCATACCATGGTAAATGTTCACAGCGGTATCGCCATCTGGCAATCAAATACTAAGATAAAAACTACTTCATATCAGTGACCACATGAAAAAGTTCACAGCGGTGTCGCCATCTAGCGACCACATACTAAGACAATACTACTTACCACCAGTGACCACAACAACGCTGAAATACAGTTCAACAAAAGCAATGAAGCAACTGACTATTCTGCTATGACTGGCACGCCATGTGACAGCCATCATAAATCACTAAAACACAGTTGTACACAAAAGTTATAACCATGAATACAAAGTATTAACAAGACTTGTCTGAAGAGGAGGTGGAGGTTTGAAATTTCTTCTCTCGTAGAAATGGTCTTTGCTTGTGGAGAAATCGAAGTGACCGAGCCAGCTATACTTCCCATCATGCTCTTGCTGGACCAGTCCATTCGTTCGGAGAAGACAGGTTACTCCCTAGTATCTACATAAAGATCATTCTAATAAATTATAACTTCGCATTTATGTATCATAATAGAGAGCGAGTTAACTGTGTACCTATGGGTAGCCGCAGCTTGTTTGAAGCAACAATTCCAACACATGACAACAGTTGTGAAGTTCGAAAAAGGGCAAATTGTCAGATGTCAGTGTCACTGTCACAGCTAGCTGTCACGCACTTGTCACTAACTAGCACCACATCAGTTCGGTTGTCAGAACTTAAGGGAAGGTATGGCAGCTAGATATTACACTTTTTAAATGCATAATTAGTATATTTTTTGCATCCAAGCTGTAGAAAAGCTGTTACTGTGTGTAGCATTTCTGCTATTTGTGGGTGTTTAAATCTAATTTCCTTAGGTTTAATTTGGTAAATGAGGAAGGTCAAGCCAGTAGATAGGCAGATTGTCGACCAACCGCATTAATGCGTAATTACAGAAACTCTGTTGCAGATGCTCTCAGTGGGGCGTGGTATTCTTTTGCTAGAGTTTCTAGGCAAGCAGGTGGTTTCACTGTATCTTAGAGGGTGTTGCACAATGCGTAGCTTGAATTGTATATTGTATTAGCCAATAGAAATTATGGAAACCGGTCATATGATGTGTAAATAGGTCCGCTTATATAAACGTCTGTCATATACATTTCGCCATCTGGGCGCTGGCGAAGGACTGGGACAGATCCACGGTTGAACGACACAGGTTGCCCTGCTGCCAAGAGAATGGCGAATCAAGTCGTGAAGCGTGGTGGGAATCGTTAACGTGGGTTACGTTCCCCAAATTTGTGTGTGCGACATTCAGCGTCCAGAGTGACTGTTTGAGTTTCGAGGAAGCCATGCCGCCACGTCAGTGGTTTGTTGAAGAAGCTTTCCGGTCGGCCCCGACGTCCGAGAACGACTGCCACGACGAGTATTTGCGTCGATGAGCAAATCCCACGACGCGCTCACCCCAACTCGGGCCATCCTCGAACAGCGGTCTCACAGCGACTTCGTCCGACAACGTGACCGAATGCGACTCGAGAATTCGTAGCGGCCGGCGGTAAACGTATACTGCCCGGCGTCGTCATTCGCGCGAACCCATTCGCCCGACTCATCAATCGTTTGTTCTGGGCAAGACCACTCGATCGAAGTCCAGACGCGACTCGAGAATACGTAGCGGCCGGCGGTAGCGTCTGCCGCCCGGCGTCGTCTTTCACGCGAACGTATTCTACTGACTTCACAATCGTTTGCGACCGTGCGAGACAAGTCGACCATAGCACGAACGCGACTCGAGAATTTGCGGCGGACGGCGACAAGCGTCGATTGTCCGGCGTCATCGTTCTTGCGGCCGAGATACACTGTTCTGATTGTTTTCTGAGCTCGGCGTGATGACTTCAACAAACGTTCGTATAGGTTCGAGATGGGACGAGACCAACGTAAATGTATATTTTAGATTTGAACGTTTCTATTATTTGCTCTTCTATGAATGGTAGTTTTCAGTGGTTTTGAAGTGAGGTACTATTACCCTTGAAGTATACATATAAATATTTATTGTAATGAGTGTCCGTGAGGGCTAGCTATATGTTGTATATTTATCTTATGAGATTTATTCTTAGATAACACTTGGCGTCTCGCCATATTAGATAAGTATCACATTTCCGCTTCCTGTATTATTGCGTTGGTTAATTCCATACCTTGTTCCTGTTGTACGCTCTCTTGCCTCGACTTCCGTTTTGAGATAAGTCTTTTCAATAAATGTTCTCGTCGTTATCGATTCTTCCCCTTCTATACTGGCGTGGTGGCAGCGTTTTCACTACTGAAGTGGATAGATACTCGTATAGCCAAACAAACGGCACGACGAATGCTTACTTTCTGTACGCAGTAATTAATATTGAACATTGAACATTGCCGGCATTTGCATAAACGATTGAGTTACACGTCAAACGCGACAATGGCTCAGTCACAGAGAGCTCCAAAACAGTGGTCTCTTTCAAAACACGAAACACTGACGTCATATGAGAGCTGGCGCCAAAACCTCCAATATACTCTATCATTGGACGCGAATTTCGCACCATTCCTACTCGACCAGGTAACATGGGGAAAGAAAACTAACACTTCTCCACTCAGAGGCTTACTTGACGATACCGAAGACACACCAGGCTTGGTTAGGCGAACGGCACAACAAAAAGTCGCGCACTTAGAATTAATGCTTGGGCAGATTGCCAACTTCTGTCCGATCATATCGCGAAATACCATCGTCAAAAACTCGACATCCGTCAACTCCATATGGCAGGCAATCAGACTTCACTTCGGGTTTCAGACAAGCGGCGCTCACTTCATAGATTTCGCCGACATAAAACTTGAATCAGACGAAAACCACGAGGACCTATTCCAACGCCTCCTGGCGTTCGTTGATGATAGTCTGCTGAGAGTGGGTGGCGGTATATCACACCACGACGAGTTCCCGACCGTAGATGAGGACTTATCACCGTCGCTAGAGAACATGATTGTACTGAGCTGGCTTAGACTTATCATTATTATATTATATTACCTAGACTCGTAAAACAGCGCTACGGAACCGAATTGCGGAGCCGCACGCTAGCCAGTCTTAAACCAGAGATCTCTCAGGCCCTGGGGTCCCTACTGGACGAGATCCATTCTATGTCAGAGACAAAAATCCTGAGACAGTCAACCTACTACCAACCACGCACACGCTCTGGGCCCGCTCGCCCACAAAGCTACCAACGAACCCAATGAGCAAAACAATGCCCACTCTGTAAGCAGGCTGGTAGACCGATAGTAGACCACTATCTAAGCGCTTGCAAGTACTTGCCCGAGCAAGACAGACTGTTCATGACTAAGGCACGCAACGTGACAGGACTAAACTGCGAAGACAGCGGAGACGAGGAACCACCGGTGAATGACGGCTGCGTCAATGACGTACAAAAAGTGTCGGCGACCTGTCGCGTAAATACGAAACAGTCTCCAATCTTCAAGGCGTTCCATCGTCACCACCCAATACGTCTTACCCTCGACACTAGGGCCGAAACCAACATGATTAGAGAGACGGTGGCCAGGTCAATTGGTGCAAAAATCACCAAAAGCTCCCAGCTCGCAAGACAAGCTGATGGTGTAACCCCACTCAATGTAGTCGGAGAAACAAGGCTCGTGTTATCGCGGGATAATCTTGACCTACACCTCGATGCCCTTGTCGTTAAAGGCTTGGATGTCGATGTACTTGCGGGAACACCATTCATGACAACCAATGACATATCCGTTCGTCCGGCCAAAAATCAGATCAGCATTGACGAAACTGTGATACACTACGGGATGGAGAACGTCAACCGTTCCCAATATCACACGATTCGCAGAGCGCAGGCCTACGTGTTGCGTGCGCCACCCGCGTCCACTACTGTTTGGCCAGGCGACTACATAGAACTGTCTATTCCATCAGCACTCGACGATCTTGTAGTGGCGATCGAACCTCGTAACGATCATAAGTCAACATTGCACTACCAAGATTGGCCCCAACCTGCCATTGTCGAGGCAGTCGGGGACAAAATCCGTTTACTAAACACGTGTTCACATCCCTTGAAAATAGGACGCAACGAGCACTTTTGCCAAGTGCGTGGTACCATAGCTTGTGACACCTACTACGTGGAAGACATCGTAATCAAAAACACAAGCACACACGCAGCAGACGTGCAATTTTCAGACACTATCGAACTAGACAGTGGCAACCTCTTGTCTGACGACTTGCGCAACCAGTTCCGCAATCTGCATCAATTTGACACCGTGTTCAACTCGAAAATCGTAAGATACAACGGGCATGCGGGCACATTCACAGCAACTGTAAACATGGGACCAGTCCAACCCCCGCAGCGAAAGGGGAGATGTCCGCAATACGCTCGCGACAAACTCGTCGAACTTCAGGAAAAGTTTGATGATTTGGAGGCGGCTGGTGTTTTCCGTCGTCCAGAAGATATCGGGGTGGTGGTCGAATACCTTAACCCATCATTACTCGTACGCAAAGCTAATGGAGGATCACAACTCGTCACTGCCTTCACGGAAGTAGGACGTTACAGCAAGCCGCAGCCTTCTCTCATGCCAGACGTGGATTCGACACTAAGATCCAAAGCTTGCTGGAAGTACATCGTTGTATCAGACTAGACGAATGCATTCTATCAGATCCCTCTATCGAAGGACTCACTCAAATACTGCGGAGTTGCGACACCCTTTCGTGGAGTTCTCGTGTACACACGATGTGCCATGGGCATGCCCGGGTCTGAGACGGCATTGGAAGAACTCATGTGCCGAGTCTTTGGTGATCTTTTACAAGAGGGCGTCGTCGCCAAGTTGGCTGATGATTTGTATTGCGGGGGCAACTCGCCAAAAGAACTACTAGACAACTGGAGTCGTGTCCTTGATGCCCTTGCTCGATGCGACTTACGACTTTCAGCAAAGAAGACTAGGGTTTGCCCCAAATCAACGACCATCCTAGGCTGGGTGTGGTCAGAAGGTACACTACATGCCAGTCCTCACCGCATCGCTACTCTGGCATCGTGCACACCGCCACAAACCGTTCTGGGACTTTGTTCCTTCGTTGGAGCATATAAAGTGTTGGGACGCTTCATCTCTCAGTGTTCCAAAGTACTTGCACCCCTCGAGTCGTACATTGCGAGCATGAAATCACAGGAGACATTGACATGGACTGATGACATCCGCGAGGCGTTCCGTGTAGCCCAAAACACACTCTCCACCAACAGATCGATCACATTACCACGGCCCAGTGACCAACTATGGATCGTTACCGACGGTTCGGTTACCAAACGTGGCATCGGATCCACACTATATGTTTCGCGAAATGGACAGACCCGTCTTGCCGGGTTTTTCAGCGTAAAACTAAAGAAACACCAAGTTACATGGCTACCCTGCGAAATCGAAGCGTTAGGCAATGCTGCAGCAGTCAAACACTTCAGCCCAAACACTTCAGAATCAAAGTCGAAGCCGTGTCTACTCACCGACAGCAAACCGTGTGTGCAGGCCATTGACAAACTATGCCGTGGCGAATTTTCATCTAGCCCTCGCGTGACATCGTTTCTGTCAGTTGTCGCCCGATACCAAGTCACAGTGCGCCACCTGGCGGGTTCATCAAACATACCATCCGACTTCGCAAGCAGAAACGCACCGGAATGCCATGAACCACATTGCCAGATATGTTCTTTCATATCGCAAATCGAACAATCTGTCGTTATGAGTGTTGCTGTGGAAGATATCATATCCGGTTCCACTCGCCTTCCGTTCACGAGCAGGTCCGCATAGCTCTCTACACAATCAGAGTGCTCTGACCTACGGCGCGTCAGAGCTCACCTAAAACAAGGCACGTAACCAACCAATCCAAAAAAGTAACCAACACCAAGGACGTAAAACGTTACTTATCTACTACAACGTTGGCTCGCGACGGCGTCATCGTTGTCAAGTGCGACATACCATTCGCGCCAACCAAAGAACTTATCGTAGTTCCAAGACAAGTGTTAGATGGCTTACTAACAGCAATCCACCTAAAGCTGAGCCACCCATCAAAACACCAACTCAAACTCGTAGTTCGTCGCAACTTCTTCGCATTGGACATCGACAACGCGATTGAGCGAGTGACCGACGCATGCCATACTTGCATGTCACTAAAAATATCCCGACTACACTCATCGAACAAACAACGACCGACGCTCCCGAAGCGATTGGTGTTTCGTTCGCAGCAGATGTTATCAAGCGTAACCGACAACTCATATTTGTCGTCCGCGAAACTGTTAGCTCATACACTTCTACGTGCATCATCGAGAGCGAACGCCATGACGCGTTACGTGACTGCCTCGCTCGACTCTGCACAGAGTTTCGACACCTCGACGGGCCCCCTGCGATCATCCGCGTGGATCCAGCCCCAGGGTTCATCGCTCTCGTGAACGACCCAACTCTGCTACGTTTGGGTATTCGTTTAGAGATAGGGAGAATCAAAAACTCTAACAAAAACCCCATAGCCGAGAAAGCTGTGTCAGAGGTTGAAGATGAGCTGCTACGACAGGAGCCTGGCGGGGGACCGGTGTCACCTCTTATACTGGCAATTGCTACCTCTCAACTCAACTCCAGAATCCGCGGTCGCAGCCTATCGGCACGCGAAATATGGTTCCAACGAGACCAGTTTTCCAACACGCAGTTGCCTATTTTAGATCGTGCCATCATCGCTGAACAACATCAGTCTCGCCTACAAAATCACGCACACAGCCAGACGTCGAAGGCTCCTCGCGGCAAAGAGGCGCCTGTACCGATAATTCATGTCGGTGACTTGGTTTACGTACTATCCGACCGCAATAAGTCGCAAGCTCGAGACCGCTATCTGGTCACCTCTATCGAAGATAGCTGGTGCTACATTCGCAAATTTAGCGGATCTCAACTACGCACTTCATCATACAAGGTGCGACTATCCGAGTGCTATTTAGTACCCGGTCATGTGTCGACCACAATACACATGCGCCATCGTGAGGATGGAGATGACACGGAAGACGTCCCGCCATACGAAGACGACACCCCGCCTGATGTCCAAGCGAATGCAACTCCACCCGAAATCCCATTAGTGATCGCAGCACCGCCCGAGGCTCCACTGACGATCACAGCGCCACCTGAGGCCCCTACAACCGCGCTACCGAAACCACCAACCACACCCAGTGACAACGTGAGGCCCACTCGGCCCATCCGCAGACGTAATAAACCTGCATATCTACAAGACTATGAGTTATAATACATGTGCCATGGACCTATTGACCTATTGATATTTTGTGTGACATATGCCCATATTGACTCTACTGCATATTTGTATGTCATATGGACTATTACGTTACAACCTTACAAGCTTATGTGCTATTATTAGTTTAGTGAAGGAGAAAAGAAAGTGGTCACGCCATATTGGATAAGTATCACATTTCCGCTTCCTGTATTATTGCGTTGGTTAATTCCATAACTTGTTCCTGCTGTACGCTCTCTTGCCTCGACTTCCGTTTTGAGATAAGTCTGTTCAATAAATGTTCTCGTCGTTATCGAGTCTTCCCCTTTTATA
Source organism: Paraescarpia echinospica (assembly GCA_020002185.1). Classification (NCBI taxonomy): domain Eukaryota; kingdom Metazoa; phylum Annelida; class Polychaeta; order Sabellida; family Siboglinidae; genus Paraescarpia; species Paraescarpia echinospica. Next base: position 47,817,553 of record CM034544.1, on the reverse strand, counting down.
CTGGCGTCTAGTGTTTGGTCGTGTAGTGGAACAACTTTGTTATTTTTCAGCTGTACGAAGAAGTTGAATTACTTATTACATTTGCCGAGTTGGCATTGGGCATATTGAAGTCCCACAGAATTACCGTGTGTTGATAGTTGACACGGCGTGGTTGAAATCGTATAGTGATTTCATTATTCCAGTCTTATGAGAAGATTGTGTGGAGTGTTGAAGCGTAGCTAACATTTTTGTTGTTTACAGGTGATTTACCTTTTGCATTACTTAAACGTGATATCCGTTTAGTGATTATTTCGTGTGTTGCACTAGTTTACAAACATGGATCTTGCTCAATTAATTGAGTTAGGCGAGAAGTTAGGGTTAACAGGTCCCGAACTTCAGGCATTTGTTCGCGATGAGCACCGGGCAGAGCGACAGGCCGCTCGCGAGACGGAGAAAGAGGGGCTCCAGGCCGATGTGGCGAAGTATAGGCCCCAGGCCGAGCTCCGAGAAAAGGAGGCGGCAAGGCAGGCCGATATGGAGAAGGAGAGGCTCCAGGCCGAGATACGCGATCGCGAATTGGAGCATGAAGAAAAGATGGCCAGGCTCCACAACAAGGCTACAAGCGTAGAGAACCGAGATTCGGTGAGTAATGCTTCAGCCATTACTAAGGGAGTCCGTAGTCCTCCGTTGCCCTGTTTAACGAAGACAGGGATTCGATTGATGCCTATCTCCAGCGCTTTGAAAGATATGCTGAAAACCAGGGTTGGGAGCGCGAGAATTACTCTATTTTTCTGAGCGTATTGTTAACTGGTCATGCACTGGAAGTTCATTCCCGTTCCCCGGCTTCCGTGGCCAACGATTATGACCAGTTATAGCATGCGTTGCTAGGATGGTACCGACTGACTGTAGGCGATTTTCGTAAGACGTTTTACACCTGTTCTCTAAATTCGATCGAAACAGTGTCGCAGTATTTTGCTCGTATGGAACACTATTTGGCTCAATGGATTTCTTTGTCAAACATTAATGAGTCTTTCGAGGGCCTTAAGGAACTCATTCTGAGAGAGCAATTCTTGTTTATGTTCCCTAGAAAACTGTCCGTGTTTCTGAGGGAACGCAAACCGGTGGGGAAAGAGAAATTGTTAGAGTTGGTGAGAACATTTACAGATGCCCATTCATCATATGGTAAGAGGGAAAATCGTAGAAACCGAGTCTGACCAAAAAGTAGATCAGGAGAGGGGAGGTACCTTATGTCTAGACCTACCCCGCGACCAGTTCCACCACCGCGTACATGTTTCCTTTGTAATCGGCCAGGTCACATCGCGAGACAGTGTACAGTGGGAGTGCAGAATAGGAATCTTCCACCGCAAAGGATGAAACCAGTAGTTGGGAATTGTGCAGTTGTGCTAAACCAGAATTCCCCTAGTCACCAATGTCCTGTGGGTGGGACTGATGTCACGTTGCAATGTGGGAGTAAGATCCCTGTAATTGCTAGTGCTTGTGTTCAACATGAAAACAGTTGTAACTTACCGGTTGTAGAGGGTATGTGGGGGGATCCCCAGTGAAGGTACTACGCGACAGCGGGTGTAACGGAGTCGTTGTACGACGTAGCCTAGTTCCGGAGGATCAGTTAACTGGGAAATCCAAATTCCTTATGCTGATGGACCGATCCGTCATTGAAGTCCCGACTGCCCGATGCCAAGTGAGAACTCCCTTTTTCACAGGAGAAATTTAAGCCCTATGTCTAAGCAACCCCGTTTTGGACTTAGTCATTGGCAACGTTGATGAATTAAATTTGCCCTGTTCCGATAACAGTGAAGGTTCTCCTTTTTGAGGAACCAAGTCAGGGGGTGTACCGGTTACTGTTGAGACCCCTATGAATGACATCCCAGTCACCGGGTGTGCTGTAGAAAGCCCACAGAACCTTTGATAGTGCTTCAAGTTGTTGGTGCGAGTGTATCCACTGATGATTTCTTGAGAGAGCAAAATGGGGGTGAGACCTTAAAGAAATGCATTGATTCGGCTGAAGTGACTAAAGGGAAACCTAAGGGAGAACAAACAAGTCAATTCGTGATCGAAAGGGGGCTCCTTTATCGCTTGTATCAGAAAGAGAAAGAGGGTGAGACTGTGAAACAACTAGTAGTTCACCGAGTGTTGCGCAATCAAGTCATGACGTTAGGACATGAAACCGTCCTATCTGGACATCAGGGAATTAGGAAGTCGCTAGACAGAATCCTCCTTAACTTCTACTGGCCAGGGATAGTACGTGATGCCCATAGATTCTGCCAGTCATGTGACATATGTCAGAGGACCGATAGTCGAGGCAATGTCGCTAAGGCTCCTATACACATGATCTCCATCGTAAACACGCCCTTTGAAAAGGTAGCGATAGATTTGGTAGGTCCCATAACCCCAGTGACAGAGAGAGGTAATCGATGGATCTTAACCCTGGTAGATTTCGCTACTAGATATCCAGAAGCGGTAGCGGTGTCGAATATTGACACGGAAACGACAGCAGAGGCTCTTCTGAAGATTTTCTCAAGGGTGGGTCTGCCTAAAGTAGTACTCGACGATAATGGCAGTCAGTTCGTGTCAAAAATTATGACCGAGGTAGCTAGGTTACTCTCTATCCGACAAATCCAATCTTCTCTTCACCATCCCATGGCCAACGGATTGGTACAGAAATGGAATGGAACCTTAAAACGTATGCTAAGGCGGATGTGCTCAGAACGTCCGCAAGACTGGGATCGATATATGGAACCTCTCAATATGCTGCACTTGAGCTAATTGATGGAACAGTAACTCAAATGAATACAAATGTCATAGTATATTTTTTACATGTCTAAGGCATTTGACAGCATCGATCATAATATTTTACTAAATAAATTAAAATACAATGACCTAAAAGGTTCAACACTATAATTACTTAAAAGTTATTTACATAATAGAAAACAATACATTGAAATATAAGATATAATGTCAGAAATGTTATTAGTAACCGTTAGCGTTCCTCAAGGTTCAATACTCGGACCACTATTGTTTGTTGTATATATTAACAATTTCTCACAAGCCAGTCTTGAGTTCGATTTCATTGTGTAAGCAGATGACGCTACACTATTTAGTACTTTAAACTCTTTTACTGACAAGCCCAAAATAAAAACATACAATCCTCAATAAATGAAGACCTCTCTAAAGTTATTGAATGGCTAACAAATATTAAATTATCGCTGAATAAAAACAAATCAAAATGTATGATTTTCCATATGCCAAATAAAAGCATAACGACTGTTACATCTAAAATAGTGATATAAATATTGAAAAAGTAGACGAATTTAACTTCTTATGGTTGACTTTGGACTCAAGCTTAAATAAAAAAAATACACTGAAAACGTATCAAATAAATGTTCCAACATAACTGGCATATTGAATAGATTAAAATGCGTTCTACCAGTGCAAATAAAAGTTCTGTTGTATAACTCATTACTATTATCTGACATTAATTATTGCATTATGGCATGAGGTGCTCAGGGAAATAGAATTATGAAAATCCAAAAGAAAGCAATGCGAATAATAACACTAAGCGAATATAACTCACATACTGAACCACTTTTTAAAAGACTAAACCTGTTAAAAGTTGAACACATCGTAAAGCTGCGAGAGTTAAAATTTTACATCTGATATATTCACAAACATCTACCGGATTCTTTATTAAAATGGCAAATTGTCCCAAAAGATAACATACACAACTACGACACTCGGAAAGCACAACATATATTATACTTTCAGAACTAAGCATGAATTTGCAATGAAATGTTTAAAATACAACTTGCCACACGCCATAAATAACACGCCTGATTTAATTAAAGACAAGACATACATCCACAGTACGCGAGGTTTTTCAATATATGTGAACAATTATTTTTTTATAAAAATACGATTACATCTGCACACTATCAAACTGTTATACACGCCAGCAAAACATATAATAAATGAAGTATTGAGAATGTGTAATCGATTACAAAGACGCTACAGTAAGAGTGTATATATGCGTACACGTAAAGGCCAACAAAATAATACACTTGTGAATTTTTTTAATCATAATTTCTCAATAATACACTGCATTTTTCTTCGTAACCTGTAATCAAACTGGAAGTCTTACTCGAACATGACCCCTTAAGCTATTCTCGGGGGTGCCGATATGGCGCATGCGCCGCTGACTCACGGCTCCAACCCGGACTGTGTCGCCTGGCTTAGTAGAACGCCGGTACACTGGGCAGCGGACTCTGGCTTCATTGACATCAGCAAGGTCAGGGACGGACCCACAGAGGGTAGTCTAGTGAGCGTGGAAGGGGTACTGTTAATTTTTTTGCGGTGATGATTACCGAACGTTTAGTGGGGCACGCACGAGAGCACATTGACATTCAAAAGGTCTAGGGGACAAATTCCAGTGTTCAAGGCGGCACGTGCCATCATTCCACCTGCATCCGCTTATGAAAACACTACTAGAGCATAGCCTCGGCAATCGGCGGCGACAATCCTTTGGTCTTGGCAGAGAGACGCAAACAATCAGCTGTACTTTGGGGGACGCTGGAGTGGCCGAAATCTTTCGATATTTCTGCGAACTCTCCAGAGGTTGCGCCAGCGATTTGAAGCGCAAGAGGCGCCGGTGACGGGTAGGACAGTAATTACACGCCTGCCGTCGAACAACTGGTGAACAATTGCATACACCATTAGTCTCTTGTGTCGAGGAAGGACACACCCGTCAACCGTTCGGTTATCCGTTCTCAGTTGGAGACATGTCAGCGAAGAACAATAATGAAGACAAACACCATATATCATGCGATCACTATGGGGAGGTATTCACGCATCCATTATGCTCGGAAATAAATGGTAACTATGAGAGTAATAGTGACTGCACGCAAACACGGAAGCGACTACGAACCATCGGTTGCATTTAGCCAAAGTGAGGCTAGACGCGCAATGCAAACAGATAATGAACAGTAACATAAATGCATGGGAGTGTGTCATGCAGCTGTTCGCAAGATGGCGCTACTGCACTAGATGTCCGATATCAACCAATTGAGAAAACGTCACGCGGGTATATTATTTAATAAGAAATTCCCACGCTTTGCAAAATTAGTAAAATGGGGGAAAGTGTTGTAGGCGTCAAAACAACATCAGTGTGGAAGACTGCGGTAGGCCACGGCCTACACGCGGTTGTACAATAGCTGCTGTTTAGATGCTTATGCTGGGCGTACGCTACTAAACATTTTTTGCGAGTCGTGCTTAATCAACAAGCATCGATGACGTCTCGTCTGACACCATCTTACATTCCACATCTTTTGTTGCTGCGATTCAATTTTGCAATAATGAATGTGCTCAACAACTGTTGTACCAGTCAAATCAACACGTGACTCAAATTTGGTTGGTTGAGTTGCGGACCATCGTACACTGCCCGACTGATGAGCTTTTAGTCGATCAAGCACACGACTCGCAACAAAAGATTAGCAGTGTACGCCCTGGGAACGCCCCTTTGGTGTACATTAGGGCCGCAGAACAAACCAAACTGTGCTGTTGCCCTGAATAAAAACCCATGTTGAAACGTTGAACCGTCGTCTTATATTGGGCCGTTGCTGTAACAACCATTCCATATAATGCGCGCGTCGGACAAGGACAGCGGTTCAGAACTCCACAACTGGGTCGTTAATTCATTTTTGATGGGTCTCAAAAAATTTCAAGGACTAGCTCAACAGTTCTTTATTGTCCCGCTTCCCTGTAACAAAACTATGCGATACAAATAATGCATATTAAAGGTTGCATTTGCATGTTAAAATTTAAACATCGTGTTTTTATCATAACTTAGGCTTCTTCAAATTCGCGCTACATGTGGCTAACTTATTTTGTTTCACTTGCATATGGTACAAGCATGTCAATCTCTGTTTGATTCCGTTCACCGATTCACTCCATCCTCACACGGCAGGGATCGCTGCTGATTACATCAGCCTATGATCCCTTTATACAAGAGAGTTACAACATGACGCGTCCCAGAAAAAGAGGATCACGTCACACACGAGTGCCATTTTGTTTTAAATACTCTGTTGCTTACTACGTTTCACAATACGATCCATGTAGATGTTCCTTTGTAATGACGGCGTGCTGCGCATTCGGGTGTGCAAATCGGTCAGAAAAGGTCGTAAAATGTATCTACAATTCCAGGAAAGGCCACATGGAAAATAGAATTAAAAAATTGTAAATGTTTTTGGGAACTTCTCAAGTTAAATTCACTAGGTAATTATGATTGTGAAAGCAGAGTTACAAAATATTTGTTTCTTTCAAAAATTTGGCATTTGTAGCTTTAGTTTAATCTTACACTACTGTAGCCATTTTATTTGTTGCCATGGAAAAGGGAGGTTTAACAAACAAATTAAATGTTTTACTTAGTAATACCCACTGTAAATGATGGGCAGAACATGTTACACTATCTGCACAAACTAAAACATGTTGCAACTAGTTGTTCCTTGCTATAATACTGGTGCAATGTTGTATTGATTAGTTTACTATTTTATCAACAATAAAACTGACCAGACCATGGCACTATATAAGATTATGTCAGTTGCACTTTACGTTTACTCAAGTGAACGTAAAGTACTTCTTATGTCGACGGTGAGATAAACACAAGTTACGTGAACATCATATTTGATCGCTAGTACGATTACAATGCCAAATGTTGTGCAAGTTCGTCTCGCGTCAGAAAGCAGGCGCCATTGCGATACTATTGCGATAGTCATGAAACCATCGATAGTAACGAGATTATCGCGATAGTATCGAAATGGTAATTACACATCACGATACTGTCACGATAATAAAACTATCTTCGATAGTCACCCCTACCAGGTTGTATTTTGGTAGTCTAAACAAATTCATGTATATAATGGTTGAGAGATTTGCTTAGCAAATAGTCATGGAAGCAGATATTTTGGTAGTCTAAACAAATTCATGTATATAATGGTTGAGAGATTGTGTCTGTGTTCTATGAACCAATTGGCTACGTACAGTCAATGATTGGCTACGTACATGTGTCTGTGTTCTATGAACCAATGATTGGCTACGTACATGTGTCTGTGTTCTATGAACCAAAGATTGGCTACGTACATGTGTCTGTGTTCTATAAACCAATGATTGGCTACGTACATGTGTCTGTGTTCTAATACCCATATGATCCGAACATTCCTAAAAACAAGCGTTTACGGTTACTTTTCAGCTTAGGAGTCGAAGTCTAATCTCTGAAAATATGGATCTCGGGATATAAGCCTTATAATAGGAACACGTGAACACACACACACGGACACCCACACGAACCGCACACAAACACATACACGAACACACGCACGTACGCACGCACGTAATCACACATACAAACACACACACGAACACACCCACGCATGCACTCACGCAAACATAAATACACACATGCACAAACATACACACACGCACACACACGCGCGCTCGGGCTACCATAGACGCTCACACGCACAAAACACTCACACACACACGCACGCACGCAAGCAAGCACGCAAGAACAACATTATTGGGTGAAATAGATTATGGAAAATTATGTTGTAGTAGCGTGTAAGCAAAGACAACAGAAACATTGATTAGGCTATGCTCACCGTGAAATATTAGTTACGAAACTCGAAAAATAGGAGTGTGTCTGCCGAACATTAGGGCCAACACATATACTGATAGATATATTATTAATTGTGGTGGTCGTGAACTTTCAAAAAACAAGTGGCCGTCCATGTTTTAGTAAGAGCATATGACAGAATATATCAACATTTATGCTTACATTAAGAAAAATCACTCCATCATGCTGCGATTTACGACCGTCCATTGACTATTAAGCTCCACAGGAGAGCGTATGTGGATAATTACAATAATTTGGCATGTCACGTGGATTGGTGATGATACGTGGGTATGTGATTTATGGGTCAGCGAAGACCTGGCTGCAAACTGCGCAGTAGTTGGTTCCGTCAAGTGGGTATATAAGACGAGGTAGTCAACTACGACCAATATCGTCTCAGACACGCGGTTCACAAGACTTCACCAAGTAGACTACTTTGACAGAATTCCGGAAGATTGCACGAAGTAAGTTCTCCAGTTTGTTTGATCTAATATTCTTACTATTACAATATACTATTGGTGTTATATTGTGGGACGTTGGAAGTTTGATTTCGTATGACGATGTTCGGCTGACGATGGTGTTAGGTGGATGATGTTAATTATAGCAATGAGGTTGCTAGAGGTATCATCTTGAATGTTGTATTCATACAAGATGTCGTTGTGTTGGGACGTGACTAGCGTAGATTGGCAGTGTTGAATGATGTGGGCCGTTTGGTGCTGACTGTAAATGCTAATAGACCTTACAATGTTTTTTTAAATAATACTAATAATAACGTTTATTCTGTATAAAAACACGCCCAATGCAGTTCATCGTTTGTTAAAATAGTACTTCGAAGGAAAATACGTATAACATAGATATTATGCCCGTCTTAGCATTTCGTTTTAATGTAATTGAGTTGGTCGTGTATACATAGGTAAGTTAACTGCTATGTGTTTACGGGAGAGAAGCCCGCGTGTTGTTTCTTGTACGCTGCTTCTGTCTCCTTCCGCCTTTTCTCTTGATAAAACTTATGATACCTTCCCCTCCTGTCACTCTCACTCCTCTTGCCTTCCCTGTTGTCAGCTTCCCCTTTGTTTGCTCTCCTCGCGATAATTGGGGATGTTAATGTAATCGGAACGTTGTTTACAAAGTAGGTTACTGGCGAAGTTAACGTAACGTGAACGACAATAGAATAGCGTTATTTGAGACAATCGATGTAGTTAGACGAGTAATTAAAACCTGAAATAACAACCTTTTAAAGTGTGTATTGGTACACAGGAAACAGTCTTTGTAAAGACTACCTTGTATCTAAGCCTAACTTGAATACATTGTCATCGACATCGTAACTAGGTAAGGAACGGTGTGTCACTGTGTGTTAACAAATATAACTAACTATAACCTAAACAATCTGGTGTAAATTGTACACAGAAAAGTCTTTTCAAAGACTATATAAAACTATTTTGAACATAAATAAATTCTGATATGGCACCTTGCAAGCGGCAGCTCAGGGCAAAACGACACTTAGTTTGCAACGACTGCCAGAGCTGGGTGGATTTTGCGTTGTCTGGCTGTCCAAAATCATGGGCAGAGACCAAAGATGATGAATTCACCTTTCGGTGTTTGAGGGTGGAATGTCTGATGAAGGAGGTGTGTAAGTTGACGGATATAGTGATGGAGATGGAGGTGAGACTCAACATAGAAATAGATGGAGCAGAGAGGGATGACGCAGAGAGAGTTGAGAATTCTACAACACAGAAGGAGTTGAGTTGTGACACAGAGACTGAAGAAAGGAGACTGAGAGGAGGGAAGGTGACCGATGTGAAGGAACTAGAAATTGAGAAGACAGAGGGGATGGAGGAAAAGTGTTCGGCAGAGGAAAAGAAAACGGGTCAGTGGGGATAGATCAACAGGTAGTCAGACTGTAGAGAACGAGGGGAGACGCGACAGCGATACAGGTGGTGAAGAGGTAGATACCACAGAGGCAGTTAGTAAGACTGTGAGACATAAGACTGATGGAAGAAGACAGAGTGTTCAGCAAAAAACAGAAAACATGACAGGCGTGAAGGTGACAGGGGAAAAAGTGACCGTAGTGAAGGAGGTAGTCGGGGAAAAGGGACGGGAGAGGAGAGAAGAAAATGTGATGGGAGGAAAGATGAAGGGACGAAAGGAAGTGAGAGTAAATGTGCTAGAAGAGAAGATGACAGGAGGAAAGGGGACAAGAGAAAACGCGACAGGAAAGAAGGGAATGGAAGAAAATGTGACAGTAGAGTAGATGGCAAGAGGAAAAGACAACAACCAGACATATGCAAACAGGAGGAGCTACTCCGAGGCAGTGATTGATGGGGCTAGGAGAAAAGAGAGAGTGTTTTTGGGCGATTCAATTCTGAGAAAAACAGACTAGACTATATGCGAGGGGAAGGACGTTGTTGTATGTCTACCGGGGGCTAGAATAGAGCATGTGACCGAAAGGGTAGAGAAGGTATTGGGGCATGGCAAGGGAGGGTCTAATGTGTTAGACATAGTTTTGTCCTCACAGAATGAATTAGGTGAAAATGTCAGGGTATGTGAGCCACTGGGGAATAATGATCACAACCAGATACATTTTACCATCAAAGTACAATCAGAAAGGAATAGTAAAAAGCAGTACAGGATAAATTTCCACAAAGGAAAATATAAGGACATAAGGAAATATTTAGCAAAGATAGACTGGAATAACACACTGAAGAATAAGACAGCAACAGAATGCTGGAATATCTTAAAGAGTGAAATTGAATGCATCATCGTCAAATTTGTTCCCTTAAAAAAACACGGGAAACGGTCCAACAAGAAACACTTATCGAAAGAAGCCATTAGAAAAATTAAGTATAAACAAATGATGTGGAATTCATAGACGTACAGGAAATGACGAAGACTACAACATTTATAAAGAAGCACTAAACCAAGCTACAGCTGAAATTTGAAATTCAAAGAGAAGCTATGAACATAAATTAGCTTGTAATATAAAACATGAGTTTTTATGCATATGTTCGAAGCAAACAGAAAGTTCAGGATAAGGTCGGTCCTCTAGAAGATAGTGCTGGAAATATAATATCAGAAGGATTCTTAATGGCAGAAGACCTGAATGAGTATTTTAGTTCAGTGTTTGCCAGAGAAGACACTAGTTCACTGCCAGTACCAGAGGCTAAGTTCAAGGGGGCAGAATCAGACTATTTAAGACAATTAATTGTAACCCCAGAAATGGTAGCTAAGAAAATCAGGGCTATGAAGGATAAAAAATCACCGGGAGTGGATGGTATTCCACCCAAACTACTATTGGAAATTGTAGAACAAATTAGCATACCGCTTACAACATTTTTCAACTTGTCATTAGAAGAGGGAGTGGTTCCTTTAGAATGGAAAGAAGCAAACATTATACCGTTATTCAAAAAAGGTTCGAGAAACAAGACAAATAATTATAGACCAGTTAGTTTAACATCGGTGATTTGTAAATTATTAGATAGACTAATTAAAGATCACATGGTGGATTTTCTTGTTAAACATAACTTGATAAACCCATCTCAACATGGGTTTCTAAAAGCGAGGTCATGCTTAACAAATATGTTATGTTTTTGGAAGATATCACTAAGTGGGTAGATGATGGATCACCAGTAGATATCATCTATTTAGATTTTCAGAAAGCTTTCGACAAAGTGCCACATCAGAGATAACTGCTTAAACTAAAGGCCCATGGCATAGGAAATGGTATAATTAACTGGATAGAAACATGGCTGATTGACAGAAGACAGTGGGTAGTTGTTGATGCGGAGGCTTTAAACTGGAAATCAGTTTTGAGTGAGGTTCCACAGGGATCAGTACTCGGACCTATATTATTCTTAATATATATAAACGATTTGCACGATGATATAGCTAGCAAGGTGTTGAAATTTGCAGATGATACAAAAGTGTTTAGAAGGATTAAAAGTGATGGAGGTAGACAGCATTTACAAGTTGATCTTGACAGTTGATCAAATGGTCTGAAAAGTGGCAAATGTTGTTCAATTTTGGGAAATGTAAATGTCTTCACACAGGACATGGGAACGAATATTTAGAATATACAATGGGGGGAACTGTACTAAATACTACTGTAAAAGAAAAAGACTTAGGGCTGACAATTAGTGCTGACATGAAGGTTTCAGAGCAGTGTGGAATTGCAGCTTCAAAAGGAAATCAAATCGTTGGATTGATTAGGCGAAATATAGCATATAAAGAAAAAGAACTAATAATACCGCTGTACAAAACAATAGTTAGGCCTCATTTAGAATATTGTATACAAGCGTGGAGGCCATACCGCAAGAAGGATATAGATATGTTAGAAAGAGTACAGAGGAGAGCGACTAAAATGATACCAAAACTGAGGGATCTTAGTTATGAAAAACGCCTAAAAGAATGTGGTTTGACAACACTAGAGACCATGAGATTGAGAGGAGATCAGATAGAAGTGTTTAAAATATTGAATGGTTATGAAAATATTGATAGAAACATTTTTTTTTTCAGTTAAGAAAGATTGAAAGACTAGAGGACATGAAGTTACATTAGTAAAGGAACAGTGTAGATTAGACATAAGAAAGTTTTCATTTTCACAAAGGACTGTGAATGTATGGAACAGATTATCTGATGATTGTGTGGGTGCTAGTAGTGTGAATATGTTTTAAAATAAAATCGACACATACATCAGAAGGTCTGGATATATGTAGATAAAAGGGTTGGACTCTCGATAAACCAAAGGGCTTCCTTGCCCACCTGCCATCTAGAGTTAATTCTCTGGATGGCAATCTTGTTAAATCTTGTTAGGCGGGCGGGCGGGGGGGCGGGCGGGCGGGGGGGGCGGGCGGGCGGGGGGGGCGGGCGGGCGGGCGGGCCCAAGATTTGACACCGCCGCACATGATTCGAACCCGGGTTCTCTTCGTCTCTTGTCTGTGTGTGTAATTGTTTTAGATATAGCCTCTCAAATATGAGGTGTACCCCAAAAACGCGTCTCTTTTGCGTTGTTCCACTTATTACACCGCTGACTTTAACACGGCCTTGGAACATTGTTTTTGTGTCTGTGTTTTAGAAACTATATGACGTTGCGAAATGTATATATTCAATCTAGGAAAATATTGGAAATATTGTTTTGAGAGACCAATTGATGTTGTCCACAGATTTGCTGTTTATTACGATATCGATAATAAACAAACTTAAAACACGTCAAGAACCATGATATTAGAAGGACTTGATATCCCTGTGTTTCAGGGTATGATTATATATGTGTAAGAAAATTGTAAAGCATATACTAATTCTAACGAAAAAGTCAGACGTTTAATCTAGGACTAGGGAAGGACCACTTCAGTGACCAATGCCAGTGTAGTCGTCAAGAGAGATGCACATCTCTCTATTCAGATTGTCCCAAACTTCTTTCTTCAAATTTTTTAGGTATTTACACTGTAGTGGCAAGTATATAGCGACTACACAGAAATCGTGAAGAAGTTGGTTTTGTCTCCAAAATCCTTCAAGATGAAATACTGGTGCAAAGCTTGCCCATCAGAATGTACCCTGGGCACATGTTTGAAGATATGTTGATGGTATCTTGCTAAATATATAGTTACTAAAAACAATTTAAAAAGAGCGAAAGACTTTAAAAACTACTTTAAATACATTCATTTATACAAGAAAAATAGCCATAAATATGCTAAGAAACTAATAAAACGGGAAACATATTTTATGTAAAGAAAGCACATAAAATGTTCTCGTCGGTGAATCATAAAAACGCTTGTTTAAAAAGGTGAATCTTCAAACGTATTTTAAACACTTGTAAAGATGTTGCTGTCGTGAGCGCAGGAGGCAAATTGTTCCATAGAACCGCCGAGCAAACCGCGAAACGGTGATCACCATAAGTGACAGTTTGTGACGCCGGTACGAACAAAAGACGAGGCAGCGAGGCCGATCGTAGACTTCTGTTGATGGGGTTGTAGCTAATTAACTCACTTAAATAGTCCGGCGCTAGACCATTCAAGGCACAATACGTAAACAGCGGCACTTTGCAGGTCGGTCTCAATTGAACGGGTAGCCAGTGTAAACTCTGCAACACGGACGTGATGTGTTCGTATTTCCTCGTGGGAGTAATTAGGCGAGCGACATAGTTTGCACCCTTTGTAGACGTTGCATCACCATGTGTGGGAGACCATAAAGAAGTGCATTCGCATAATCTAAATAAGACAGTAAAACACACATATATTGCCACTCAGAGTGCTGAAGACTTATTTCTCCAAAATAACGTGCTATTATGTGACCTGTAAATTAAAACTATGGAGAAATCGTAAAGCATGTGTTCTTGACTTTCACATCCTCTGAAGTCCAGTGTTGATATTAAATAAACCTACAAAAATCCTAGAAAACACTGCCAAAAATAAAGGTTGACGATATATTGGTTGCCTAATGCCAAATGGAAGGAAAAAACGTGTTTTATAAAAAAAAGTTAGTACTGTTGAAATAATGAGGTATTCGTGTTTATTATCACTTCCCAATGGAACGTTATAAAACGTAATCGTTGTTTTCACAAATATTGACCAATGATATTAACATTGTTTGTCTTGCATATACACCAAGCAAGATATCAGGTAAGCATTAGTGCTTCTTGGATATCCATTAAAACGTGTCGAATTATGTTTCGTGTAGTTTGTGAAAAGTGTGAAAACGTGTAATGCAGAAAACATGCTATCATTTGGAGCTGAGTATTATTCATAAAGACAAGAATAAGCCAATTCGGTAGTATGGTTTTTCCAAAGGTAATACAATTGGTAGCATTCAGATAACATTAAAAAATTTCATTTTATGCATTTTCAAAACAAACCAGTGTAATTTATTGCCAAAGGTGGCGGGTATCGTAATGAACTTTACCAAAAAAAAATTAAAACAAGTATGATTTTCCGGCGGACGCTACCATATAACATACAAGGTGCTCAGAACTACAACCAATTTAAATATTTAGGGAAACAGTGTTTGTTCAATGATCTTAAATATCAGGAAGCCAGCTCATTTGTTTACTTTTAATTATATCTTATTTTGTGGTACCTGTATTTTATTATATTTTTTATTTATTTATTTATTTATTAAATGTTTTTGATACGTTTTTTTTTATTATGATGCAAATTTTGTTAAAAGCGTTTAATTTAAAAACTGGTATTACGAATTTGTCGTACATGAGTCGGTATTTCAAATGACTTAATTATATTATAATTATCAAATATCTTTTGACATCTGAACAGTATCTAGTATGTATTTATTATTGTTGTTTTAGTCTGTTATTTGTTTATATTTTATTAATATATATGTCATGTATTTGTTTGTGTCTGTCCACGGACCACAATGGAAACTACTGCATGCATTTATTTATATGTATTTATATTTTATGTATCTACAAGCTTACATTTTATATTAAATAATTCAATAAATCAATCAATCAATCAAAAATCAGCATACTGCAGTAAATTTGAGCTGATTAAAACAGTTTACGGAATGTGTTAAAATGTTTCGCTATCTCCGAAATAACCGCATAGTTAGTCCCCCGTTTGTGTAGGACTTTACCGTCGTTGCATATAGTAAGGGAGACGCCGGCCACATTTCAATTAGCTCCTCTTCTTTTGCTCCATCCCATTCTGCCATGTCGGATGGTGATTGCACTGATTGGCTGGTCGAAGCAGTAGATATTACGTACTGTTGTAGAAGTTGTACCCAACAGTTACGTACGCTCACACTGCCAACTGTGCGTGACGTAGAGTTGTGGTTAGCGCTCAGACTATAGACAAATGTTGGATCAGATTCATTTTTCGAATTTGATACAGCACCTGTTTTAGAAATTGTATAAGTTGTAGAAGTCAATAGCCTGAGCGGGGCTTAACGAATCAAATTGCAGCAATTGCTCCACATAAATAATATACATGTATATTGTGTAACAGTGTGTTCATGTAATTTCATGGTATATGTAACATTGCCTCTCCTGGTGATGTATTTTTGAACATTAGTGAAAGGAAATAGCGGCGGAGCACCATGCCACATCCCATTCACGTACGCTGGACGTTCGCGATATAGTTGCCTGAGATGGGAGTATGTGAAACCACAAAAAGGACACCAGTTCTGGTGCGGAACGACGGCCAATTACGACGCTGACTGGTAAGTTGCTTGACATATTCAGCCTGTGTTGTTGCATCAGAATACTATCCCATACTAGTACAAAGGCATTGGTCTTGAACGACGTTTAAAACATACTATTCGCCAAGTGGTTAATGTGATAGACACTCGCACTCGAACTGCCACAAGCATGCGCACAAGTACGCGCACATGCTGGCGGGCGCTTGCACACACATACGCACGCATGCACGCATGCACGCACACACGCATTGTAATTTTGTTGTTTTCTTTTCTATTGTCCTATAACACTTATGATCCTGCTTCGCGGTGAATATCGATGAAACGGCCCTCTGAAAATGGAACTCAATTAATCAATATACGTGGTATCCCTGACCACAGACCGCTTTGTAAGAAAACCATACATATTGGTATATCATTTGCCTACAAGGTGCACTAATGTATACCTACATACCCAAATAAGACGAGCGTAGCATATATTATCTTATTAAATGTTGACATGTTATTTATATTCAATTGATCCCTTGACAGATAAAGTCGAAGAGGTATCACTTCCACGGCACGTCCGCGCCTGGTCAGTCCAAATGCAGCTCTGACGAAAAGGATTCTATACAATGGGCGCTCTGCACTTAATGCTGATTGTCAAACTGATATATCAGCCCTCCCAGATACTGCTATTTTTTGACACAACAAACATGGCTACACCGAACTTTGTATTTATTGATTTTCTGAGGGTTCCTTTTCATAATATTTCATATTTGAATGATTCGTTTCTGACTGCTTACCACAATTCTGGATGTTTCTATTGATTAGTACATTGATCTTTAATTAATACATTTCTATGACATCTTGTCTTTTCTTTCAGGCCGTAGTGGGATACGGGTTGAAAAAGAATAGCTGTCTGTCATAAGGTAAATTACGAACACAAGTATTCGCTACACCTAAGAGAAAACAACAGCTTATAATGTTTTTGTTAATCTAATATATGACCTCACCTGAGCCTACGTAATATTAATGCTTACACAAATTCATCATAAGTCTCTAAAGCCTGATTCGACGGTGTGAGTCATTTCCATGACAACTGTATGCAAGTCCATTGTCTGATACAATATTAGCTGAGTTACTAGGCGTTGCCCGGGGGAAAAGGCAGTCATATATATTCTCAAGTCATTTGCACTGAAGTCTAACAAAACGTATTGTTGACATAATGATGAACACTGAAAATAGACCAAACCTTAAATGCCCAACAATTGAGTTCCGGACACCCCACACCCATCCAAAATTTGTCCAGCCTACCCGCATTAATAAACTGTAGCTGGTCACTGGCCTAGTTGCTAGGACAAACTCTTGTCAGAAATCGCACACGCTCACCCGTTTAACTATGACGTAACCAGCGACAGGCAGAAGGCGGTCGCGTCCGGGATTTTATAACGTTAATAACATTAAAAACCTAATATATAATTTGTCAGCATACACCCAGTGACATATTTGTACATGGAATAATTACCTGTACAATAATAGAGAAAAAACATTAAATTATGTGTCTGGAACTCCCCGGAATAGTTGCAGTGTGTTGTTTGTCAGAAGTAGGACGCGCTCACGGGGCTGACGCGGCGAAATGCTTACGTGACCAGCGACAATTTAAATAATTTTTATTTGTAGATGGCATAACTATCTTTACGATGGTGTAGACAAACATGTATTACAGGGCTGGGACTCCACGAGCAACATTTTGAAATATTGAGCACCTAAACTTCTCCATCCTCCCGGAAGAATTTTGAAAATGTCTAAATATACGAACCGTCTCAATTTGACCGCTAGATCACGTGCAAAATTCCAACCCGATACATGCAAAACTGACGGAGATGTGGGTGCATAAACAAAGAGAGAACGCATTATAATGTACAAGGTAGATGCATTCTGATATAGGCATACATAGTTACATACTCACACATGCAAACACACACAGACACGAACTTATAATTCGTTCACATTTTATTTGCATTAATGTAACAACAATTACGTCTAAAGGTATCAATAAAACTAACCATTTTCAACTATAACCACGAAAATGATGCCAGTAATTTACTAGAATAACCTTTTTGAAGGCAGGTAATTAAAATCGTATGGACAGCGTCATTTTCATGGAAAGGCTCACATCACGAATGTCTACTCTTCCCATTCATACTCCCCAGACAGTAAACTATAGCAATTTACGACGTAAATAATCGCCAAATTTGCTTTGCCGCTGTAACTTAATAGAAATATTACGTTCGCATTTTATATGGTATGGCATTATAGTAGTTGTTCACATATACATATATATATATATATATGTATATATATATATAATTCAGCTTCTGACACGAAGGGAATATGATACACCGATAAATGAGTCGGCGTATTCGTATATATATGTCGAGCAAAACTAGGAACCTGATGCTTCTCAACAGTTGTAACAGCTTTGCGCTTATTGGTCAAACATCTCCTCATGGGCAACATGTCAACCACCAGCCTATTAGACAGTTGATTCGAATTGATCACTTCGAGTCCACATTCTGAGTTAGCCACTGACTGTTACGTGAAAATGTAGATTGTAGTTGCAACTCGTTACTTTATATTTTTAGTAGTAGTAGTAGTAGTAGTAGTAAATGTTTATTTTTCCAACAACAAAAGATACATACAGTGTTTATGGTATATAAGAATGTGTATGTCAGAAAAAGGGGTATACTGAAGAAACTCTGTATTTGTATACCCCTAAGAATTATTTACTTACAACACATGGAATATGGCAGGATTTACATAATAATACAATGTTAGTTATTATTGGCTATTACAATATAAATACACAAAAATACACATTGATAGTAGTACCTATTTGACAATTAATAATTTATATTGGCTTGCAGCAAATTACAATACAATCATATTTTTAGTTGCGATATGCTCACTTATTTATAACAGCGTAGTGCAAATTAGAATTAAATATACAGTTTTTGATCAATGACCTGTTTTTAGTTATATTTGTCGATCATGTTCCTTTTTAATTTACAAACAAATGCATGAAATGTTGACACCATTGTAGTATTGGAAGGTAATTAATTCCAACGTTTTACACCATAGATTGCTAAACACTTTAGTTTAACGTTAGTTCGAACATATTGTCGGACATATTGATATTGAAGTCGGGAAGAGTGTGAAGAAGTTTGTTTTGTAAACAAACACTGCACCTTGACAGGTACTAGTAAATAGTTATACCCTTTAACTCTTTTATGTGCATAACACCATCAAGTTGTATTTTATGTTCAGTCTAGTAGAGCTACCCGCAACGAACCGATGATCAACCATGACGGACAAAGTACACGGCTCCTTGACCGGATCAATCGCCAAGCACAGCTGTCGCCCACGACCACGTCCTGTAGTTAGACCAAGTGTCTTATGTAATCTTCGTCGTTAAAGTTAGGTTGTCTGTTCTTCGTGTTTAAAAGCACAATGTCCAAAACTAAAATATGTTGAAGAATACTGTCAAAATTGCGTTAGTAGTAAAGGAGGTCCCTTACCGGGGACCGTTGGATTCGGAGTGAAGCAAAAGCAAAGTACCCGGATGTAGGTCAAGGTCAAATACCCGGATGTAGGTCAAGGTCACGTGGCGCCCCCTACCGGAATTTTTGGGAACTAGAATAGCACGCCACCTAGCGGATTTTTTCGGAACTAAAATATTTCCCGCCCAAACCTATAATCGCGCCCCCTGGCGGATAGTTGGTGAACTAATTATTTCCCGCCAAAACCAAAAATAGCGCCCCTTGGCGGATAGTTGGTGAACTAATTATTTCCCGCCAAAAATTATTTCCCGCCAAACTAGAACAGCGCCCCCTGACGGATAGTTGGTTAAATAAAATATTTCCCGCCAAAACTAGATAGCGCCACCTAGCGGAATTTTTCGCGACTAAAATATTTCCCCCCCAAAACTTAAAAAGCGCCCCTGTCGGATAGCTGGTGAACTAAAATATTTCCCGCCAAAACCAAATAGCGCCCCTGGCGGATAGCTGGTGAATTAATTAATTCCCGCCAAAACCCAAGTATCGCCCCTGGCGGATAGTAGGTGAACTGAAATATTTCCCGCCAAAACTAGATAGCGCCACCTAGCGGAATTTTTCGCGACTAAAATAATTTCCCGCCAAAACTGAAAACAGCTCCCCCTACCGGAATTTTTTGGAACTAAAAAAAATTTCTGAACTAAAATAGCACGCCACCTAGCGGATTTTTTCGGAACTAAAATATGTCCCGCCAAAAATATAATCGCGCCCCCTGGCGGATAGTTGGTGAACTAATTATTTCCCGCCAAAACCAAAATAGCGCCACCTAGCGGAATTTTTCGCTACTAAAATATTTCCCGCCAAAACTGAAAAAGCGCCCCTGTCGGATAGCTGGTGAATTAATTAATTCCCGCCAAAACCAAAGTAGCGCCCCTGGCGGATATTTGGTAAACTAAATTATTTCCCGCCAAAAAATTATTTCCCGCCAAAACTTAAAAAGCGCCCCTGTCGGATAACTGGTGAACTAAAATATTTCCCGCCAAAACTAGATATCGCCACCTAGCGGAATTTTTCGCGACTAAAATATTTCCCGCCAAAACTTAAAAAGCGCCCCTGTCGGATAGCTGGTGAACTAAAATATTTCCCGCCAAAACTAGATATCGCCACGTAGCGGAATTTTTCGGGACTAATTATGCAAGTGGTGCCATCTGATGGACAAATTATGAACTATATGTTCGAGTACTGCAAATATTCGTGTCTCTTGCACGCTTGCGTGCAATAGAGCCCCCTGACGGGTACATCACGAACTACAAACATCATCCCCTAGTGGACAAGTGAGCGAACCACATATGAGTACTGCAAATATTCGTGTCTCTTGTTTTTTCTCGTCCATAAACACCTGGTGGATATATAATCATCAACTGAAAGCACCCCTGTTAGATAAGTGGTGAACTAAATAACTACTCAGCAGTCCGCGCTTGTGTACATTCTACTCAGCAGTCCGTGCTTTTGAATTTTCTACAATATGTGATCTTTCGGCACGCCCACGTGACCTTTATGTTCTGTTCCATAATCTTTTCGGCACGCCCACGTGACTTTTCGGCACATTCTCTAACTATATAAGCGCGGTGTTTTACCAATCGGCCCATCATTCGTATCACGACGTCACCATGGTCAACATCATGTTGAAAACACCGAACTACCACACGCCTGCGGCCTTCAGCGACAGCGACGTAGACGAACCGTGTTGCCGACCGTTCGAAGCATCTGGCACCCGACCGCAGTCACTGGATGTCAACCGACCACCATCACCGTTGTACCACGATAGCACCAACCTCAAAACACCCAACTACCATGCGCCTGCAGCCTTCAGCGACAGCGACGTAGACGAACCAACTAGCCGACCGTTCGAAGCATCTACCAGCCGTCCACATTCAGCGTCTGTCAATCAACCAGTCGTTGCGTCAAGCCTCTACTCACCGCAACCGGAACCTCTACCCGAACCGGAGGTTGCTGTGAAACCAAAACGAGTTGAATTTTCAGGGGCCGACTCTCCCTTGTCAAACCTTTACCCTTGCAGGGTCAAAGCATTCGGTCGGGTTTTTAATTCGGTCGAGCATGCTTATCAATACAGGAAGGCATTGTATCACGGCGACGTCGAATGCGCAGAGCACATCAAAGCTGCGAAGCATGCGCGCTTGGCAAAACGAAAAAGCAAACAGATTGGAGAGACGAGATCTGGTTGGAACGATGTCCGTGTTCACTGGATGCGACATTTGCTCCTCGCAAAGTTCAAAGCGTCAAAGGATTTGCGAGCCGTATTGTTGGCAACCAGAAATGCTGAACTGGTGGAGCGTGAATCATCGAAAGGGGGCTTTTGGGGACTTGGTCGTGGCTACAAAAAGGGACGAAACACTCTCGGAAAACTATTATGCACTGTCCGCGCTAATTACTTGTAGACACTGCGTTGTTTAATATATATATATATATATATATATATATAGTTCATTGCAAGCCTCTGTGTCATAGCAGTGTCGAAACAATGTTCAGTCTCTGGTTCTTACAGTTATGGAGCGCGACCTGTAAATACGTTTGTGTTGTAATAAAATGTTCAAAGCTTATATTGTGTCATTTTTTTTGAAGTATGAGTAGTATAAGTGCCATGCATCTCAGTCTCTTTCATCAGTTGCATAAAGTATGGACACGAGGTTAGTTCATCCTTTTACTTGTATCGTTGCTGGGCCAACGGGCTGTGGTAAAACGACGTTTGTTGTCTCTTTACTACGTCATTCTGCCACACTCGTAAACTCACCGCCCGAAAAGATCACGTGGTGTTTCGGTGAATGGCAGACGTTGTATTTCACGCTCTCTACGATACATCCGAACATAGAATTTGTCGAAGGTCTTCCCGATGTGTCGTCTTTCGATCCTAAAACGAGAAACTTGGTAGTTATCGTCGATCTCATGTCGGAAACGGACGAGAGGGTTACCAAACTGTTTACGAAGAAGAGTCATCATTGCAACACGTCCGTAATATATTTAGTGCAAAATGTATTTCCCAAAGGGAAAGAGAGTCGCACTATAAGTATAAACGCACAGTACATGGTACTCTTCAAGAACCCTCGCGACAACACACAAGTGGTCAACTTGGCCAAACAGATGTATCCGGGTCGAATAAAGTACATGCAAGAAGCTTTCAGAGACGCAACGTCCGTACCACACGGGTATTTGTTCGTCGACCTCAAACAGGCCACACCGGAACACTTGCGCCTGCGTACTAATATCGTTAAGGAACCAAACAAATTTCAGTACGCCTACCTTCCGAAGATATAAATAGAAGCACGCCGTGACACTCGTCATTCGTCATGTCGGCGCGAGTAAAGAGAAATGCGTTGTGCCTTTGTCTCCTCGCTAAAGCGGATCCTGCTTTAGCCAGAGCCATCATCGACAAGGGAAAACCCGATCTGGTACACAGTCTGTGCGAGTGTGCACAGAACATATTAAAAGGGAACGTATCACTAAAGAAAGATCACAAGACTAAACTGCGTCGGTACAAGAAGGACCTCAGAACCTTGGGCATCAGGAAAACCGGGCTTCATCAGAAGAAACGTATTCTACAGAAAGGTGGTTTCCTTGCGGCCCTACTAGCTCCCTTGGCTACGTCCCTTCTAGCCCCTTTGGTGACGACGTTGTTGCAGTCGTAACTACACGACTATGGAGCACACAAAGAAGATGGCGCTGATCGATCCACGTATTTTGGATAACGTTCAACTGCAACCTCCTTCGACCAGTCCTATAGGGAGTGTTCGTCATCGACATCGAAGACGTCCGGTGTCATCACGGCGCGCAGTTTATTCGGCTACACCGATGCAACACTTGCGTTGGGAACCGTATTAATAGTCTTGCACGACAGGACACCAGCATTATTACGGCATGTCTCCTCGCGTAGGTAAGAAGACGAAGCGTTCACACGATGTATTGAAAAGTATTTACTACGACACGAAACTAACCGGAAGTTACGGAGGTGTTGATGCCCTGCATCGTGCTTCACGCGCTTCACATGCTTCACGTGCATCGTCGAAAGAGGTGAAACGGTGGTTGTCGGAACAAGACACTTACACACTACACAAACCGGTGACATATCGTTTCAGGCGTAGACGTGTCGTAGTGGGTGGTATAAATCAACAATGGCAGGCCGATCTGGTAGACATGTCACGTTTGAAAAGGTACAACGACGGTCACACTTTCATTTTGACCGTGATAGACGTGTTCTCCAAGAAAGCGTGGTCTGTTCCTTTAAAGAACAAATCGGGGCCGTCACTCACGACGGCGTTTCGTCGGTTGTTAAAGGACAATGATGGCCCACTGTCATTGCAAACAGATAAAGGAAAAGAGTTTCTGAATAGGCAACTGCAAGAGTTTCTGAAAGAGAAAGGTATCCACCATTTTACGACACACAACGAAGAGACCAAGGCGTGTATCGTGGAACGTTTCAATCGTACTCTGAAGACACGTATGTGGAGATATTTCACAAAAAACCAGACGTTAAAGTACCTGGACGTATTACACCACCTAGTCGATTCGTACAACGACAGTTATCATAGAAGTATTGGAATGGCGCCATCTGAAGTGAACGTGATCAATCAAGAAGAGGTTTGGCAAAGGTTGTACGGAAATGAAGGACACGGAAAAGTCAAACCGGTTTTAAAAGTGGGCGATCACGTGCGTATCAGCAAAGTCAAGAGACAATTCAAAAAAGGTTACTTACCCAACTGGAGTGACGAGATATTTACCGTGAAAACAGTTCATCTTTCCGATCCGCCTGTTTATCGTTTGATCGATGATGAAGCCTCGCCGATAGAGGGAACATTTTACGAACAAGAACTACAGAAAGTGGTTGTGGCCAAGGATAAACTCTATCGTATCGAGAAAGTGTTGCAGCAGCGCAAGCGAGGAAGAAAGACACAGGTCCTGGTCAAGTGGGTAGGGTATTCCGACTCGTTTAACAGCTGGTTGGATAAGGCGTCACTCGTCGCGTATAAAGGTTAGTACACACCGGTCGAGCCGTCATTCGTGTCATGGAAGATACGACGGACGTTCGATTCAAAAACACAGAGCTCGAAGATACAGGAAGTAACAGCAGACGTTGGGTGTTGTTTGGAAATACGTGCCCGAAATCGGAAATCGTCTTTTTCTGCCAAATCGTCATACTGTACATCGTTATATTGGTCAGTATCTACAACCTTACTAAAGTAGACGGAAACTCTAATCTGTGGACGGCTTTGTTAAGCAGTTGCCTGGGGTACCTGTTACCTAATCCGTCTATGAAACGCGGTGAACATGTCGTCTGATTTTTACCTGACATTGCCCAGCAACGCGTCTATGGAGTTAAATCCCGACAACACGTTGACCCACTATGTCACGGCTTTGCCTCAACGCATCAGTTTAGTCGGTCAGTGGGAGTGCGGACTGGTGGAGATTCAATACCCGCACAGTTGGTACAACGTGAGAGAAGAGGAAACTTATTTTGCCGTGAATGTCGATGGTACGACTTATGTGGTGAATATCGAGGCAGGCCACTACGATAGTCCCCAAACGCTCATTCGTGCAATCAACAGAATCATAAAGTCACCGATAAAAGAAAAGGAAATAAAACTAAGCTACAGTGACACCACACAAAAAGTGACTATACACATGATAGAAAACATCTCATTCTCAGTGTACTCGTTGAAACTTCAGCATTTGCTAGGTTTAAGCCAGGCTGTTTATACCACACCCGAAGAAGAAGGACCAGATTATTATTACGTTAAAAAAGCCGAATCTGTGGTAGACATGGCGCAGGGTTTTTACTCGCTATACGTCTACACCGACGTTGTGGAACCACGTGTGGTCGGGGATACCGTCGTCTCTCTGTTGAGGGTTGTACCGATAGAAGGAAAACATGGAGACGTGGTGTCAAAAAGTTTTGATAATGTACAATACGTTCCCGTCTTGCACAAAGAATTTACGACCATCGAGATCGATATAAGAGACGACACGGGACGTCGCGTACCATTCGAGCGAGGTAAAGTGACGGCAACACTTCACTTTCGACGACACAAACCATCATTTTTTGAAACATGAGTCGTAATCGTTCTTACGAAGACTACTACGTCAGACAAGTCGGTGACGGATTGCCCGTGTTTGTTGGGGCAAGTTGTTGAGCAGTTACCTAATCCGTCTATGAAACGCGGTGACCATGTCGTCTGATTTTTACCTGACATTGCCCAGCAACGCATCTATGGAGTTAAATCCCGACAACACGTTGACCCACTATGTCACGGCTTTGCCGCAACGCATCAGTTTAGTCGGTCAGTGGGAATGTGGACTGGTGGAGATTCAATACCCGCACAGTTGGTACAACGTTCGTGAGGCAGACAATAGGTTCTACCTCAATGAACAGGATCACACGGGACTCTACAACACTGCCAAAATCGAGCATGGATATTACTACAGTCCGGTCATACTGATATACAACATCAACAAAGCTCTGGCGAGGATGTCAAAGGACGGAATGAAGGCGAAATTTATCTACAGCGACATTTCTCAGCGGGTGACCTTGCGCATGACACCCCACACTGTGTTCAACATACCTTTTCAGAGCGCCATGCAGTCCATACTAGGTTTTCACCCGTCCGCCGTCACCAGTCCCAAAGCAACGGCCACACGCGAGTACAAGCTAGGTAAAAAAGACATAGATCTCAAGCTGTCGTCCATCGTGTATGATACGCCAAATAACGACGAGTACACCTTCCGCAAAGAAGCCGATTCCGTTGTAGACATGGCGCAGGGATTTTACTCGCTGTACGTCTACACCGACGTTGTTGAATCACGTGTGGTCGGGGATATCGTAGTCCCTCTGTTGAGGATTGTACCGTTAGAAGGAAATCACGGAGACGTGGTGTCAAAAAGTTTTGATAATGTACAATACGTTCCCGTCTTGCACAAAGAATTTACGACCATCGAGATCGATATAAGAGACGACACGGGACGTCGCGTACCATTCGAGCGAGGTAGAGTGACGGCAACACTTCACTTTCGACGACGCAAACCATAATTTTTTTGAAACATGAGTCGTAATCGTTCTTACGAAGACTATTACGTCAGACAAGTCGGTAACGGGTTGCCCGTGTTTGTTGGTGCAAGGGTGCAACGAGGTCACGGTCTAGGTAGTTTGTTCGGTGGTCTCATTCGAAGTGCTATGCCACTCATAAAAAGAGGCGCACTCGCTTTGGGAAAAGGAGCGTTAAAGACAGGTTTGGGTGTGGCCGGTCACGTGAAGGAGAGGAGCCATACACTGGTCGAATAAAGTCAGCCATATAGATCGACCCGTCGCTGTCTCGACAAAGCACATGCGCACCACGAAATGCACGTCAGAAGCAACGTAACCGTGTCGTTCGCATTGCAAATGTCCCCTATCGTCGGTAATCATACGCTTCTTGCAGTACCTGCACCCGATGTACAAGGGAGTGTGCTGGCGTACTCTATCGATGAGGAGCCCTCTGATCTTGATAACTGCGTCGGAGCTTACCGTTGCTTCTAGAGCCGAGATGTCCACGACGTCCACGACGTCTGGTTCCGACGGCACGGAAGAACGGTTGATCACCGGCATGATGGGTCGGCTCGTCTGCTCGTCCTCGTCGCTCGAGTCTGCCGCATTGCGAGGTCGGTAGTAGGGTGTCTTCAACATGATGATGATGTTAACAGTGCTGTCGTCGTGATACGAATGACGGTCCGATTGGCAAAACACTGCGCTTATATAGTTAGAGAATGTGCCGAAAAGTCACGTGGGCGTGCCGAAAGATCACATATTGTAGAAAATTCAAAAGCACGGACTGCTGAGTAGAATGTACACAAGCGCGGACTGCTGAGTAGTTATTTAGTTCACCACTTATCTAACAGGGGTGCTTTCAGTTGATGATTATATATCCACCAGGTGTTTACGGACGAGAAAAAACAAGAGACACGAATATTTGCAGTACTCATATGTGGTTCGCTCACTTGTCCACTAGGGGATGATGTTTGTAGTTCGTGATGTACCCGTCAGGGGGCTCTATTGCACGCAAGCGTGCAAGAGACACGAATATTTGCAGTACTAGAACATTTAGTTTACAACTTGTCCACAAGATGACACCACTTGTATAATTAGTACCGGAAAAAATCCGATAGGGGCGCTGTTTTAGTTAACCAACTATCCGCCAGGGGGAGCTATTTTAATTCACCAACTATCCGTCAGGGGGCGCTGTTCTAATTTTGGAGCGAAATATTTAGTCCCAAAAAAATTCCGCTAGGTGGCGCTGGTTTATTGGACAGGAAATATTGAGTTCCGAAAAATCCGCTAGGTGGCGCCACATGACCTTGATTTAGTTCATAAATTATCCGCCAGGGGCGCTATTTTTTTTATGTTGGAACGGACAAAATTTGGCGGGAAATATTCTAGTTCCAAAAAATTCCGCTAGGTGGCGGAATTCTAGTTCCGGAAAATTTCGGTAGGGGCGCCATGTGACCTTGACCTACATCCGTGTACTTGACCTTGACCTTGACATGCATCCGTGTACTTGACCTTGACCGACATCCGGGTACTTTGCTCTTGCTCCGCGACGCGACAACTGCCTACGCTACTTAACCTCTATTACTCTACTCATGCAGTCCTCACTCTATGTCATAGTGTGTATACTCACCTAAAAAAGCCCAAGTTGTTTGCCAGGATAGTCTTTATTGACTTTTCCTCGGCTCTTTACACCATTCAGCCACACATCATGATGACTAGACTTGTTAATATGCATGTATACTCACCATGTGGGTAAATCAGTTTCTTACTGAGCGTAAGAAAGTAGTGGACTATAGTGGTGCTGTGTTGAGCTCACTCTTCACTTTCACCGGTGCCCTCCCCTAGGGCTCGGTGATTTCCCCTGTTCTGTTCACACTCTTCACAGACGACTGTCGTAACAGCCAGGAGACCGTCAATTTCATCAAATACAGCGATGACACAGCAATCATCGACCTATCCGGTTCTGATCAAGTGTGGGCGTTTGCTGTAGCTGATTGCACAGTGTGGTGTGTCAATCATTTCCTAGACCTGAAAGTTCGTAAAACTGAAGAACCTTAGAAATAGATTTTGAGGAAGAATCCTACTCTTCCTATGGGACTGTCCATTAACGGAGAGTGTGTGAGGAGAGTAGAGGAATACAAGTACCTCGGCACCATCATTGATGCCAAGCCCACTTTTGATCAAAATACAGCTGTAATTAATAGAAAGTGCCAGCAAAAGCTGTATATATTACGCAAGCTCAGGTCGCTCGGTGTCAGCACACATGTTCTTCAAACCTTCTAGAGATGCAACATCGAAAGCTCTATTACATTTGGGTTCCTTGTGTGGTACGGTGGCCTGAGTGTTGCGCATCGCAACACTCTGGCTCGAGCCGTCAAAATTAAGTTAATACATTGGTGTATTCTGATAAATATAAACCACCATCATCAATTCATCATCGTCGTTATCGTCATCATTAACATATTTTTTCATCAACATGGTAATCGTCGTTATAATCTGCATAACCAACACTAATTATTATTATCCACGTCATTGTCAACTGTCTTTCCCACAGTCATCGTTGTCATCATAAACATCATCGTCGACGACGCCGTCTCTGTCACAGTGTATCGTTGGTTGCAGTATGTCGAACGCTCGGCCTGGCAGCTCGAAGCGTCACCAACTTCCAATCGGCGCACGACTGTGACGGCAGCATGACGATCGACAACCACGTGAACTGGGACGGCAAACCGCTGTCCCACATGGACGACTCCATCTGGTCAGTTCTATTGGTGACTCAGAACTCAGAATCAATTTATTTCACCTATAAATACGATACAAATACAATGAATAACGTAAGTAATATATAACGTCGGGAGACTACCATTAAGATATATAATATCACTAGCACAGGAGCCACCCCATAAATAAAATAAAAAAAATGTTTTACATGTCACAAATCAGAATAGCATATGACTTGTTTTACAGTTGATAATAACTCAGTGTATCAACAAACATACATAATACAAGGACTGGTTATATGTACTCTTGTACAAATTGAGGTACATATGGATACTTAGGTATACATTTCATTACGTATTACGAGTTACAAATAAAGCAATTATGAATACGACAACTGGATTGGGCGACAAACCGTCTATTACCTCGTCCATGTTACGGGACATTGCCACATTGAATATTTAGTACGTTGATTCACTGCAGTTAAAATAGTCAGTGAGTAGATCGAAGAAAGACTTTGCATTGTTACAAAAAATACTGCAGCACGCTAGTAAGGTGACCATAACGTTAAAGGGGCCCTATATAGATTGCGCTATTCCACGGAAGAAGTATTTTGTCGACCGACGCTTTGAGTCTGCAGCTATTTATAGAACAGTCTCGTGCAGGCGATATGTTGCCGTCGTTATTTTTCGGGGACTCAAGACAAGCGTGCGCTGAATCTAGTGATTGTGTTGTTGATAAGGATTTATTTATGACATATACTGTTGCAAACAAACCACACTAAATAAATAAATCCTTATCAACAACACATTCACTAGATGCAGCGCACGCTTGTCTTGTGTTCCCGAGAACTAACGACGGCAAACATATCGCCTGCACCACACTGTTCTATACATAACCGCAGACGCCAGGCATCGGCCGACAAAATACTTCTGCCGTGGAATAGCGCAATCTATACAGTGTCCCTTTAACACATTAATGTATCGTGTTTCTAGGAATTTCCACATGTGGAACGAGGCATGGTTCAAGCGAACTGACCTGCCCTCCGGCAACGACGGGTGGCAGGCGTTCGACGCAACGCCCCAGGAAAGTAGTGAAGGTGCGTCACTCCACACACATACACACACACGCACGCACGCACGCGCACGCACGCGCGCTCACGCATACAGACACTTAGAAGTATATGCACTGTTTGTATGTCAGGTCGCATGAGGTGCGGTCCTGCGTCCGTGAACTCAGTTCGAGACGGGAATATCTTCCTTCCACACGATAGCAAGTTTATCTTCGCCGAGGTGAACGCTGACCGCATCACAATGATAATGAAGCCGGACGGAGACTTGGTGGCCGTTGATGACAACCCCAAGTGTGTCGGCTCCTTCATCAGCACCAAGGCGGTCGGCTCAAGCGAACGGGCCGACATCACGGCCAACTACAAACACCCGGAAGGTGGGACACGCTGGACTGTGGGTGAATAGTGGGTGAGGCAGGTTGCGGGATAGAGTGCATGGTGTTTAAGACAGGTTGTGGGGTAGGGTGAATGGTGGGCGGAGAAGGTTGTGTAGTCGGGTGAATGGTGGTCGGAGAAGGTTGTGGTGTAGGGTGCATGATGTGTGAGACAGGTTGTGGGGTAGGATGAATGGTGATGGAGCAGGTTGTAGGGTAGGGTGCATGATGTGTGAGACAGGTTGTGGGGTAGGATGAATTGTGAGTGGAGCAGTTTGTAGGGTAGGGTGAATGATGTGTGAGACATGTTATTTTGTAGGCTGAACGGTAGGTGGAGCAGGTGGTGTGTTAGGATGAACGGTGGATGAAGCAGAGTGAATGGTGGGTGAGGCAGAGTGAATGGTGGGTAAGGCAGAGAGAATGGCGGGTGAGGCAGAGTCAATGGTAGGTGAGGCAGAATGAATGATGGAGGAGGCAGAGTGAATGGTGGGTAAGGCAGAGTGAATAATGAGTGAGGCCGAGTGAATGGTGGGTGAGGCAGAGCGAATGGTGGGTGATGCCGTTCGTGTGACGGAGTGAATGGTAGCTGAGGAAGTTATTGAGGCAGCGTGAATGGTGGGTGAGGCAGAGCGAATGGCGGGTGAGGCCGAGTGGATGACGGGTGAGGCAGTGATTGGTGGGTGAGACAGAGTAAATGGTGGGTGAGGCAGAGTGAATGGTGGATGAGGCATGTTGTGCGGCTTTGTCAAAATGACGGAGAGCATCCGTACGAATGACGGAAAATTGACATGCATGCTGTTCTCTTTTATAGCGACTACATTTGCATTACAGCCAAATGAAGCAACATTTGCGATGCTTTTGGCATTAACACCATTTTAAGATAAATCTGCCAATAGGACTAACACTGCATGAATGAATGGACGACTTCAGTTTCGTTGCGCATTGCATTTATATTACATAATGGCGGGGAGAAGCTTTTGGTACATGGTCCAGTAGATATCCTGAGCAATGACCCCTCGGTGGAGAAAATCTCGAAAAAGAATATATACAACATAAAACTAAACATTCGACAAAAGCAGGCCCCCCTAACGTGTTTCGAAAATCAAGGGACGTTATATAAATCGTTCCGCCATGCGGACAATGGCAGCGTTTTTGCCGCTCCACAGAAATACAAGGAATAAAGCATGAATATGAGTCACGCTTAGTTCGTCTGGCGGGCAATGTGCAGGTGTACTGGACATTAGAAAGTAATGAGCGGGTTTGTCTGGCAGGGAGCGCCCAGGAACGCGAGGTAGTCAAGAATGTCAGTCAGCACAGTACCCGACGCAAGGCCCTCGAGACGTTGTACAAGATCAAGGTAAGACCCGTCTATCGCATCCTCGCGCGCCGGGGGGGGGGGCGCTGCTGATCACGCAAGTCTCAGAACCTGGCTTGCGAGGATGGTCTTCGGCGCATCCCTATCTTCTATAACATGCCTGGAGGGCGTATTATTGTAAAGAAATAAGTGTACATTTACGAAGTGCTTTCAGAAATGGAATTGAAAACAATTTCATTGTTTGAACATTACACAAATTATACTCAAATCACATGTTAGGAGGGTTCAATATACTTGTTATATATGTTTAAATATACTTATATATATATACAAAATAAATTACGTATATACTAAACCGTGATTAATAATAAAATTATAATATATACATATCTGATCCCTTGCAAATTGTGATTTTATTAGGTTTTACAATGAGAGCTATCTTGAATCTTTCACGATTTGACTGCTTCAGTAATAGCATGGTCAGTTTATGGTTGGCCCTTGGGCTATACACTGTTTATAATTGTTTAGGGAATCAACAATTGGCTTATATTTGACCTGGCTTAGTATTTGATTACAATCTTAGTGAGACAGCGGTGCTCGACAAACTTAACACAGTACGGATCACGAACGTTGTCAGTGACTCCACAGAACCACAGTACGGACGTTTAGCTTTTACCTTTTGTAGGTTTTTTGTAGGTTTGTACCTGTTGGAATACAATAGGTGACTGGTCTTTGCTTTGCAGAAGTCCCACGATGTTGGCATCAGTTGTGAAAGCGAGACTGCCTCGAATGGTGACGTGACAGTGGTGTTGAGTGCCAAGAACATCAGTTCGCAGCCGCGTCACGTGACTGTCGTCATGTGTGCCACGGCCCGGTACTACACGGGCGTTCCGGCCGAAGAACTCGGCGAGAAAACCATGGAAGTCGACCTAGAGCCGGGCGAACGTACGTATGCGACGATAATGTAAACGATCTAATTAATATTGCTGCCTTAATACGGTTGAACCTTCTTGACCAAACACGACAATGGACAATACATATTTTATGGAATATAATGTATTGTTGTTAACTAAGATAGGCTATTAGTATATTAAGCGGTTTCATCACGCAACGTTGACCGGAAGATTTTTCGATGAAAGCAGTGCAGATCGGAACAAGCTTTATAATTACAGATTGATCGCTAAATCTACGAAGAGGAAACGTTTGATAGGTAGATGTTAAGAAGTAATATATACACCCATGTATCTTTTACAGAAAAGGATGCCACGTGGTTCTACGAGGCCGTGTCTTTCATCTCTCAGTTGGACGAGGATGCCACCATTGGCATCTACGTGACGGCTTTCGTAAAGGAGACGTCGCAAGTGTTCACCACACAGAAGGTGATCAACTTCGACAAACCAGACCTGGAGCTGGAGGTGAGTGGTCTTCATTCATCGGCCTCTATCAATTGAACATGTGTTGATATAAATATGAGTACGTGATATAAACAAGACAGGGAGTGAATAG
>CM034544.1:47771135-47783146 GCA_020002185.1 Paraescarpia echinospica | reverse complement strand
AGTTCGAACATATTGTCGGACATATTGATATTGAAGTCGGGAAGAGTGTGAAGAAGTTTGTTTTGTAAACAAACACTGCACCTTGACAGGTACTAGTAAATAGTTATACCCTTTAACTCTTTTATGTGCATAACACCATCAAGTTGTATTTTATGTTCAGTCTAGTAGAGCTACCCGCAACGAACCGATGATCAACCATGACGGACAAAGTACACGGCTCCTTGACCGGATCAATCGCCAAGCACAGCTGTCGCCCACGACCACGTCCTGTAGTTAGACCAAGTGTCTTATGTAATCTTCGTCGTTAAAGTTAGGTTGTCTGTTCTTCGTGTTTAAAAGCACAATGTCCAAAACTAAAATATGTTGAAGAATACTGTCAAAATTGCGTTAGTAGTAAAGGAGGTCCCTTACCGGGGACCGTTGGATTCGGAGTGAAGCAAAAGCAAAGTACCCGGATGTAGGTCAAGGTCAAATACCCGGATGTAGGTCAAGGTCACGTGGCGCCCCCTACCGGAATTTTTGGGAACTAGAATAGCACGCCACCTAGCGGATTTTTTCGGAACTAAAATATTTCCCGCCAAACCTATAATCGCGCCCCCTGGCGGATAGTTGGTGAACTAATTATTTCCCGCCAAAACCAAAAATAGCGCCCCTTGGCGGATAGTTGGTGAACTATTTATTTCCCGCCAAAAATTATTTCCCGCCAAACTAGAACAGCGCCCCCTGACGGATAGTTGGTTAAATAAAATATTTCCCGCCAAAACTAGATAGCGCCACCTAGCGGAATTTTTCGCGACTAAAATATTTCCCCCCCAAAACTTAAAAAGCGCCCCTGTCGGATAGCTGGTGAACTAAAATATTTCCCGCCAAAACCATAAATAGCGCCCCTGGCGGATAGCTGGTGAATTAATTAATTCCCGCCAAAACCCAAGTATCGCCCCTGGCGGATAGTAGGTGAACTGAAATATTTCCCGCCAAAACTAGATAGCGCCACCTAGCGGAATTTTTCGCGACTAAAATAATTTCCCGCCAAAACTGAAAACAGCTCCCCCTACCGGAATTTTTTGGAACTAAAAAAAATTTCTGAACTAAAATAGCACGCCACCTAGCGGATTTTTTCGGAACTAAAATATGTCCCGCCAAAAATATAATCGCGCCCCCTGGCGGATAGTTGGTGAACTAATTATTTCCCGCCAAAACCAAAATAGCGCCACCTAGCGGAATTTTTCGCTACTAAAATATTTCCCGCCAAAACTGAAAAAGCGCCCCTGTCGGATAGCTGGTGAATTAATTAATTCCCGCCAAAACCAAAGTAGCGCCCCTGGCGGATATTTGGTAAACTAAATTATTTCCCGCCAAAAAATTATTTCCCGCCAAAACTTAAAAAGCGCCCCTGTCGGATAACTGGTGAACTAAAATATTTCCCGCCAAAACTAGATATCGCCACCTAGCGGAATTTTTCGCGACTAAAATATTTCCCGCCAAAACTTAAAAAGCGCCCCTGTCGGATAGCTGGTGAACTAAAATATTTCCCGCCAAAACTAGATATCGCCACGTAGCGGAATTTTTCGGGACTAATTATGCAAGTGGTGCCATCTGATGGACAAATTATGAACTATATGTTCGAGTACTGCAAATATTCGTGTCTCTTGCACGCTTGCGTGCAATAGAGCCCCCTGACGGGTACATCACGAACTACAAACATCATCCCCTAGTGGACAAGTGAGCGAACCACATATGAGTACTGCAAATATTCGTGTCTCTTGTTTTTTCTCGTCCATAAACACCTGGTGGATATATAATCATCAACTGAAAGCACCCCTGTTAGATAAGTGGTGAACTAAATAACTACTCAGCAGTCCGCGCTTGTGTACATTCTACTCAGCAGTCCGTGCTTTTGAATTTTCTACAATATGTGATCTTTCGGCACGCCCACGTGACCTTTATGTTCTGTTCCATAATCTTTTCGGCACGCCCACGTGACTTTTCGGCACATTCTCTAACTATATAAGCGCGGTGTTTTACCAATCGGCCCATCATTCGTATCACGACGTCACCATGGTCAACATCATGTTGAAAACACCGAACTACCACACGCCTGCGGCCTTCAGCGACAGCGACGTAGACGAACCGTGTTGCCGACCGTTCGAAGCATCTGGCACCCGACCGCAGTCACTGGATGTCAACCGACCACCATCACCGTTGTACCACGATAGCACCAACCTCAAAACACCCAACTACCATGCGCCTGCAGCCTTCAGCGACAGCGACGTAGACGAACCAACTAGCCGACCGTTCGAAGCATCTACCAGCCGTCCACATTCAGCGTCTGTCAATCAACCAGTCGTTGCGTCAAGCCTCTACTCACCGCAACCGGAACCTCTACCCGAACCGGAGGTTGCTGTGAAACCAAAACGAGTTGAATTTTCAGGGGCCGACTCTCCCTTGTCAAACCTTTACCCTTGCAGGGTCAAAGCATTCGGTCGGGTTTTTAATTCGGTCGAGCATGCTTATCAATACAGGAAGGCATTGTATCACGGCGACGTCGAATGCGCAGAGCACATCAAAGCTGCGAAGCATGCGCGCTTGGCAAAACGAAAAAGCAAACAGATTGGAGAGACGAGATCTGGTTGGAACGATGTCCGTGTTCACTGGATGCGACATTTGCTCCTCGCAAAGTTCAAAGCGTCAAAGGATTTGCGAGCCGTATTGTTGGCAACCAGAAATGCTGAACTGGTGGAGCGTGAATCATCGAAAGGGGGCTTTTGGGGACTTGGTCGTGGCTACAAAAAGGGACGAAACACTCTCGGAAAACTATTATGCACTGTCCGCGCTAATTACTTGTAGACACTGCGTTGTTTAATATATATATATATATATATATATATATAGTTCATTGCAAGCCTCTGTGTCATAGCAGTGTCGAAACAATGTTCAGTCTCTGGTTCTTACAGTTATGGAGCGCGACCTGTAAATACGTTTGTGTTGTAATAAAATGTTCAAAGCTTATATTGTGTCATTTTTTTTGAAGTATGAGTAGTATAAGTGCCATGCATCTCAGTCTCTTTCATCAGTTGCATAAAGTATGGACACGAGGTTAGTTCATCCTTTTACTTGTATCGTTGCTGGGCCAACGGGCTGTGGTAAAACGACGTTTGTTGTCTCTTTACTACGTCATTCTGCCACACTCGTAAACTCACCGCCCGAAAAGATCACGTGGTGTTTCGGTGAATGGCAGACGTTGTATTTCACGCTCTCTACGATACATCCGAACATAGAATTTGTCGAAGGTCTTCCCGATGTGTCGTCTTTCGATCCTAAAACGAGAAACTTGGTAGTTATCGACGATCTCATGTCGGAAACGGACGAGAGGGTTACCAAACTGTTTACGAAGAAGAGTCATCATTGCAACACGTCCGTAATATATTTAGTGCAAAATGTATTTCCCAAAGGGAAAGAGAGTCGCACTATAAGTATAAACGCACAGTACATGGTACTCTTCAAGAACCCTCGCGACAACACACAAGTGGTCAACTTGGCCAAACAGATGTATCCGGGTCGAATAAAGTACATGCAAGAAGCTTTCAGAGACGCAACGTCCGTACCACACGGGTATTTGTTCGTCGACCTCAAACAGGCCACACCGGAACACTTGCGCCTGCGTACTAATATCGTTAAGGAACCAAACAAATTTCAGTACGCCTACCTTCCGAAGATATAAATAGAAGCACGCCGTGACACTCGTCATTCGTCATGTCGGCGCGAGTAAAGAGAAATGCGTTGTGCCTTTGTCTCCTCGCTAAAGCGGATCCTGCTTTAGCCAGAGCCATCATCGACAAGGGAAAACCCGATCTGGTACACAGTCTGTGCGAGTGTGCACAGAACATATTAAAAGGGAACGTATCACTAAAGAAAGATCACAAGACTAAACTGCGTCGGTACAAGAAGGACCTCAGAACCTTGGGCATCAGGAAAACCGGGCTTCATCAGAAGAAACGTATTCTACAGAAAGGTGGTTTCCTTGCGGCCCTACTAGCTCCCTTGGCTACGTCCCTTCTAGCCCCTTTGGTGACGACGTTGTTGCAGTCGTAACTACACGACTATGGAGCACACAAAGAAGATGGCGCTGATCGATCCACGTATTTTGGATAACGTTCAACTGCAACCTCCTTCGACCAGTCCTATAGGGAGTGTTCGTCATCGACATCGAAGACGTCCGGTGTCATCACGGCGCGCAGTTTATTCGGCTACACCGATGCAACACTTGCGTTGGGAACCGTATTAATAGTCTTGCACGACAGGACACCAGCATTATTACGGCATGTCTCCTCGCGTAGGTAAGAAGACGAAGCGTTCACACGATGTATTGAAAAGTATTTACTACGACACGAAACTAACCGGAAGTTACGGAGGTGTTGATGCCCTGCATCGTGCTTCACGCGCTTCACATGCTTCACGTGCATCGTCGAAAGAGGTGAAACGGTGGTTGTCGGAACAAGACACTTACACACTACACAAACCGGTGACATATCGTTTCAGGCGTAGACCTGTCGTAGTGGGTGGTATAAATCAACAATGGCAGGCCGATCTGGTAGACATGTCACGTTTGAAAAGGTACAACGACGGTCACACTTTCATTTTGACCGTGATAGACGTGTTCTCCAAGAAAGCGTGGTCTGTTCCTTTAAAGAACAAATCGGGGCCGTCACTCACGACGGCGTTTCGTCGGTTGTTAAAGGACAATGATGGCCCACTGTCATTGCAAACAGATAAAGGAAAAGAGTTTCTGAATAGGCAACTGCAAGAGTTTCTGAAAGAGAAAGGTATCCACCATTTTACGACACACAACGAAGAGACCAAGGCGTGTATCGTGGAACGTTTCAATCGTACTCTGAAGACACGTATGTGGAGATATTTCACAAAAAACCAGACGTTAAAGTACCTGGACGTATTACACCACCTAGTCGATTCGTACAACGACAGTTATCATAGAAGTATTGGAATGGCGCCATCTGAAGTGAACGTGATCAATCAAGAAGAGGTTTGGCAAAGGTTGTACGGAAATGAAGGACACGGAAAAGTCAAACCGGTTTTAAAAGTGGGCGATCACGTGCGTATCAGCAAAGTCAAGAGACAATTCAAAAAAGGTTACTTACCCAACTGGAGTGACGAGATATTTACCGTGAAAACAGTTCATCTTTCCGATCCGCCTGTTTATCGTTTGATCGATGATGAAGCCTCGCCGATAGAGGGAACATTTTACGAACAAGAACTACAGAAAGTGGTTGTGGCCAAGGATAAACTCTATCGTATCGAGAAAGTGTTGCAGCAGCGCAAGCGAGGAAGAAAGACACAGGTCCTGGTCAAGTGGGTAGGGTATTCCGACTCGTTTAACAGCTGGTTGGATAAGGCGTCACTCGTCGCGTATAAAGGTTAGTACACACCGGTCGAGCCGTCATTCGTGTCATGGAAGATACGACGGACGTTCGATTCAAAAACACAGAGCTCGAAGATACAGGAAGTAACAGCAGACGTTGGGTGTTGTTTGGAAATACGTGCCCGAAATCGGAAATCGTCTTTTTCTGCCAAATCGTCATACTGTACATCGTTATATTGGTCAGTATCTACAACCTTACTAAAGTAGACGGAAACTCTAATCTGTGGACGGCTTTGTTAAGCAGTTGCCTGGGGTACCTGTTACCTAATCCGTCTATGAAACGCGGTGAACATGTCGTCTGATTTTTACCTGACATTGCCCAGCAACGCGTCTATGGAGTTAAATCCCGACAACACGTTGACCCACTATGTCACGGCTTTGCCTCAACGCATCAGTTTAGTCGGTCAGTGGGAGTGCGGACTGGTGGAGATTCAATACCCGCACAGTTGGTACAACGTGAGAGAAGAGGAAACTTATTTTGCCGTGAATGTCGATGGTACGACTTATGTGGTGAATATCGAGGCAGGCCACTACGATAGTCCCCAAACGCTCATTCGTGCAATCAACAGAATCATAAAGTCACCGATAAAAGAAAAGGAAATAAAACTAAGCTACAGTGACACCACACAAAAAGTGACTATACACATGATAGAAAACATCTCATTCTCAGTGTACTCGTTGAAACTTCAGCATTTGCTAGGTTTAAGCCAGGCTGTTTACACCACACCCGAAGAAGAAGGACCAGATTATTATTACGTTAAAAAAGCCGAATCTGTGGTAGACATGGCGCAGGGTTTTTACTCCCTATACGTCTACACCGACGTTGTGGAACCACGTGTGGTCGGGGATACCGTCGTCCCTCTGTTGAGGGTTGTACCGATAGAAGGAAAACATGGAGACGTAGTGTCAAAAAGTTTCGATAATGTACAATACGTTCCCGTCTTGCACAAAGAATTTACGACCATCGAGATCGATATAAGAGACGACACGGGACGTCGCGTACCATTCGAGCGAGGTAGAGTGACGGCAACACTTCACTTTCGACGACGCAAACCATCATTTTTTTGAAACATGAGTTGTAATCGTTCTTACGAAGACTACTACGTCAGACAAGTCGGTGACGGATTGCCCGTGTTTGTTGGGGCAAGTTGTTGAGTAGTTACCTAATCCGTCTATGAAACGCGGTGACCATGTCGTCTGATTTTTACCTGACATTGCCCAGCAACGCATCTATGGAGTTAAATCCCGACAACACGTTGACCCACTATGTCACGGCTTTGCCGCAACGCATCAGTTTAGTCGGTCAGTGGGAATGTGGACTGGTGGAGATTCAATACCCGCACAGTTGGTACAACGTTCGTGAGGCAGACAGTAGGTTCTACCTCAATGAACAGGATCACACGGGACTCTACAACACTGCCAAAATCGAGCATGGATATTACTACAGTCCGGTCATACTGATATACAACATCAACAAAGCTCTGGCGAGGATGTCAAAGGACGGAATGAAGGCAAAATTTATCTACAGCGACATTTCTCAGCGGGTGACCTTGTACATGACACCCCACACTGTGTTCAACATACCTTTTCAGAGCGCCATGCAGTCCATACTAGGTTTTCACCCGTCCGCCGTCACCAGTCCCAAAGCAACGGATACACGCGAGGACAAGCTAGGTAAAAAAGACATAGATCTCAAGCTGTCGTCCATCGTGTATGATAAACCAAATAACGACGAGTACACCTTCCGCAAAGAAGCCGATTCAGTTGTAGACATGGCGCAGGGATTTTACTCGCTGTACGTCTACACCGACGTTGTTGAATCACGTGTGGTCGGGCATACCGTAGTCCCTCTGTTGAGGCTTGTACCGATAGAAGGAAATCACGGAGACGTGGTGTCAAAAAGTTTTGATAATGTACAATACGTTCCCGTCTTGCACAAAGAATTTACGACCATCGAGATCGATATAAGAGACGACACGGGACGTCGCGTACCATTCGAGCGAGGTAGAGTGACGGCAACACTTCACTTTCGACGCCGCAAACCATCATTTTTTGAAACATGAGTCGTAATCGTTCTTACGAAGACTATTACGTCAGACAAGTCGGTAACGGGTTGCCCGTGTTTGTTGGTGCAAGGGTGCAACGAGGTCACGGTCTAGGTAGTTTGTTCGGTGGTCTCATTCGAAGTGCTATGCCACTCATAAAAAGAGGCGCACTCGCTTTGGGAAAAGGAGCGTTAAAGACAGGTTTGGGTGTGGCCGGTGACGTGTTGTCTGGACAGAGCATTAAAGAATCTGCAAAGAGGCGTGCGAAAGAAACCGGAAAGGACATGATCAGTAGAGTGTTGGGAAGCAGTGGACCTCCTGGCATACGCAACGCTCCTATAAAACGCAAGCCGACGAGAACCCTAGCCAGTGTCGCCAAGAGACGCAGACGACAGAAGACGCGTCGAGACGACATATTCGACTAGACATGGCTTTTGTCCACCAGTTGTCGTGTGAGGGAGTCAAAAGCGAATTGGACCTATTTAGTTTACCGACGACACAAACGAGTATCGAACACGCACAGTGGATCGAGCATCGACCTGTCGCCTCGATAGGTTCGGGTGGTCCTATCGAATTCTTATTGCCCGGATCGGGAGACGATTACCTGGACGTGGCCAATACTTACCTGTTGGTGCGAGCACGTGTAGTCAAAGGAAACGGGGACGATATCACTCAAGCTGCAGCTGTTGGACCAGTAAACAACTGGATGCATTCTCTGTTTAGTCAAGTCGACGTGTCTTTGAACGGTACCCTCGTCACACCTTCAACGAATACCTATCCTTATCGAGCGTACATAGAAACGTTACTGAGTCACGGAGCAGAAGCAAAGAAGAGTCAACTGACTAGTGCCTTGTGGTACAAAGATACGGCTGGACACATGGATGCCACCGACGACGCAAACACGGGGCTGCAAAAAAGAAAGACCTATATTTCTGGTAGTCGAATCGTCGATATGATGGGCCGTCTACACGTCGACCTCTTCTTTCAAGACCGCTATCTATTGAACGGCGTCGACGTGAAAATTCGACTAGTACAGAGCAAGGATGCTTTTGCACTCATGGGTGCTGGTGGTGACAATGCCGATTACAAGGTACGCATAGTCGAAGCAATTTTGTTTGCGCGAAAAGCTAAACTGAATCCTGCCGTATAGATGGGTCACATCAAAGCGCTACAAAAGGGAACGGCCAAGTATCCGTTGCGAAGAGTCGATTGCAAGGTATTTTCAATACCCCGAGGTGCCATGTCGCACACTCACGAAAACGTTTATTTGGGTGTCTTACCCAAGAGAATAGTCTTGTGTTGTATAGACAACGACGCATACAACGGAACATTCGCCAAGAATCCGTTCCACGTAAAACACAACAACT
Source organism: Paraescarpia echinospica (assembly GCA_020002185.1). Taxonomy (NCBI): domain Eukaryota; kingdom Metazoa; phylum Annelida; class Polychaeta; order Sabellida; family Siboglinidae; genus Paraescarpia; species Paraescarpia echinospica. Next base: position 47,774,297 of record CM034544.1, on the reverse strand, counting down.
TGAACTTTCTTGCATTGTACGTCGACGGGCAACAAGTTCCTGCGAAACCACTCCAACCTAATTTCAACGATGGTTCCTACGTGAGAAGTTACAGTAATCTATTTGCTGGAACGGGAAAGATGTTTCAAGACGAGGGAAACAACATCAGTCGTGACGAGTTTGGCAAAGGATATACCCTGTTTGCGTTTGACATCACACCAGATTGTTGTGACGGTCCCCATTTCAATTTGGTACATAAAGGCAACCTACGAGTCGAGATGCACTTTAATCAACCTCTCGACCAAACGATCAACGTCGTCGTCTACGGAGAATTCGAGACGGTTTTGGAGATTGACCGCAACAGAAACGTCGTCTACGATTACTGATGGATACGGCACAGATAGAAAGACTCCTTGCGGCAGATGCTTACACTAGAACCGTTGTTCGAGGCGTACTACCTAAAGACGGGTTACCCACTACTCCTATGACGACCTATCCGGCAGCTTTCGTGTGCAACACTCATTCGAGCAATGAACCGGGTCAACATTGGATCTGCATGTTTATCGCAAAAGACGGACGTGGAGATTACTTCGACTCCTACGGTTTGCCACCTCGACACGACGAATTCGTGGATTTTCTACAGAGCAACTGCGTGACTTGGACTTTCAACAAGAGAACGCTTCAGAGCCCGCTGTCTAACGTGTGTGGACAATACTGTGTCGTGTACTTGCTGCACCGAAGTCGAGGCGTACCTACGAAGACGTTTGTGAACACTTTCGGGAACGATTTAGTGAACAATGACTGTCGTGTTTTCGATTTTGTTAAGAGTGCCAAGTAACGTTTGCATGTAATGTTGGCATGCACATTCTTGTATTACCTTAATTAAGCAATAAAAAAGTCGACACCATATGTGCGTTTGTGAAATGCTTTATTCAGACGCCCAAGATACGATTTTTTTATTTGAATATTTCACATATAATATATCTTGCACACTGTTCCTGTAGATTTCAAATCGGTAATGCTAATAAGGTTCCCAACGTGTGATTTGGAAAGGTGTCGCCGAATGAGCTGCGCGCCGCGACGATGCATGTCGTCTACGATTCCGACGACGACCACTGTCAAACGGAATGCTGGTTTCCTTTGATATGTCGCCGTCCACTGACGCTGTCTGCATGTAAAGCCAACGATCGAGATTACCCACTAAATCCATTGGCGTGTTGACATCCTTTAGACCACGAGCAAAGGTTTCCCATCCCACCGGTTCAAACGACTTCCGTTTTCTCAACACGTCATTCACAAGGTCCACGATATTACTTCCGGGAACCGCCTTGTTTCTGTACATCATCTCGCCACGATCGTTCCAACTTACGGCCCCTTTCATTTTATCGAGTAGTCTTCGTGCTTTCTGCTTCATAGTTTTTGGAACGCTGTCGATGATTTCGTTTTCGATGCTCTCCTTTTCGACGACTTCATTTTCGTTAGCAGGTTGTACTTTGTTTTTCTCTTCACTGGGAATTTTTTCGATGACCACACGCACGGGTTCTTGGATACGTTTGTCGGAAAGATCGTTGTACCGATTCAACACCTGGTTATACAACATAACTTTTCCCCTCTCGTGTATATCGTTTCGTTCTAGTATGTCTAGCATTTCATTGTCGAGTCGTTGCAAGACCCTTTCGATAGGGTTAGCAGTCGAAGGACGTTGCGGTTGAATGTTTTCCAAAATACGGGGATCGACCAGGGCCATCTTCTTTGTGTACTCCATGGTCACCTGAGATGGAGACTGGAATGTCGAGCTTGTTGAAGGAACCGTAGGTACATGTATCATAGTGGGCACCTGAGTTGGAGACGAGAATGTCGAGCTTGTTGCTGGGGCCAGAGACACAGGTGTCGTAGCGTTTGTCGACGGTGCACAGCGACTGTGGGCACTGTGTCGTTTCCAGCTATCTTTGCGTGTGAAATGTCTCTTACAATCTGGGCACTGGAAGGCCGCCCGTGATGATGGTGTGGGCTTGTTGGCAGCTGGTAGATTACTCCATAAGCTCATGATGTACGTGTTTACTGTTCAAATGTAAAGAACGGAATGACTCTTGGAACTCGGCGGTCTAAGTTTTGTTTGTACAACTCGTTGATCTAAGTTTGGTTTGTGCAACTCGTTTTATGTCTGTCTATTGTAGCGGAATTTGACGAGGTGAACATATCCATTGTGGTGGAAGCGGTGGAATCTCACGCGATAACCCGTCTATTGTGGTGGAATTGTGGTGGTGGTGGTGGAATCTCACGCGATAACCCGTCTATTGTGGTGGAATTGTGGTGGTGGTGGTGGAATCTCACGCGATAACCCGTCATTGTGGTGGAATTGTGGTGGTGGTGGTGGAATCTCACGCGATAACCCGTCCATTGTGGTGGAATTGTGGTGGTGGTGGTGGAATCTCACGCGATAACCCGTCCATTGTGGTGGAATTGTGGTGGTGGTGGTGGAATCTCACGCGATAACCCGTCCATTGTGGTGGAATTGTGGTGGTGGTGGAATCTCACGCGATAACCCGTCCATTGTGGTGGAATTGTGGTGGTGGTGGTGGAATCTCACGCGATAACCCGTCTATTGTGGTGGATTGCATTACACTACGAAAAAGACGCAAGATAAGGTTTGAACATTTTATTCGTATACAACACAAACGTATTTACAGGTCGCACTCCATTCTCTGCAGTCGAGTTAATGTCACCGAAGGTCTCATAAAACCACAAGACATATTTACAGATCATCCTCCATTACTGCCAGAACAATTTGCTTTAATTTGTTTCGCCACTCCTCTGAAAACGGTTCTTGCAACCAACTCCCGATAGCACACAAGTGATCGGACGTCAGGTCGGATAGCTTCAAACCCGCGTCTAACAAAACACACAACCAGTCTTTCATCACTGCAGTCGAATTAATGGCCTCCACAGCCTCGTCAAAGTGCATATAAATTAGAATGTCATCGGGTAACATACAATCGTGATGAAATTGACTAGGATCGTCTATCTCGCAAGCGAGACACTGTCGTCTCGAGAGTTCAACGATGGCACATGCTATGTGACGTGCAATCGTCTTCTTCATTTCCATCGCCGGAAACTCAAGCGTAAAGTTCGGACCAGTGGCGACAGGAGCGGCAGTTGTCACATTGGTTGCGTGAGTAGAAA
>CM034544.1:47626135-47766135 GCA_020002185.1 Paraescarpia echinospica | reverse complement strand
TCCGGTAATTACGGATCAATACCGTAAACTCAAAACTACTTTGCATACTTATAATATAAATCTTAAAATAAATATTCGATTGGCTAAGCAAATGCATTATCAGTCCAATTTTGAAAAGCACAAACATGATATTAAAACGAGGTGGTGTTAAATTAAAGACATTATTTTTAAAAACAAACAAAGAACAATTTCCGAATACTTTCAAAGTGGACGGAGAAATGGTTAGCGATAGATGCGTTATTTTTTTTACAAATATTGGTCCAACTCTAGCCTCTAAGTTAATACAACTGATGGTAAATCCTGTAAAGATTATTTGAAAAACCCAACACTTCACACCTTCAGTTTTAACCCAATATCAACCAAAATATTAAAATTTATAAAACATGATATTAACAAAGCAGTCACCCTAATTATTAATCAATCAATCCGTAATGACTGGCATATTTCCAAATAAATTAAACATTGCTAAAGTTATCCCCCTTTTAAAAAAGTGATAATTTTAATTTTGACAATTATCGTCCAATTTCAATATTGCCAGCTATTTCAAAGATTTTTGAAAGGATAACGTTTAATGAAATACACGAATATTTCCATTCCAAGATGTTATACTATAATAGCCAATACGGTTTTAGAAAGAAACATTCTACAGAATTTGCGACACTCGAAATTATGGATAGAATTATACAAGAGCTTGATAAATCGGCGACTCCAATTAATGCATACCTTGATTTATCAAAAGCGTTTCACACAATTGATCATAATATATTGCTACATAAATTAAATTACTATGGATTAAATGATACGGCACTTGATTTATATAATCGTAAACAATATTTAGACATTGAGAATGTTAAGAAACAGTTATCACCACTGGCGTGCCACATGGTTCAATTTTAGGACCACTCGTGTTTATTATATGCATTAATGACATAGCATATTCGAGTGATCTTTTTTAATTCGTAACTTATGCAGATGACACTACCCGTACTAACACACTAAGGTCATTTAAAGTTTCAGAAGGCCAAACGCAAAGTGAAAATATTAATAAAGAACTCACAAAAGTTAGCGATTGGTTGAAAGCAAAGAAACTTTCAATAAATACCCAAAATACTTATTTATGATTTTTCATATGCCTCAAAAGAAAGTAGAGTATCCTCTATGAGAAATAGATGGGACAAACATTGAAAGTATAAATGATTTTCACTTTTTAGGCATTACAATAAATAAACATTTAAACTGGCAGAGTCACACAAACAAATTAGCAAATAAATTAACTAAAACAATAGGAATTCTAAATAAACTTTAACACTTTTTACCACTTCAAACATTATATATTATGTATCATTCTCTTATTCTCCCTCATATTAAATATGGTATCCTCTTTTGGGGTCATCAGGCACATCGAATTTTAAAATTACAGAAAAAAAGCAATGCGAATAATATCCCTAAGTAAATGCAATGCTAACATAAGTCCTGTTTATAAAACACTTTAATTACTAAAGTTGGATGACATTTATAGGATCTAGCAGCTAAAAATTCAACTACAAATTAATTAACAACCAATTACCCGAATATTTAAAAGTTATCCCTTGCACACACAACTATGACATTCATCAACACAACACACGTAAACAAAATTATCTGCGTATGCCTAGAGTCAAACATGAATTTTCTTTAAAAAAATGCATTAGATATCGCGTAATTGAGACAGTTAATAATACACCAGACATTATCATTCAGAAAATTTATACACACGGTCTACATGGTTTCTCGGGTTACATCAAAAATTACATTATTCTAAATTATGAATCATGCTATTTTATCCATTTTTTATCCTGTTTTATCCATGTTGTTTTATCCATATTTTTATTTTTTAAGCAATTATTATAATTTACTAATCTGATCATACTATGTATATGTTGTTATTGTTTACATTTGTTGGATGGCTCCCGTGCTAGCGACAATATATGTCTTAACGAGAGTTTCCCCGCCCTTACATATTATTCATATTACCAATGTATTAGTGCATATAATATGTATGTGGACAAGGTCAATTAAATTTAATCTTGTGGGGTTATGTCCGGGTGGGGTTATGTCCGGGTGGGGTTATGTACAGTGCGATTATGTCCTAGTGGAGTTCTACCAGTGGAGTTTTGTCCGTTTACCCTATACAATATAATACGGATGTGCAAGTACTCAAACATTCTAACATCAGAAGAACAGGCACAGTGTCACCATCTTGAGTGTCATCAAACGCTGTAGTTTTGACATTTCTCTGATAGACGGATTGATTGATAATGATTGATAATGATTGATAATTTTGGTTTCACTCGGTAACATGCTTAGTGTACACTATTTTCCATGGCCGTTCCATTCATGCATCATTTGCACCAAGCATGGAACACGTATTAACATACGTACAAAGGATTCATTAAAACAGAAAAAAAACTATAATAAAAACATAAAACATGAATAAATAAGAATAACAGGCATGACACAAATAACAAAGTACATTTAAAATGGTGGTGTAGCACTCAACTATTTGTGTAGGGACTTCTTGACGGTCGAAACAGAATGGCTGTTTTGAATGCTAAGTGGTAAATTATTCCATAATTTTTTTTCAAACCGGACACTGTGAAACTGCGTTGATAGCAGGCAGTTCTGGCTTTACGTATTTTTGGCTGAGAGGCATGTCTGGTGTTGCAAGCAAATACATAACTTCATCAGGAAATCAATCAAAGTAACTATCTCTGTGTTTTTAATGCACTTCGAATAAGCGAACGAAATGTGAAAGAGGCGATTGTATCTTAGTGTCTGGAAGTCTATACACTTACAATGTCCCAAAAATAGCCAGTACTTAAAAGTAAAGTAAAAGTAAAGGTAAGCGCTTTACACTTTACTTCCTGGCAGACCTGTTCAATCGAACACCATCTCGACTTCTCAGGGAAGCATTCAGTCACGCTGCAATTAATGCGCGAAGAGTACTCGTACACAAATATCCACCACTGTGTATAGCCATGTACTCATTCATACAGCTGAGTGAACTGAAGCAATGTAGAATAAACGAACTCGCCCAATGTTCGAAACCGCAACACAGGATTCGAACCAGCGTTCTCCCAGTCGAGTGTCCGGAGCTCTTATTGCTGCGCTGCTGCGCTCCACTATTTTACTACATATGGTAAGTTTATTTCAAAGTGTAGGTGTTCATCAGAGTGGACATAGCCACTAAACCCGTCCGCTATACATAAATCGTTTATCGTCATGGTATGGTGTATCTGATGTAGTTTTGAATTGGTTTGCATCATATTTATCTGATAGACACCAGAGAGTTAAGATTGAGGACAATCATTCATCAGCACTGCCTATTTCATGTGGTGTTCCTCAAGGTTCTCTCCTTGGGCCGTTATTCTTCACTCTATACACAACGCCACCGAGCTCGGTTATTAACAGTCATAATTTGAGCCACCACCTCTATGCAGACGATACACAGATTCATATTTCGTTGTCTACTCCTGATATTAATTGCTCGTTAAATCAGCTTAGAAATTGTTGTAATGACATTTGTAATTGGATGACTGAAGTTAAATGCTGATAAAACAGGGTTTCTTACCATTGGTACACAAAGGCAACGTTAAGAAAATTAAGAATATTTTCTCCACACCTTCCCATAGCCAGTATTTTATGCATGCAGATACAACATGAAATCTACCAGAAGATGTCTTTGATGACAAATTCAATTTCAGACATCATATTTCTCAGACGTGTCGATGCTGTTTCATGATTTACGACGTATTCGTCGGTATTTGCCTATTTCTGTTAGAAAAAATATTGAAATTGCGCTTGTTATTAATAGACTGGACTATTGTAAATATCTTGTTCACAATAATGCCCTTGAAATATGGGACTAATAGAGTTTGACAGCAGACATCTTTAAAAATGGCGGATATAGGCATGCGATGAAGGTCAAAATTATATTTTATGAAATCGCTATCCATCAAACTATTCAAAAACATAAGCTATACGGCTCTGCGTAACGTAGTTGTTAAGATATCAGACAGTTTCCGCTATAAGTTTTCGTTTCCAACGTATCTCAACACTTAACGGATAGCTTATAAGTTTACCTTATCTCATCCGTAGTCGTAAAGTAGTTTCAGCTATAAGTTTGAAGCAGCGTGCACAACCAAGATTCCGCATCCGTTTCAAAGGTAGACATTTTAAATGTATTAATCGTTTACTGTAAGTGTAGTATATGTAAGTTATGGAAACTTATGACGTTAACTAATACAACTTAACATATATATTTTATTGTCTTTTTGAGAACTGGGTGATAATGCATGGTATTTGTCCAATAAAGCCAAGTATATGGTGAAATAGTTTATTGGGAGTTTATTTGGCAATACACATTACTTTTTTAATCTACAAATAATGTGGAAAGACCATGATTTGTGTAATCATTAAATCGATTTAAAACATCTTGTTGTGAGTATATATTAGTTGAATGTTCCTACATTGCATTATAATTAACGTGTGTTTTATGCCGAATTTTTGTTGCTACTTGCCGCTTTGGACGACGATGATGATTTGATCATGTTGAGAGCGTTACTTCACGGTGACGCTTTGAATGAAGAAGAAGACTAATGGAAAGATGATCACGATTTAACCTATTTGCGTCGTCTAAAGAGGAAGCCTGGTTCAATTTCCGTTTCAAGAAAGCGACTTATATTATATATATATATATATATATATATATATTAGAACGCCTACGAAAAGCACTGAGAATGCCAGAAACCATTACACTGTCTCAAAGATCAGTGTTCTCGGGGTTGGATGCATCGTATGTGTTATTGAGAAGATTGTCTTACCCTAACAGGTGGTGTGATTTAGAGAGCTTCGTTGGAAGAGGATCAGGGGAATTAAGTGAAATTAGCAGTTACTTGGTAGATCTTATTTACGAAAACTTCAAAAACAAATTGATACATTTAAATGTGCCGTGGTTAAGTACTCGCTTCGCTGTCTACGCGTGTTTGCAGATGCTGTTGCTAGAAAAGGTTCACCACTCCCCAATTGTTGGGGATTCATAGACGGCACCACCATGAGTATTTGTAGACCGAAGGACTTCCAACGAGAGCTGTACAGTGGACATAAACGAACACATTGCTTTAAATTCCAGGCAATAATGGCACCAAATGGTTTGATTGCAAATCTGTATGGCCCTGTTGTAGGACGCAGGCATGATGCAGCGATGTTAGCAGAAAGTGGGATTTTGAATGATTTACACAATAAAATTGATGTTAACGGCACCCCCTTCTATTTGTATGGGGATCCTGCATACCCTTTATGCCCCCAGATTATATATCCGTATAGGGGTGCAAACATCACGCCAGGCCAGAATGCTTTCAATCGATCCATGACGCCCCTTCGACAGTGTGTTGAGTGGGGATTCGAAGATATATCAAGGACATTTCCATTTCTTGACTTCAAGAAGAATTTGAAGCTCTTCAGACAACCTGTTGCAAAACTGTATTTTGTTGGTACCGTACTTGTTAATAACAAAACATGCCTGTATAGGAATTTGACGTCATCGTACTTTAAACTAATTCCTCCAACTGTGGAGGAATACTTAGCCTGAAGAAGCAATTTTACCAAGGTGATGCAAGTGTTGACTTTACGGCAAAGCAGACATGTGTGAGAAGTGTACTACATTGATGCATTCATTTAGGAGGTCAATAAAAATGTACACGCATTGCAACTGCACGTAGCTTAACTTTTTATTTAAATGACATTATACAAAGACAGTTTAACACGTCACATCTTCTTCTGGAGAAACTGCATCATTACATCAGCTTGACGACGTTCGATATCCATGCGTTGGCGGCGCTCCTGCTCTTCCAGAGCAAACTTTCTCTGTTCCACCTACAAACGCTGGCGCTGCAATTCTAGTTCTTTGTTTTTGTAATCGGCATATTCTTTGCTTTTTTCTCCTGGATAAACCAACAGAGCATCTGCTGGCTTAGCTGCCTTCAAAACCTTCTTCTTTGATGGTGTAACATCTGTAGCGGCTTCTACATTGCTGACGCCAGTAATAGTAGAACCTGTACAACAACAATATAATTGATACTTTTTTGATAACATTAAATCATACCCATTTCGTTACGTTGTCAGCAAAGAATGATGCAGCAAAACATGTTTTAGCCACGACCACTTCATAGCTTAGCTTTCAGCTGTTTAAACTTAACCACGTGATTCAACACTCATATAATTTCACACTTTTTGTTACTGTTATGTGGATAATGTTATTATTATTATTATAACAAACATCTCAGCATAACACAAACCTGTGCCTGCATTGAGGTCAGGGGTTACTGGCAGATCACAAGCATCCGTTGCTTGACTACAACTGGCGCGTGCTGGCATGGACGGCTTTGCTTTCGCTTTATTCATTGCACTCTCTCTTAATAATAGTGCAACTCGCTTGTCGTTGCCACTGCCATTCGTTGCTTTCCGTTTGAGAGGCACTCTGGAATGCACCATGTCTGCAAGTTCTTGCAGTAGTTGGTCCTTCTCACTGCATTCCTCCTCCGTGCCGGATCTGAACATTAAGGACAAGAATGCATGCAAGTGTGTGTGTGTGTGTGTGTGTGTGTGTGTGTGTGTGTGTGTGTGTGTGTGTGTGTGTGTGTGTGTGCGCGCGTGTGTGTAATGAGTGAGTGAGTGAGTGAGTGACAGACATAATAAATGAGTGAGTATGTGTGTGTGTGTGAGTGTGTGTGTGTGCGCGCGCGCGCCTGTATGTGTGCGTGTGTGTGTGCGCCTGCGTGCGTGCGTGCGTGCGTGTGTGTGAGTGATGAGTGTGTGAATGAGTGCCTGAATGAGTGAGTTAGTGCGTGTGTGTGTGTGCGTGCGTGCATGCAAATGTATTTGTTATCTCTCTTACCGCCGCAACGTAGCCAAGTCTTGCTTTCTGAAGTGCTCCAAAAGAAGGGTGATCCTTTCCTGGGCACGTCTTACATCAATGGCAAAGCTCTCTCTGTCAACCACGAAAGTTGTATTTTCGGCGATTGCTTGCCAAGTGTCCGCAAATTCGTTGGCATCACCAATGGCATACGAGTTGTGAGCTAGAACTTCTTTCATCAACATGATGTCGTCTCTGGCACAAAACGAAACACGTTTTTTTCTTCGTCCTTCGACTTCCGCTTCTATTGAATCTAAAAATCATAATTACACGCAAGCGTACATAAAATATTATTAATATTCTTTCTATAGTTTGGATACATAGTAAAAGCCCCATAACTAAACAGTCATTGCCTCAATCGTGCTGATTACTTGTTTAAATAATGTCACGCGTCGTGACGGCCGGTAACCGGCTTAGCTAAAGTGCCCATTAAACGCTATTTCTTGGCCTTCGACCGTGCCCTGCATGACTGATTTCCTACCTTGCGGCAGGCAGTTGTGTTACCGTTCTCAAAAGCCTGATTGCTGTAAAACTACTGATGTTTTCTCAGTGTGGTTAAGTTACATATTTTCTTGGCTATCTAAGTTAAATAGCATGTTAAATATAAACGCGTTTTCTTTTAAATAACGTTCACAACAGTATACGTAGCATACTCACTTATTGCTGCCATTATGTCAGTATTTACGTATCCTTATCTCGGCTCGACACTGATGGAGAACACGTGACCGGCACATTCTAGTGACGTCAATGCCTATAAGTTACGGGTTTGGCGATACGTAGCGCGAAAAACTTTTAGCTGAAACTGTCTATTGTTAAATTTGTATTGACGACCGCCACCTTTTAAAATGGCGGATGCGAATGTCGTGTGTATCTAGGCACATGTGTTATAGCTCTATGTGACGCAGTTATTAAGATATGGGGAATTGAATTTCGCGGCCGTTTTAAAAAACATGGCCGCCATTTCTGAATGCAGCGAAATGTGGCGTGCCTCCAGTCTTTAAAATAGTTCCATTGGTATGTAGAATAGATTAGTAAAGTGTCTTGCTTTTATCCAAAAGTTCACAATTCCATCATTTTCCTGCAACTATCCGCTGAACAAATTTGTTTTTCAAATTGTAATATTTTATGACTGTCGACATAGGGCCTAACCACTAAATCCCCCAGTTCGTTATATATATTTGGCATCCGTAAAAATGTATGTTGGCAATACAACAATTCATACATTATGCTGGCGTGTCATCTGAAGGGGTATACACATTAAAAAGAGCAGTACAAATTGACGGGAATGAAGAAGCTGACGAAAGAAACGAATAAAATATGTGACACTACGAATTATCCGAATCTGCATGTTCCCAAGTGCTACGCACGGATACAAAATCTGAACTCTTAATAAGAACATTACTAAACGTATAAATGCATTTGAAGACAAATGTTATAAACAAATATATAGAACTAACATAGAACTAACGAATCCATCGCAGATAAAACAATAATAGGTGTTATACGTGGGACTTTATATTGAACTTTGTAAAGAAACATAAACCAAGTTATTTCTGCCATGTGAAACGGCACCAGTCGCTAGAGAGACTAATAATGGAAGGAAACGTTTAGGGCAGCAGAAGCAGAGAAAGAGCTAGAAGACAATGGGAGAAGCCTAGAAGGACGTGGAGGAATGGAGCGGACGCCTGGCGAGTGGGAAGACTGACAAGCGAACGAGCCGTCTATAGAAAATCCATCAAGGCTGCAACGTCCGGAAATTGATAAGCAAATCCATGCAAGAGCAGTTCATTGAAGTCTGACACGATGATTGATTATCTCGTGTGTCACAAAGACAATCCACGTTCCCGCTGTGACTATTGGGTGTTTAAGCTATCACGTTTGACGCCGCAATTCATCCAAGTTACACAATTATTTATTCGCTTCTGATTCAAACCTTCCAAATACCCTGATACTGCACAAAGTCCACTTTGTGGTCTAAAAAAGCCTCCCTGTTGTCCTATTTGATTGTTTTATTTATGTTACTGGACAATTGGAAAATAAAACAATGCATTCATACATAAAATTGCTTCCGTTTTTTTCAAGTTTCACTTTTTTTGCGACCAAGGCTGGAATAAGAAACAGATTAGAACTCCTGCGTAACTCGGAAAATAGACGTTCCGTAATTGACGCTATAAAAAACACGACAAACATGACGTGTTTTGAAGCTCAATGACACTATTTGCTGTGCCCCTCCCTACGGCCTACACAGTCCACAATGTTGCACTTAATGACTGCAAGTCTAGGCAACGACCTTTTACTCCACGTAATCGGTGGCCGTCTATTTCACGCTCTCCACCGACTCCTTAAATTTAGTCGTCATCACGAAGTGTCACTCTATGTCTCCAAGGGTACATATGAAAAACGAACTGGGCCTCCGCGCCGATCTCGCCGAATATGTGCCACGTCACAACGATTCAGACGTTAATCTACATTTTGGCAATATGGAGGTAAGAACATAATGCGAAAGGGCAAAATGTCAAGTTTGCAATGCTACCAACCGCATCCGTGTTCGTCGACGTAATGCGAAATTAAGTGTGGATGAATTGACCCATACGAACAATTCAAGTTTTCAGAGAGACAACATCACAACTAGGCATAGGCTCAGGAGGTGGATGGCTTGGAGGGCGCAGCCCCCCAACATTTTTGGTGGAGGGGCTGAAAATAGGATTAGTCCGCCCCCCAATATTTATGGAAGTGGGTGCATTTTATGCATGGAATGTTGTTTTTGTGAGCAGCCTGAAGGGGTTTTTGTTGTGTCTCGAGGGGGTGCAATTTGATGTGTTTTGAGAGCCTGTGAATGTTTTGGCGAGCCTCAAGGTTGGTGCAAATCGAGGTGTTTGGTGAGCTTCCAAAATTATGAACGTCGCCGCGAAAAAATTTCTACAGCAATTTAATTATTGTAACTGGTAGAAATAAAAAAAAGGATTCTTTGACTTCTGAGAATATAATATTTTATTTTGAATTTCCTTAGCTTACCAGTTTGGTCCATCGTGGTCTGTCACATATTTGCACGATTTTCCACTTAGCTACTTCTCACCCAAACATGGTTGGTATATCATGTCTAATCATGATGACGTCACATTTAAAACTGAACTTCGGTGTCAATGTGGGTACTCGTCTGAGCAGAAAACATTATTGTTCACGGAAGTGAACTGCGTACACTGTTTAGTGTCAGTGGGTGGGTAGAATACCAGACATTGAAGTTACTATAAGTGGACGAAACGACTTTACTATCATATTACAATAGTGGCTTAAATACACCAACCCATGCACAGTTCAACAAAGCAAGGGGGCCAATCAGATATCACAATTACAGTATTTTTATTTTAAACTTGTTCATTGTGGCGCCATCTGGAGAGTAGTTTTAACAAGATTTAACAAGATTGCCATCCAGAGAATTAATTCTAGATGGCAGGTGGACAAGGAAGCCCTTTGGCTTATCGAGAGTCCAACCCTTTTATCTACATATATCCAGCCCTTCTGAGGTATGTGTCGATTTTATTTTAAAACATATTCACACTACTAGCACCCACACAATCATCAGATAATCTGTTCCATTCATTCACAGTCCTTTATGAAAATGAGAACTTTCTCACATCTAATCTACACTGCTCCTTTACTAATGTAACTTCATGTCCTCTAGTCTTTCGATCTTTCTTAACTGAAAAAAACATATTTCTATCAATATTTTCATAACCATTCAATATTTTAAACACTTCTATCTGAACTCCTCTCAATCTCCTGGTCTCTAGTGTTGTTAAACCACATTCTTTTAGGCGTTTTTCATAACTAAGATCCCTCAGTTTTGGTATCATTTTAGTCGCTCTCCTCTGTACTCTTTCTAGCATATCTATGTCCTTCTTGCGGTATGGCCTCCACGCTTGAATACAATATTCTAAATGAGGCCTAACTATTGTTTTGTACAGCGGTATTATTAGTTCTTTTTCTTTATATGCTATATTTCGCCTAATCAATCCAAGGATTTGATTTCCCTTTGAAGCTGCAATTCCACACTGCCCTGAAACCTTCATGTCAGCACTAATTGTCAGCCCTAAGTCTTTTTCTTTTACAGTAGTACTTAGTACAGTTCCCCCCATTGTATATTCTATATATTCGTTCCCATGTCCTGTGTGGAGGCATTTACATTTCCCAAAATTGAACAACATTTGCCACTTTTCAGACCATTTGATCAACCTGTCAAGATCATCTTGTAAATGCTGTCTATCACCATCACTTTCAATCCTTCTAAACACTTTTGTATCATCTGCAAATTTCAACACCTTGCTAGCTATATCATCGTCCAAATCGTTTATACATATTAAGAATAATATAGGTCCCAGTACTGATCCCTGTGGAACCCCACTCAAAACTGATTTCCAGTTTGAAGCCTCCCCATCAACAACTACCCGTTGTCTTCTGTCAATCAGCCATTTTTCTATCCAGTTAATTATACCATTTCCTATGCCATGGGCTTTTAGTTTAAGCAGTAATCTCTGATGTGGCACTTTGTTGAAAGCTTTTTGAAAATGTAAGTAGATGATATCTACTGGTGATCCATCATCTACCCACTTAGTGGTATCTTCCAAAAAACATAACATATTTGTTAAGCATGACCTCGCTTTTAGAAACCCATGTTGAGATGGGTTTATCAAGTTATGTTTAACAAGAAAACCCACCATGTGATCTTTAATTAGTCTTTCTAATAATTTACAAATCACCGATGTTAAACTAACTGGTCTATAATTATTTGACTTGTTTCTCGAACCTTTTTTAAATAACGGTATAATGTTTGCTTCTTTCCATTCTAAAGGAACCACTCCCTCTTCTAATGACAAGTTGAAAACTGTTGCAAGCGGTATGCTAATTTGTTCTACAATTTCCACTAGTAGTTTGGGTGGAATACCATCCACTCCAGGTGATTTATTTTCCTTCATAGCCCTAATTTTCTTAGCTACCATTTCTGGGGTTACAATTAACTGTCTTAAATAGTCTGATTCTGCCCCTTGAACTTAGCCTCTGGTACTGGCAGTGAACTAGTGTCTTCTCTGGTAAACACTGAACTAAAATACTCATTTAGGTCTTCCGCCATTAAGAATCCTGATATTATATTTCCAGCACTATCTTCTAGAGGACCGACCTTATCCTGAACTTTCTGTTTGCTTCGAACATACGCATAAAAACTCTTGCTGTCATGTTTTATATTACAAGCTAATTTATGTTCATAGCTTCTCTTTGAATTTCTAATTTCAGCTGTAGCTTGGTTTAGTGCTTCTTTATAAATGTTGTAGTCTTCGTCATTTCCAGTACGTCTATATAACTTCCACATCATTTATTTATACTTAATTTTTCTAATGGCTTCTTTCGATAAGTATTTCTTTCTGGTCCGTTTCCCTTGTTTTTTTAAGGGAACAAATTTATCTACGATGCACTCTATTTCATTCTTTAAGATATTCCAGCATTCTGTTGCTGTCTTATTCTTCAGTGTACAATTCCAGTCTATCTTTGCTAAATATTTCCTCATTTCCTTATATCTTCCTTTGTGGAAATTTCTCCTGAACTTCTTTTTATTATTTCTTTCTGATTTTACTTTGATGGTAAAATGTACCTGGTTGTGATCACTACTTCCCAGAGGCTCACATAATTTAACATTGTCAACTAATTCATTCTGTGAGGACAAAACTAAGTCTAACACATTCTCTCCCCTGGTTGGTTCTAGCACATGTTGTCCTCACTACCCATACTGTGTAGAGATTTCCATTTTATATGCCCATGGTTAAAATCCCCCATAATAACACAGTCCCGTTTGCTCACTTCCCTTATAGCGTTTTGTATTTTTTCATTCTCTTCTATGCTTATGTTTGGACTTCGATAAACTAATCCAACCGTTAACGTTGAGTTTCCTGTAACTATGTTACACCAAACAGCTTCTTCGCAATCTGCTTCTCTGTCTAATTTTATTTCATAAGCCTGGATAGATTCTTTAATATATAAAATAACTCCACCTCCCCTTCTTCCTATTCTATCTTTCCTAAACATTACATAATCTGTCAGTCCCAATTCGGCATCTGATATATCGGTGGTTGCCCATGATTCGGTTATACCTATTATGTGAGGGTCAATATTTTCTACCATAATGTTTAGTTCATTTCTTTTGTTTACTATACTCCTTGCATTTAAACAAACACATTTATACCCAGCTTCAGAACAGTTTTCCAGACTGTTTTTTGCTGAATTATTTTTGCTGCCTTTATCTATGCCTCCAGTTTCAGGCTTCTCTGCGAGTCCCCCCTGCGAATTTAGTTTAAATAGATGCAACCTGTCCCACTGTCAACAGATCGCAGCAGATTCTCTGAGAATACTGCTGCCCCCTTTCCACTTAGATGGAGGCCATCTCTCATGTACATATCTTCTCTCCCAACAAAGTACCCCCATAAATCTATGAATCCCACGCCCTCTTCCTCACACATCTGCTCAACTAGTGCGTTGATCGCCATCCTCCTACAGTTTCTGTATCTTGCCCCCCTTCCTCCCATTACTGGCAAAATTCCTGAGAGAATAACCTGTTCCACTCTTGCCTTCTTTAGCTTCCTCACTAGATGTCTGTACTTCTGAACTATCCTAGTTGTTCCCTCCTTGTCTGCATTGTTTGTCCCAACGTGTACTAGTATAGACCCTCCCTTGCCATGCCCGAATACCTTCTCTACCCTTTCGGTCACATGCTCTATCCTAGTTAACAACTGTACAGCTTCCATGTTATTCCGATGGGTGATAAAGCAAATATAAAATATCGGAAGTAAACAAAACTCGAAAATAACTACCGTCGTGTCTTTAACATTTCGCCAATGGGTAGATCAGAGGCCAATGGTCCAAGGTAGCAAATGGTCATAGAAAGACGAGTCTATGCCTTGCCGCCATGGAGGAGTTACACTTACAATACGTCATATTAACTTATCAACTATCTCTTAGCATATGCCAAGAAAGTATTTGCCAGGTACTTACCTGTAAGCATGCGCGACGGGGGCCTTGTATGAATTCATGGTGTGACTGCTTGACTCGGAAGACTCGGATCTATCCGGTGTCGTGGCCAAAACTAATCACATGTTTTTTTTGGAAATCGTAAATTTACTGTTCATATTTCTGTAAAGATAAACAAAGAACCAATCAACTGAGTTAATGCCACAAGTGCTTTGGATGTAATGATTGATGAGAAGTTAAACTGGAAAACTCATATTAATTTAGTCAAATAAAAACTGTCAAAGACTTGTGATGTTATGTGTAGAGCCAGCTTATTAATTAATAGACATGGTTTGCAGAGTTTGTACTACTCGCTTTTCGTGCCTTATATTATGTATTGTGCAGAAGTGTGGGGAAACACGTATGCTTCAAATGTTCAATGTTTAGCTGTGATACAAAAAAGGTTATACGGTTACTATATGGAGCCAAAAGACTGGACCATACAAATATGTTATTTTATAATCTGCACATTCTGAAATTACCAGCCTTAGTTGAATTAAAAACAGCTATTATTATGTTTAAGGCATTTCACAATTTATTACCAAGGAATGTACACAGATTTCAAAAAATTATAAATATATTAATCGGTTTACTCAACCTGTCACAAATGTAAGTTTATACAAAATTATGCACGTACCAGTCTAAAAAGTATGTGTATTTCTATCAAAGGGGCAAACCTTTAGAATTCCCTTGACCGTTCACTAATTACTTGTAAGAATGTTCACCAATTCAAAACGTATTATACAACTAAATTATTGAATAGTTATGTATTAAAGTTCTAAGTAATCCTTGTAAAATAGTCACATCAACAAGGCAAATGACATGAATGTTAAGTTGAATGTTAACAAAATGAGATGCGATAAAGTTATTCAGTTCTGTAAAAAAAACATTTTAATAGGCGTAGTTTGTATATTTCATCAATTATGATCTTACATGAAATTTGTGTTGTTGCATTTATAATAATTTTTTCTTTCTTTGCACTTTGTCTTTTCCAGAATTATTTTGTATTCATAAGTTAGTCATTGCAAAGGGTAAGCATTATAAGTATTACACTTCTTTTTTACCCTTTGGTTAAAATATTATCTACTGTATACGTGATGTTGGTATTATTTTTGAAATTCACTCACTCATTCATTCATTCATTCATGGCCTAGCTTAGTATATTATGTCAGAATAGGCTTTCAATAAATCGGTAAGCGAAATCAAAGTCGGGTGCGTAGCGTATGTCAGATTAAGCGTTCAAAAAATCGGTAGGCGAAATAAACGTCTGGGACGGAGCGTAAATCAAGTCAGGATGAATGCATACAACTATCTCTCAGGATAAGGGTATTATTCCGGATATACAGAAATGACCGTGTCGATAAATAATGCCTCTTATATTTAAAGCACAACGGGAAAACACGCAAAGTTCCACGGGAATAGCAACGAGCGGTTTGGTGTCAATATTACATTTGCACAGCCTTCACGGCAGAGCGCGGACGTACCATTCTGAAACCAATGTCGTGGCACATGCTAAGGGAGTATTTGCCAGGTATTTACCTTTAAGAATGCGCGTAGGGGGCCTTGTATGAATTCATGGTGTGACTGCTTGACTCGGATGACTCGGATCAATACGGTATCGTCAGTTCAAAGTCGGGTGTCGCAGTGGGGGACGATCGGTGGTCAGCGTGCTTATGACTTCGCAGCGGCCCATGCAGGGGCGTGATACAACTTGGCTAGCCATCACAACATTGCCTGAGTATATATATATATATAAGTTTAACCTTTCATGTTGCCTGTGATTAAAAAAAACATTAATTATTTTTACCGTGAAACGTTTGATATCGCAGTTTTAGCCACTTGCAATGTTTTTACAAATTCACCAATACGCCAACAGACACCTTTCAGAATGCGTCTTTCATTGTGGAATTATTTTTCTTGAACACATTACTATATTTCCCTACATTTTGTGACAACCCCTTATTGTTTGATAACCAGCCCGGGCATGGGGCAGGTTGTCTCACGACATAAATCTTTTGAATGACCCAAATAACATACTTTTAATAAGGCTACGTCAACATTATTAATACCCATACATACATTATAGATTAATGTTATTCTTAGCAACAACGAAACTTAGGAAACTGTTATTACAAAGAAGAAAATGAGAAAAGGTGTGACAACCAACCCAGCGGTCTCCCCTATTAATTTAAGATCAAGTGTTTTCATTAAATTCTTTACGACAAAGAAAAAGAAGAAGACCCTGTAGCAATGATGTATACTATAGTGAACCATTGTTACCCATGACACAACCAAAAACCTAAAGCAATATTAAACATGATACAACACACCTTCCTGTCATCACGTCTAAACAGCACCGTTAATGGTCAACACATCTCAATCGAGAAAGAGTCCACAACGGTGACCAGCCCACACAGTAATGCCACCTCCATATTACACACACGATATATATAAGTCTATGAGTCCCTATCATCACTTAACGAGCAGTATTGACAATGTATATATATATATATATGATATTGCAAGCAAGGATATAGCAAAACTTCACCGTGTCCAAAATTGTTTGACAAGGGTAGTCACGCGTTCTCCTAGTTTTTCTCGATATCGTTTTTCTCGATAAATTTCTGTGCGATATCGGATTATTTTCAAGATTTGTACAATTGCCTGTCAAGCCCCTTCATCCAAACAACCTGCGTATCTACATCCGATGCTCACTCCAACAAGAAATCCCAGACAGCTACGGTCGACCAGTTGTAATCTTCTTTTCATTCCAACCTTCTCGGTTGCCGCACAAATTCTGTGGAATTCACTTCCTGTCAGCGCCATATTAGAAGGAAATATAGTTTTATTTCGCCGTCGCATCAAACCTATCTTTTTTAATATTACCCATCCTCCTTTGCTTCCTAGCACTTTCATCCATCTGTTGACAACTCACGCGTTGTATACGATAACGAGATTGCTTAATCCTTTGGTTTTATTGTGCCACTGAGCTTGATTTTCGAGAATATTCGCGCATAAAAGTCACAATTATTATTATTATTATTAAAACATAAAAAGCGCGTTATACGTAAAACGTAACCTAACAATCGCAAGAACCAGGTGCGCGCGGCAAATACTTCGGGACAACGGCCCCGGGGTCATGGACTTGGCAACATGAAGTAAACGCTGACACAATAGTATAACAATACGAATATGATTTAACAATTCTACGCTATCACGACTATGGCCTATCGATGGACGTGAACATCACATTCTCTCCGGCTTTCGTCTCTTTGAACAAACAACTCATCGTTGTGTCTGTGAGCGCGTTATGGTGTTTATGTAACGATGCTGCGTGTTTTCTAACATTTGGTAAATATTACTATCAGGACTGTCAACTACAAAGGCATCACTTCAGGTGACGGGCGTTTTTGCTAGTAACTACAAAAAAAAAAAAAAAAATATTCTAAAGATCTAAATTCATTAATATTCAACCACTTTGAAATGTAGAATATAAAGCTTACTTTTATAAAGCGGGTCTGTTCGACAGATTGATGATGTCATGAACCACCTTCCGACTGCTGCGTGTGACGTTGGAGTTGCTTTCAACATGTTCAAGTTACTGGCTGGAGGCAACCTTGAAACTGCGAGCGTGAACGACACAAGGTGGAGCTACTGAGGCAAATGCGACAACGATTGCTTAGTAACCTGGCATCCCTGTCACCGACAACAATCCTAAGTCCACTCAAGTCGCGCCTCACCGATCTTACGTTCCTGAAGCTCTACAGCGGCAGAGTCGGAGATCTAGAGCAACGGTGGGCTCGGATAGGTGCGGTCAACTGGAACAACCAGCATGAAGCAGACACAGAGGAATTCTGGATGGAGGTGGTCAGCCACACGGATGCTTCTGGAGAGCAGGATTTCCAGCATCTATGTGAATAATGTTGAGGTTGCCATCTTTTAATTAATATATTAATGGTTGCATCAACATCAGGGATATATTATTGTAATCATAGTCCCTCTCTCACGCGCGTCGCATTACATATAAATGTGTTTTATCTTTACTCAATGCAACTGTAACGTGGCCACTTCTTATAAGTAACCAATAATGTCAAGCATTTCATATAATAATTGTTGTTATTTTATTACAATTTATTTGTATTTCTCATTACTTTGAACGCTGCAGTACAACATGCAATGAAGACAATTGTTAGTTGTATTTTATATACCACCATGAGTTTATGTTTTATTTTGTATATTCAGAAGGCTTCATACTGTCTCTACTGTCCGTGCCGTTCAGCGTGTCTTTTCGACAATGAATATCGTCAACACGAAACTACGCAACAGAATGCAGCGGGATTCCCTGGAAAAGATCCTGCATATCCGATGGTACATGTCGCGGCACAAGATCTGCTGCAACAATTTTGTGCCCGAACAGTCGATGCTGTCCCAGTTCACGGCCAGGAGGACGATGATTCAATGTTGGACGTGTAGGGGAAGTTCGGGTAATCCGTACCGTCGGGTAAATAGTATCGATGCGATTACCAACAACTGGATGACACTAAGAATTTTAATGACTGATTAACGTCCGTTTTCTGTGCCAAGTTAACTGGGGTGTTCCGTGGGATTAGGTGGTGTAAAAGTCATTCCACGAGTAGAGTAATGTCAAGTATTTCTTAGTAAAAATGAAAAAATATATAATCGCGCAGTGAATGCGAAATTGCTTCAACCGAAAATTTATAATTATTCGTGTAGCTCATGTAAACAACGGAGGGGACATGCATACGAGTTATATAATAATTAATCATTGTGTTTAATTCGTTAATACTTAATGACGACTAGATATACATTTGCACTGCGTAAATTTGTGGTACTTTTTACACACTTATACCCGGTACTTTTTACCCTCACGTTGGACAAAAAGTACCGATTTGACGTTTTTTGAAAAGTTGTTGTAACTTAAAATGTTTATTTGTGTTGGACATAGTTCTCGTGTCGTTTATGTTAGTTAGGCACTTCATTCTAATAAACCTTTTGACAATCTTCTGTATGTGGCGTTTCCTCACGCGGTACGAATTAATTACTTACCCTTCCACTAAAGTGCTGCGGACAACACGCGGTCACGTGTAGATCCGACAATAATTAAATGGTTTCAGTTAGTTTTAGCACGCTTGTTTTGTTTGCATGTGTGATAATGCACACACGCACGCACGCACGTACGCACGCACACACACACACACACACACACACACACACATATAATCTGTGCTTTATGTGCATGCGTGTGTTGGGCCTGGAGGCGTAGAGGGTCATTTATGTGGGGGAATTCCGTGACGCTATGGTGTGAAATGTATATTTATAAACAACCAAACATGGATAATTTACTGCAGCACAGTAGATGGCGCTCAACGACAAACAATCATCCACTCACCATTAGCTAAATAGTTTGTGCAATTCCCTATTTAGCAGTATGGGTGTTTTATTAATATCTAGTAAATATAGCATTTTTTGAAATTGTATTTGACCTGGCATCGCCCGAGATTGACGGACATGTCCTCTGTGACTATAAGCAATTTAGTGTTGGACAACGTTGGTAGAGCCAAATCAATCTCGCAAAATATAATTAATTGATAACTGGGATTATCTCAAATATAGTTTGTAGTTTACATGCTTATCTTAGGTTTCATTTACACCAAAAATTGTAGAGTTTGTATTGCATGTTAATTTATATGAAAAATCATTTTAGAAAAACTGCTCCTGCAAAGATCAGATTGGTGTGTACTTCGATTAGAACACACTAGTCCCAATGTTAGTGTTATCCCTACACGCTATATGATCGAAGCTACATAGGCTATCTCACAGGAGTAAGCAATTAATATAAATATGCTGGTTGCTTACATGAAAGTGCCTGATAAGCAACAGTAGATCTTCAAAATTATAGTATATTGGATGAGGATGAGAAGTCAGTGCAAAACACTAAGAAGCGATATTGAGTGAAAGAACCGCTTAGGCCGGAATCATAAGCAGTTTTGCACACGTTGTAATTTCATGACAGCCAATCAAAAGCCTACCCCGTTGTGTCATCCTCTCGACGATGTAAGTCGCTTCTTCGATGCATTCGTCGAGCAGTCGTTGTCCATCCAGCGTAGACTCAACAGGAAGCGACGTTTCTCGTGGTCTACGTTGGTCACCTTGGTAACGACCGCCTGCCCGATCTTGAAATGGGCGGTCGGGTTGGCAGCTTGGTGTCGCACATGAACTGTGAAGAAATCGTATCACTGTAAGTGTGAGGTCTACATATTGCTGTCTGCACATCTGTTTTTGGTATCAAGGTTAGAGGAATTATAGGAGTTCATAAATAAAAGTACACATACATATTAACCGAATAATGAAATTTGTTTACCAAATGTCTTACGGCAATATTCCAACTGCATCCATTTTGCCTGCTCTGGTGCATTTTGCAGGTAAAAATATGATTTTTAATAGCTGTACATTTCTAAATGTAAGGTAATATTAAACATTCATTTTGTATTACAAGTATTGCTTTTTTCATCCAACCTACTTCATTTCACAACTTAATACTCTATTTGTTAGGATAGATAACAAAAATGGAAATATATGAATTCAATTTTCCATGGGACTTTCTACAAATCCACCCACATCAGAATTTACAAGAATTATCTGCGTATTTCAGCTTGAAACGGCGGCTGATATTAGTGGCTGGTAGGAGCAAGAAAATGCGAAGTTCCTAGTAACCAGTCTCACTGGTCCTGCCCTTCCCGTCTTGCAGACATTGCCAGTGGAAAACCGTAATTCGTATGCTAGCATCGTGAATGCAAGGTTTCGCGATAACAAGATAGGTGAAATGGCTAATGTCGCCCTACAAGACAGGATGAGATGTAGTATATAGTAATTCCCTGAGCTTGCAGTCGACATTGACTCCCTCATACGCAAAGCCTACTTGTCAGGAAATGGACCGATGAGGGGGACCTTCGCGTGTGACTATTTCATACGCGCAATCACCCACATGAACGTGAGACAACAGGTAAAGATGCGGGCGCCTACAACTCTACACGATGTGGTGGATATCGCCTTACACTTAGAAGCCATCTGCCTCTCTGCGCAGCGGACACAACAGACGCAGAGGCATTCTGTGCGAGCTATCTCCACCTAGGGTAACAACGGCAGTGCGTGCTCTTCCTCTGCGTGAGACAGCGAGTCGGTGGGCGCCATGCTAGAGAAGGTACTTCAGGAGTTAATGGAGAGATGCGGCCCAGCCACCCAGAAGACCAACAGTCGTATTTCATACAAGGAAAGCACCTGCTACAACTGCGGCAAATCGGGGCACTTTGCCCGTGAATGCCCGGAAACCCTTCGAATTCAGAGGAAACCAACCTGTGAGACCACAATCTGAACGGACTAGGGAAACTAATGCCTGCCAGGCTTGAGGGGGAAAGTGTGACAACACCTGCACAGTTGGCTTCGCACACGGAAATCCATTGTCTCAACAGTGTGAACCACGGGGGAAATAGACCTATTATCGACGTCACGATCAGCGGGAAACCTTTCAAGGAGTTAGTGGATTCCGAATCTACAGTTTCCGTGATGCGGCCCGTGCTGCTGCCAGTATGCAAGTGGAAGGGCGCAAGATTGAAACTTGTAGATGCAAGAGATAAGGAGATTCCAGTGAGTGTGAAATAAATGTCGTCTTGGAAATCTGCCACTTCTCCACCGTACACATCATGGTCACCAGGGCAGTAAGAAATTACGTCATCATCGGCCAGGATTTCCTGCGACAACACCTCTGCATTGTGGACCGGAAGGCTTTTAAGTTGCATGTCGACGACATATGTGTCCCGTTAGGTGTTCATAGTGACAACACAGATCTGTCACCAGTTGCATCGCAGCAGTACGGAGTGGCCAGTCTATGACCAAACAGTCAAATGATGGAAGTGATGCCCCACTAAAGACGATCCCGAGTCCCCTGCGCGATGTTGCAACGAAGGGAGTAGTACATTTGGGGAGTATAGACGGAGAACGTTTTCAAGATATTCTGTGTAAATACTCGGACACTTTTCCTTTGATGACGATGATTTGGGACGGACTGCGAGCTATTAACTTCGCCCGGCCCCGATAGTTGGAATATGTACATCACGTGTGCACTCAATGAACGTATTGTCGATACGACAAGGTTTATTAAGAACATCAGTCTGTTGTAAATAGTTTCGTTTTTAATCGCTACGTAACCCTTATTACCAAGCCCAATTGCCCGAAGACCCACGACCCACGACCTTGCACTAAGCGCGGTGTACTTTATGGATGGCCTTAAACACATGGATATTTAAAAATCGGGAAAAATTGTAGAGCAGGTGCGTGTCCAGAGAGGGTAGTCTTTGGGGGGACAAAAACCTTAACTGGCGGCCGAACCAAAATGGTGTACAAAATGTTTCGCTACCGTGAGCTTCTCCGCTGTCTTGGCTCTACTGGTGACATCGGAAGAAGACGGGTGTGTGGGGGGTGGTGTGCTGTTGACAATGTTTTTGTCACTGCGCCGCCGTAAGTTCAGTCACTCTGGCACGCCTAAAAAAGGTCTGCGGGCACGCCAAATTCAAAATATCAAGAGCCCCCCTAGACACGCCTATGTAGAGGTAGTGTTTTGAAATTAACAGTAGTGTTTTCGAGGGGTAGTGTGTTCAATTTACTATACCGGCACGCGGCTTCGCCTCGGCCTCACCCGCTCCGCCTCAGTGGAACACGGATTCGTACAATCACTCAGCTTCTCTTCGGCATCGTCTCGAACGGTTACACGTCTTTACTGCACATGACCTGCACGGCATTCGTGTATACTAGGTGCTTTGTATACTCGCACAGCGTAGCTACCCTGGTGACTTCCGACCCATCTTAATTTAGCGATATACCATTTGTTTCAGTTCTGTTCGAGAGTGTGGTCATCCTTGCCTTTTCTTATATACTGACTTCGTAACAAAAATAATAAAACAACATGTGACCACATCCATCCAATTATTGAATCTCGGACCAAATTTACGGCTTACGGATCCCTTGGGCGCCACGTGTCGCATAGGGCATATACAAAAATCCGTCAGTTTGCTTAGTCAGCCGCCCTCGCTGCCGCCGCTACCCAGGATTTACACCCAAACGCACCTCGTTATTTCTCCACCATTCGTCGCCACTTCTTTTTTTGTCTTCCGATCGATCTCTTCCCCACAGGTGTCCAATTCATAAATATACGGCAGTCATTTTTATTCTCGAATCTAAGGCTATAATCGTCAATAAAACTCTATCGTCTAGCCTTGATGGTGTCCGTTATTCTACTTAATTCTAAATTTCCATACAGTTTTTCATTTGAGATTGTTTTTGGCTAGAATGTACGTGGAATTCGACGTAAACATCTGTTATGGAATGTATCGAGCCACTGTCCATCTGCTATGGAATGTATTGAGCCACTGTCCATCAGTTTGGTTTATCTTCCAACACTCTATAGCGACTCTATATAATCGACATCACATTGCTCTTGTAGATTCTGATTTTAGATTTCCTACCGTGTTTGTTTGATGCTCACATTCTCCTCAGCTTATAACAGGCTGCTCTTGCTTTCTTAAGGCGTGAACTTATAACGTCTGCTGTTGAGCCTTTGTTTGCGTCCACAACTGAGCCCAGATAAGTGAAACTGTCAACTGTCTCCACATCGTCGACACTTATTACAATTGATTGTTGTGTTTATGTGTAATCCGGTTCTCTTCGCACACACTCCTAACTCGGTTTTTTTCGTTGCAGGTTTATTCTTGATGATAACAAAAGGGCTTAGACATCATCAAAATCTAAGTCCTCCAGCGTATCTAAAAACAACATGTGACCACATTCATCCAATTATTGAATCCCGGACCATACCCACTTAGCATTATCTCTACACTTCCTATCAATCTACATCAGAAACACCTGAACTTTACACATTGAACTAGTCCTAACCAATTAATATGCAAAACAACATTAATTAAAAAAATTGCATAAAACTCTTCTGAACCATATATTCTTTACAACCCTTTAAATTCTGACATCTCAAAACAAAAGCAAATAAATATGTTCTGACACAAAATAATAACAGAATGACACTTAGACCAAGTTGTTGTCACAAACTTGTGACTTTTGTACCATGCAGGATTGCTGGTGTTACACATATCTCCGAAATTTCCTTGCTGTTTATGCGGACACAATTTGATATTTCGCAGATATATTGTTAAAGTAAAAGGGGGAACATATTACGTTCCTGGGAATAGAGCAGTCGATGGCGCATATCATGTGATAACTTAGCAAGATGATCGTATGGCTAGTTGTTAAATATGTGGAGAACACTCATTGTTAAATTCCGGAGACCCCATCATTGCGACAATGTTATTATTAATCTTGGTATGACTGTTTCAAATTAATGTATTATTAAAATGCAATATACAAAATACGTTAAACACAAGAATGTCAGTTTTCATCGTGTTTTATTTTAAGAAACAGTTGGATTCATCAGATTTCCATAAATCCACCTAATATAAGTGTTTTATATATATATATATATATATATATATATATGTATATATACGAATTTACAATAATCAATTCTTTCCAGTCAATAAAATAATAGTTCATAGGCTACACAATAATAATGTAACATTACAACAAATACCACCCTTACACGCAATATATTTCTACTTACTCCTTTGATTGGATCTACTAAAAATCTAGCTTGCGTATGCATGTATACATGTATGCATGCATCCACCTGGACAGCTTGAACCTCGAGCGTCAAACTTTCAGGGATGAATCTACGACCCCACGAATAGGACGTAAGACATATGTATTTTCAAAATATCCCATGTATATAAAGATTCTAACCTTTCATGGGGTAAGTCAGTTGTTCTGAACATAAACCGTATTGTGCGCGTAATACGTGAAACGTAACTTAACAATCGCAGGAACAACGCGCGCGCGGCAAATACTTCGGGAAAACGGCCCCTTCGACATAGAATTGGCAACACGGCGATGCTGACTTAATAATGTTAGACATAGTTTTGTCCTCACAGAATGAATTAGTTGACAATGTCAAATTATGTGAGCCACTGGGGAGTAGTGATCACAACCAGATACATTTTACCATCAAAGTAAAATCAGAAAGAAATAATAAAAAGCAGTTCAGGAGAAATTTTCATTAAGAAGATATAAGGAAATTAGGAAATATTTAGCAAAGATAGACTGGAACAATACACTGAAGAATAAATCAGCAACAGAATGCTGGAATATTTTTTATTTTAGTCGATAAATCTGTCCCCTTAAAAACAAGGGAAACGGTCCAGAAAGAAATACTTATCGAAAGAAGCCATTAGAAAAATTACGTACAAACAAACGATGTGGAAGTCATATAGACGTACTGGAAATAACGAAGACTACAACATTTATAAAGAAGCACTAAACCAAGCTACAACTGAAATTCGAAGAGAAGCAACGAACAAAAATTAGCTTGTAATATGAAACAAGACAGCAAGTTGTTTTATGCATATGTTCGGAGCAAACATAAAGTTCAGGATAAGGTCGGTCCTCTAGAAGATAGTGCTGGAAGTATAATATCAGAGGGATTCTTAATGGTTGAAGACCTGAATGAGTATTTTAGTTCAGTGTTTACCAGAGAAGACACTAGTTCACTGCCAGTACCAGAGGCTAAGTTCAAGGGGGCAGAATCAGACTATTTAGGACAGTTAATTGTAACCCCGGAAATGGTAGCTAAGAAAATTAGGGCAATGAAGGATAATAAATCACCTGGAGTGGATGGGATTCCGCCCAAACCACTATTGGAAATTGTAGAACAAATTAGCCTACCACTTGAAACAGTTTTCAACTTTTCATTAGAAGAGGGAGTGGTTCCTTTAGAATGGAAAGAAGCAAACATTATACCGTTATTTAAGAAAGGTTCCAGAAACAAGTCAGAGAACTACAGACCAGTGAGTTTAACGTCAGTGATTTGCAAATTATTAGAAAGACTAATTAAAGATCACATGGTGGATTTTCTTGTTAAACATAACTTGTTAAACCCATCTCAACATGGGTTTCTAAAAACGAGGTCATACTTAACAAATATGTTATGTTTTTTAGAAGATATCACTAAGTGGGTAGACGAGGGATCACCAGTTGATAACATCTACTTAGATTTTCAGGAAATAGGTTTAATTAACTGAACATAAAATTGGCTAATTGATAGAAGACAACGGGTAGTAGTTAATGGGGAGGCTTCAAACTGGAAATCAGTTTTGAGTGGGGTACCACAGGGATCAATACTGGGACTATATTATTCTTAATATATATCAACGATTTGGATGATGATATAACAAGCAAGGTGTTGAAATTTGCGGATGATACAAACATTTTTAGAAGGATTAAACGTGATGAAGATAGACAGCATTTACAAGATGATCTTGACAGATTGATAAAATGGTCTGAAAAATGGCAAATGTTGTTCAATTTTGGGAAATGTAAATGCCTCCACACAGGACATGGGAACGAAGAAGTACAATATACAATGGGAGGTTCTGTACTAAGTACTACTATAAAAGAAAAGGACTTAGGGTTAACCATTAGTGCTGATATGAATGTTTCAGAGCACTGCAGTATTGCTGCTTCAAAGGGAAATCAAATCATTGGATTAATTAGGCGAAACATAACGTATAAGGGAAAAGAGCTAATAATATCGCTGTACAAAACAATAGTTAGGCCTCATTTAGAATATTGTATTCAAGCGTGGAGGCCTTATCGCAGGAAGGACATAGATATGCTAGAAAGAGTTCAGAGGAGAGCAACTAAAATGATACCAAAACTGAGGGATCTTAGTTACGAAATACGCCTACAAAAATGCGGTTTAACAACACTAGAGACCAGGAGATTGAGAGGAGATCAGATAGAAGTGTTTAAAATATTGAATGGTTATGAAAATATTGATAGAAATATTTTTTTCTCAGTTAAGAAAGAGAGAAGGACTAGAGGACATGAAGTTACATTAGCAAAGGAGCAGAGTAGATTAGATATAAGAAAGTTTTCATTTTCACAAAGGACTGTAAATGAATGGAACAGATTATCTGCTGATGGTGCTAGTAGCGTGAATATGTTTAAAAATAAAATCGACACATACCTCAGACGGGCTGGATACACATATATAAAAGAGTCGGACTCTCGATAATCCAAAGGGCTTCCTTGTCCACCTGCCACCTAGAGTTAATTCTCTGGGTGGCAATCTTGTTAAATCTTGTCAATCTTATTAAATGTTAAGTGCAAAAAAATGGGTTTTGACGACAAGTCATGATGGAAAGGTCCCCTTTGGTATAGGCGCTCCACGCCATAGAAAAGAAAGAAATTATCCAAAGACACAAGCGGTGACTTCAAATCTAAGATGGCCAATGTCGGCCATCTTGGAAAACGTGGTCAACCCATGGCTCAGGAACTGTATGCCATAGAAACTATTATGATATATGTTTTCCAGGTAATTTGAGGTTCCTGAACTCATTTCTGGCATCGATTTAGCATTTGGAATGCATCTGAAGGTCAAATCTGGGAAAAATGCACAAGGCTGACATTTTGAGAAAGTTTATGAAGGCAGAATTTAGAGGCATGGAAGCAAGAATTTCTAATTGAATGCTATATTTAGAAGTTCTGTAATAATAATATTTAATTGTTTCCAGATACATAAGTTCAGGTTTGGTAAGGTACTGAAAAGTAGGTCCAGGTATTTTATATATGTTTGATAGCTTCAGTTTCATGGATAACTAGTCCTTCCATTAGTCGTCTTTCTCTGAATGTCTCTTGACATACCAAACTTCAAATAATAAGATTGTTCTTCGTGGTATCTAAATAGTATTCCCTTCATTCATGACTAACCTGATTCCTCATCGATATGTACCTCACTCATGTTACCTTTACATGTGCAGAGAAACATGCAGGGCTGTTCCTGCACGCAGCACTTACAAGGAACATTAGTCTTTCTTAAATTGGCAAATGACAAGCTCTGGCAAGTCCCGCCAAATGGTGAAAGTTGTGGGGTAGACTGGAGTTAGCCCAGAGTTTGGGGACTCTTGCTGCCATCCTCATTCCGTTGGAGAGACTGGATCTGGAAGCTTTGATGAGCGTATTACCCCACTCGTGTTCACTTTGGTAGGCTACTCTGAGGAGGTGCTGATGCAGAGCGTCGCTGCTTGGAGGCATGTGCTCGAAGTATCTTCATTTGAGGAAGAAGAGGGAGAGTCTAGCAGCATCCACGATTATGATGCCCTCGTCAGAGACACCATACAGCTGCATGACTAATATCTCGAGCATGGGTGTGTGAGGGACTGCCACACTGACCAGACCGTCGTTTTTCCTTTGCCAAAGAACGTTAAGGTCGTGTCGCATCCCGTTAACGTATAAAATGCCGGTAGTGCCATTGCCTTGGATGGTCCAAGTCCATGTTTGATGACATGCATTGGAATGTACTTGATGTTTCGCCGCATTCCAAAGACAATCCATAATTCATCAATCATCTGTCCGAGGGCCACAAAAGTGGAGACGCCTAGCACTACCACATCGCTGTCAATGGTGCGGACAATCACTTGAAGACGACCGGTGTAGGTAGCCGCAGCCACATGCAGAAACATCCTGGTGTCGGCTTCCTCATGTGTGGATGGGGCCAGTGCACCAACATCAGCGCCTGTCAGTGAGTTCACACAGTCACTGAGAATGTTGGTGAAGAGCTGCTTATCATGTGGAAGCTCCATGTGTGTCAAGCTTTTGGTCATATCCACGAATAATTCCTGCTTGTTCAGGTCCACACGTAGGTAGGCAGCCCAAATGCCAGGACCTTTTGTTGAGAGAGTTACCCGCCTCCGTGCTCCGCTGCCTCTTCAGGCCCGTCTTAGAGTACATATCCCAGACAATGTCAACTCGGTCATTTGTTTCATACCAGGAGATGATATATGACGCAAACACGTTTGTGAAATAGTCTCCGATGGCCACAGCATTTCCGGGACGAAGCATTTGAACGAGCACACACCATCCAGCACAGCAGCAGTCGTCACGAATCTGCGATTGGTGAGATCTGCTGGGACAATGCAGTCCAGGATCTCGCTCTTGATTCCATGGTGCATGTGTCCCTTCCGATTCAGCGAGGGATGATAGGCAGAGCTCTCATGGACGATCACAGACTTGTTGATGTTGCGAACAGAATGAGCTGACAGCAAAATCTGGGTCACATTGGCTTGATGGTCCTTGACAATGGCCATCTCTGATTTCCAGCGTGGTTGTGAGAATGAAGCCTTGAATAGCTTCAGCTTGGTGTGGGGTACTGGAGCAGCTTCTCAACCAATGCTTTGTATCTCTGTAATCCAATGCCCTTCACCTTCCTCACATTGTCTACCACGTCTGGATGCATGGACATTAACTGGTCCAGGTCAAGCAGCTCATGACAGTCCTCCGTGAAGGGGTTTCCCAGCTCCTCAAAGGCATCCACCAGCGCCAGCACGTCAGACTTGTTGTCAGCTTGGAACTTGGGATACTGTTCATTGTGCATCTGTTCATCTGACTCCTTTGTGCCCTCAAATTCCCTGGCTAGGCGAACCATTTCAGAGCGAACGACTTGCTCACGGCGAACTCTGCGTGGGTCATCCAGGTTCTCGATGACACCAGCATGATTCTTGAGCCAATCGATGAGTTGTTCTTGCATCTGGTCACGTGTTATCTTTGAGAATGCTCGCCTTGTCTTCTGTCCCATGAAGTGACCACGCTGGAACTGCACATACAGTGAAGGATGGCGTTCTTCAGTTTTGCCATATCGCCGAGATGGATGGGCAGGTTCCGAGCATTGTGGGTATGTTCTAGTGCGAAGCCCCACTTGAAGAAAATCAAGAGTATCCATGTAGAGCGAGAAGTCAGCTGCGCGACATGACTTCACAAGAATGAGTGAAGAATGAGAAGATCCAGCTCCATGGACTTGAATCAGTAATCTGCTTGGGGCTGTGAGGCACACTGCTGCTTGAGCCATTCGTCAAAGGGCATAGCGATGAGGTCATGCGACTACGTATCAGCAGATACACCAACATTATCATCTTTCGTCGCCTTGTCAACATACCGATCATAAGCTTTCTTCATAAGCACATAAAGAGCAGTTATTGACACCTGGTGAATGTACCGAGTTCTGCAGATGAGATGGGCACCAATGAAGGATTGAGCTTAGCCACTGGTAGAGCTACCGCTGTTGGTGAGTGTTGTAGTCCTCCCACTGCCATCCAACCAGTCACCAGACATACTCCACAACATATTCTCAGTATGCATCGCACTGTCGCCATGCTCTGACTGGGGAAAGGTCTACTGAAATTTCTTGGCCAGCGTGAAGAAGGGTTGATCGGCTACCATGGCTGGTGTCTGTCCTGGCTTGATCTACCTAATTGCCTGGCGGATGACTTTCATCCTATGCGAAGCCACCATAGGGCTGTTGGAAGACTCGGTGAACAGAGGCAGCATGCATGATTTGGTTGGGGGAGTAGCAAGAGGTTCTGTGATGCTGCCATAGCATGCGGCCCATGAGATCCATTCACCAGCTTCGAAGGTCTGTATTGATAAAAGGCTTCTGACTCACTCCAACCATATGTAGCCTTCTTCAAGGATGCTGCAGAGAGGGCGCAAAGCTGGATAAGGATGCCTGTTGGTCCTCAGAGCAGGAACGTGCAGCATTTCATCATTTGGCAGCGAGACACCCGGATGCATAGTCGAATACATAGCTGGCAAGGACCTCACAGCCTTCTTCCTCATCTCAGCTGGATTGAGGATGTCAATATCAACTTTTATTTGTATAACATGTCTCAGATTTGACCTTTAAATGCATTTCAAATGCAAAATCGATGCCAGAAATGAGTTCAGGAACCTCAAATTAGCAGGAAAACATTTATCATAATAGTTTCTATGATATACGTTGCATGGTCTATGAGTCGGGTAGGTTTCGCAAGATCACCGACGGCGGCTATCTTGGATTTTACGATACAACTTGTGTCTTTGGAAAATTGTTTTCCTATGGCCCTAAGGAACTTCCATACCAAAGGGGACCTTTGCAAACTGACTTGAAGTAAAATGTCACTTACCATGTTTACTATTTGGGTGATTGAGCGAACGCTTGACTGCCACCTTCTCACAAAACCATCTGCACCTCAAATGATTCACACTGTCTTCCAGTTTCCGTTGTAAAGACAAACCAGGACCATCTCACCTTATACTACAACATGCTCTGTTAAAGCATCATGCGTTCCAAACTGTTCAGCTTGCCTCTGGTGATGGCTGGAGCTAATTTTATTCAGTATTCGGAGATGCTCCTTTTCCAAGGTCGCGTAGCCGGTGTAGTAAGTTGAAAACACTACCCCTCGAAAACACTACGGTAGTGTTTTGGGCGTACCCTCAAAACGCTACCGTAGTGTTCTGAGGGTACCCTCAAAACACTACGGTTACGCTCAAAACACTACCCCTGACGTGTTTTATTAAAATGTTCACTTTCTCTTTGTTATGGGCCATCCATAAAGTACGTCTCGGTTTGGGGAAGGACCGGACTACGAAGCTTTACATAGGATGGGGAGGTATGTAGGTAAGGGTTATGTAACAACTAAAACGAAAATGTGTTATCTCGTCGGGCTGTTGACATCAGACAGATAATATCAATTGCTACGGCACTTATAAAACAATACGGTTCTCTTTCTGTCTGTGTGTTTGTCCGTGGTCCCATATCTCCGTTAGTTTTGCATGTATGGGGCTTACATTTTGTGTGCGATCTAGCGGGTCACTTCGGGTGGTTCATATATTTGATTTTTTTCCGAAATTAGTCCAGGAATGGGGATCCTGGGGTCTGGTATATATATATATATATATATATATATATTTGCATGCTCATTTTGAAAGAGTTGTTGCTATTGAGTTAGATATACACTTTGTTTCCATATCACCACGCCCGGTACATGACAAACGGGTTTATACGGAAGCTACGTCTTTATGGTACTGTGATATGTGTACAGTTGCCCATGTTCCATTGTTGGCCATCCCGCTGGTTGAAACATACTGATTAATGTTTGCGCCATTGTAGTTGCTAAACATTTGACAATGTGATGGTTCGCAGAGAAATACTACTACCAGGCCCCGCACCATCTTATAGTTCGCTTGCGTACCGGTCAATTCGAGACTCATGGCTCGAAAAAACAGTTGCCATCACCTGTGATGGCGTCCGTCAGCTTTGGCTTGGTAACATTAGCGACCTGATGTCTAGATTTCATCTTTTTAGGTTAACGGAAGGTTCAGACGTCCAGCTTGGTATTTTCGCCAGGCTGATGTAGTTGGCACGAACGCAAACTGCTGTTTTGGTGTGATCTTTGTCAGCACTGTATCAGGCATGTCGGTGTTAGGTTTCTCGGCGGGCGGGTCGAAATTCGGCGGCATTTCGGCGGGCGGATCGAAGTTTGGCGGCATGTCGGCGGGCGGATCGATGACTGATGGCACCTCGGCTGGTGAATATGTAAGCAGGGTGTCATGCGTCTCTTTCGGTGCGGTAGATGTGACCGAGTCAAGATTCTGTCGCTTATAGTAACGTTTCAGGTTGACACCGTGAGCCTTCTGTTTCAGAATGATACCATCTTCACTCATTAGATAGTAGGTGCCATTTTGCCTGACAGCATGGATGGTGAACGGGCCAACCCACGGATCACACGTCTTCCCGCCTTTCCTGTCGGCTCGTTGGAGATTCCAAAGAAGCACGGAATCTCCTCTCTTAAATGCTCCTCGATCCTGATGGCGCTTCTGGTAATCCTGTTTCTGGCGGTCTCGTGCTTTTATTATGTTAGTCACTACACGATGTAATATGTCTTTTATTATGTTAGTCACTACACGATGTAATATGTCTTTTATTATGTTAGTCACTACACGATGTAATATGTCTTTCCGCATTTTTTCCATTACTGCTACACGTTCCGTGATTTCATCTTGAACAATGTCATGTTCACTCGCGTCTCGACACTCAATTGGCAGTCGCGCTCTCCGTAGATTCATTAGAAAGAACGGGGGAGGTAACCAGTTGACTTCTGCACGCTGGTATGGAGGGCAAACAATACCAAACCCAAAGACTTAGCATATTATATAAAATGGAACATAACCTCATAGATATCCCACTAGATCAATACACCAAACGCAACACCAGATGCTCACGTAAACATAATAAACAGTTAGTACAAATCAGGCACTCGACAAACATATTTGGAAACAGCTTTTTCCCAGTCACAATAAAAGAGTGGAATTCTCTACCTCCAAGCATTGTATCAAGTACGTCACTGAATTCATTCCAGATTAGCCTAGCCCAACATGTAAAAAATTAATCCATAAGAGCCACCATGCGCACTGGCGTGATGTGTCCATAGGACATTTTGCCAGTCAAAATACAGATACAGATACCAGGGAGTGCCTGTGGCCATTCTTCTGGTTTCCCTTCCAGCACCTTCAGCAACGCGCTCTGAATTGTCCGATTGCTGCATTCTGCCAGCCCGTTCGCCTGTGGATGATATGCGCTGGTTATACGTTGTTTGGCACCAGTTAACTCGTGGAGCCGCTTCGACACCACGTTTACAAATTCACGACCCTGGTCGTTTATTTGGACGTCAGCTCAGCCGTGGCGGCAAATCAATTCAAACAAAAACTTTGCCACACTGTCGGCAGCTTTAGACTTTATGAGTTCAGCCTCAACCCACTTGGTGTAGTAATCGACAGCAATGGTCATGTACTTGTAGACTTCTGTTGTCTCCGGCAGACAATAAAGGTCAACACCTATCTGACTCCACGCCTTTCTGAATCTGCTGCTTGCTCGTTGGCAACGGTCGCATGTATTCGTGTACGTTTTCACCTCTTCTTTCACACCAGGCCACCAGTACCTCTCCAAGATCTTTGCGCAGGTCTTGTCTTGGCCGATATGTGCACCCAGTGACTTGGATTCGATGGTGTTCCCTGTCCCCTCGTGGCAAGCTTTCAGGATGTGCTGGCGGTCATTGGCATCAGATATCACACGGATTTTCGAACTGTAAGAGACCAATATTGACTATTATTGCCAAAATAAAAAATCATTCATTCAGATCACACAGTTAACAGAATTTTCGACAGCGAATCTGTGGAACGATATTACAATACGTCCAAAACTTCACCATGTTACGTGCTATTTTGTTACATGCATCATCTTAAATGTCTGCCAAGACTCGGTTTCATGGTGCTATGAGTGGTAGGTTGGTCAGTTTCAAAGTGCCATGCCCGTACCTCATTTGTTGACATTTATTTACGTATTGTTCTTAATACTAGAACACAAGTTGTATGTATGCTGCCCATCAAACTGAGTGTATTAAGCCCGAAAAATTGTTCGCATTTTCTATTTTCCGCCCGCAAAATAAATCAATACAATTGTCAAATGATAAACAGGTGCTCCTGTATGTAATTGGCATTTATTGCACAAGCGCGCATTCCTACGTTTTGTTGTGCTTCATTCACACGGTCTTTACACGCACACACATACGCACATATCACGTACGTCGGCACGCGCGCCCTCCCTCACGCCCACATGCACACGCACGAACACGCACACGCATACAGAGACACACACACACGCACACACACACACACACACACACACACACACACACACACACACACACATAAACACACACAAACCACAAATCCTGCTAATAATTATAATGGTTATTAACCCCTGGTTAATTCTGGATAATGGAATATACAAAATTCCTTTAAAGGTTTGAATGCTTCAATGGCTTACTGAGTTAACAAACAATTATCCTCTCATTTACTTTGTTACATTTTTTTGAACTCTGCTCTCCAAAATGACTATTATATAATAGTATTTTTTTAAATAGGGAAATTCATTTGATATATAATAAATATTTTTTATTTTTTATTTATTAACATTATAAATGATCACGATGAATAATTGCACATCTGTAAAATTATTTAATATGCACATGGGTCTTCAAACTGCATTTAAAATCATACTTTACACTAGTTTTATCCTCCTTTGATTTTAATTGTATAATTAATAATTAAACAAATCTATAGGAAATGTGTTCTCTTCAAAGACCAAAATAATCACATAAGAATTGTATTTATTGAATTTACTTCATTATAGTTGTATGCTGTTCTTTTTCTATATAAAAAATATTATATCTAGATAAATAATATTTAGCATGGATGTGAACAAATTATATTTTCCTATATTATCAATTAATTCCTTTTGAATTCAAGGAAAATATAAATACCATAAAAGCAACATATTTAACTAATTTCGACAAATCTAAGCAACATCCAACGTCTAATGTAGCAATGACTTCCTAAAAACCTATTGTAGGTCTATTCGACGAATACTTTTATTATGACTCATAAATGCGTCTTTTACGTGAATACGGATCATCCGATGCACAGGTGATACTTTAATTAGCTACGCATTGTGGCAAAAAACATTTAACAAGCTTGCATTGATGGTCTGTATGATTGTATACCTGTCATTTATGGCGGCGATTGACGATCAGAGGTTGTATACCCTATTCGGCGTAAAGGAGAGGTCTACCCTACGCGGCTCTTTATGCATAACTGGTCTGCGTACGCTGGATACGATTATACTATATATATTATTCAGCCAACGTAAACAACACATTTACACAAAGTAATTAAAAACCGAATAAAACAAATAAAACAGACGATAATTACCTCCAGCACTGAGCCGATTGTGGCACCGCTAAATGTGAACATTCCGCTATATGTGAAAAAATTACACTAAATGTGAAAAAGTACGCCCGGTAAACGTGAAAAACTATCAACGCTAAATGTGAAACATAGGGAGGCCCGCTAAAGGTGAAAAACTTCCTACGCTAAATGTGAAAACAACATTCATATTCAGTTCCATATAAGAATGGTGTGTCCGTGTGTGTGTGTGTGTGTGTGTGCGTACGTGCGTGCGTGCGTGCGTGCGTGCGTGCGTGCGCAGAGATTGAAACTGTGACCACCTGCATGCCAGTCACAGACTATACCACTAGGATACACGGCCGTCCATGCTGTGGACTGTGTGTGACAATGCCCTCCCTAGGCATGGTAGAGACTACGGAACAAACATGAGTTAATTGTAATTGTTAATTGGTTGATTAAAGTCACGTAATATAGTTAATTTGAATTTAGTTAATTAATTGCCCAAACTGATAGCATGGGTTACTTTTACTTGTTTGAATAAATAAAATAAAATCAGTTATTTGCAATTTAAGTAATTAACTTTTCTAGTTATAATTAACCCATATCTGCTATGTAATTATATGAATCCTTGTTCGTAAAGAGGGTGGGCGAGTCCGTGGGTGAGAGGGTGAGTGGGTCGAAGCACGCAGTTGCGATCCATTCGTAAAGATAACTAACTATAAGAATTATCGCTAATGAAAGTAGGCAGTTATTATTATTATTATGAAAATATATCATATGTAACCATGTCATAAACGATTAAACATATCTTCGTTCAAATTCAATATGGTACAGAAAACAAAATCAGATATTCGAAGAAAATACATCCTCGAAATGCACGTATAAATTAGTGGTCACATATTATTCTAAAGATGTCTTTTAAATATAATGTGTCGTAGATAAACCCATATGTTGACAATATATTGGAATTGCGTAACTATGTTGCTATGTTGCGCAAACATAAATTCAGCACCTGACCAGCAGTGCCAGATATGAAAGACTTATAAAGTCAACTGTTTCCCATTAAATTTCCCCATAACCTTCTTCTCATTCCGACAAATGACATACACACAATATCCTATCATTGTATGTATACCATTACTACCACCCTTTTGATGGAATAAAATCACATATTTTGAAGGTACCTGGAAGTTGGGATGCCATCACAATAATGCTTGCGTAGTACCATTTTGGGTAAATCCAAAACAATTCTCTTAACCGCAATGCAAGCCCGCTTCCCTTTCCCGCCAATCGTATTAGTTTACATATGGTCCATTTACATCGTATGCCTTGGCTAAAGTCCAAACTCCCTTCCAGTTGCATCAAAAGGTCCGAACGAACATGGACCGTGTGTTTCGAAACACGTATATTATGAATTCGTTGACTTTCACTCCAAGCAGATCTAACTACACCGATAAAGAAAGCTCCATCATACAACACATAACGAAAAAAAAATTAATCATTTCATCGGGCAGGTCACACAATGTTCTCAATGTTGACATGCCAATTGTATCTCGTCCAATTTCGATTGATTCTCCAAAACTGTTCTCTTCGATTTGGATGTCCATCTCTTTCTCGGGATGCCTATTTGGTAGCTCTTGTGGATACTTACGGTAGATTGAAATATTGTTAGCCTCTAGATTACCGGCATAGCTAATTTTGCCAACGTCTGGTCCGGGTGCATGTC
Organism: Paraescarpia echinospica; assembly: GCA_020002185.1. Classification (NCBI taxonomy): domain Eukaryota; kingdom Metazoa; phylum Annelida; class Polychaeta; order Sabellida; family Siboglinidae; genus Paraescarpia; species Paraescarpia echinospica. Next base: position 47,728,651 of record CM034544.1, on the reverse strand, counting down.
CCCTGTTGTCAAATTCTTGTTCAGGCGAACTACTCCGCGTTATTTGATGACTAGCTACGACAACCTCTCGTACATCATCACTATTTGCGTCTAAGCATACGTAGTGCTCGCCGTTACCCTCATGGAAATGCCCTAAGATAACACAAGGTTGATCATTTGTCATCTGAGAAAGTCCATCAGGTCGAATGAGAGTCGTTCCACGATTCAGAGTAGATACTACAATTATTTGGAGATTGAACAATTAAGACATTGCTTGCAAAGTTATTTGATCCCCAAATTCATGCTGTAGGTTCATACGATGTAAATACTGAACTCTCGATTCGGTGAGATAACTGCTCCATGGTACACCCTGCTCGGAGCTTCCCAACGCCCTATGGGTATCCAGATAGTTCACTATTTCTCGTCGCAATGTATCTGCGCTTCTATGAAATCCAGCTTTGCCAAACGATACGCCATTGCAGCGAACTGACAACTGCCGTCACCTGGCGGATAGTAGCTAATATGAAGACCGAATTCTGACACAAGATTCTATCGATTACTATCCGTGGTCATAGGTATGTAATACTAGGATCGATGGGAATGTCTACCACGTGACTTGAGAGTATTGTTCGGTGTCGATGCCAATTCTGTCACGTGACACCATTTTTCTATAGCGTGCTTTGCACGTGGAGGGAAGAACCTCATTCTGTAGAGATGTTTCTCTTTTTTTAAAGTTTGTCCTGTACTCCTCTGCTTCGAGTGCTTGTGTGCGGAGCTATATTCAGAAAGCGCGCCGTCATTATCTGGTGTCGCGTGTCTTTAGAGAGCACATGACTTATTGCATGTTCCGACAAACACATCTCATTCCTAAGTGATTGATGCATGCGCCGTGGTCCAATTCCTCTCCGGCGATCATATTGCTCCTTGACCAACTCAGTGACATCGGACGTTTTAACAATGTTCTTGTTGTCGCAATACAGGTATGTGCCGACTAACTTGTAGTTGAGCCTGTTCCTGTAGTATTTGGTCAACGCGCTCCTTTCAGCAGTCGTCCGGTCGCAAACAGGGGGCAAACGATTTCCACTCAACAGCTGTTGTATTATCTCGAAGTGAGTGTCGGGCATCACCGAACAAGTTCTTTTTACTCTTGCAGCGAAGCACCCACAAGCCAGAAGAAGAGACGAAATTAACAACATGTAGAAAAAAACGAGAACATGTACCTATCGCTTGAAACGGAGTTTCTATCCGAACTCATAATTATGCGTTAAACGCTCAGGGTGAAATTACGGTTAGTGTACGGTTTTAGATTAGGGTTTGGGTTAGGGCTAAGATCAGGTAAGGTTTGGATTACATTCAGGTTAGGGTCTGGATTAAGGTGTGTTACAACTGTTAATGTAATAATTAACTGATAAGGTAATATGTGCCCGATAATGTATTGAAATTAACCAGAAAGGTACTAAAATCAATCAATAATGTAATAAAATAGTAAGTGTCTGATACTGTAATAACAACGACCCTTAATGTAATAAACCTTCTGTCCGATGTGTAATAATGTTGTATTGATGATATAATAAATTTTTCCTGCCCATAATGTAATAACTGTTGACTGATAATATAATAACAGGGAAATTTCAAGTCCAAATCGTGTAAAATTCACGCTAAGGTCGTTGTTAGTATTAACTGTGTTAACAACAAGGTCACACCAGAAAATATAAGAGAAAAAAACACGTCAAGGTCAAGTTAAAGACATAAAGATATTACGAAGTTCACACCATGTTTGTGTAATAATATTGCCACGACAATATCATACATTTTATATAGGCCCCTTCCTCAACCTTCACAATCACGGCCTACTAACCATCCTCTGTCATGGGGGTCTCTGCCCTCCTTTCATCAGGGCCACCATGCGCCTCATTCGCATTCATGTGTGTGTGGGGGGGTGCTTGTATGCGTTGTGTGCGTGTGCGTGTGTGTATGCGTGGCCGTGTGCGTGTCACTAGTAGACGCACTTATCTACATATGTGATTCCTTAAAACTTACACAACAACCTATCGCTAAATTTCAATGATCATAATTATTATAACTAATACAGCTCACCAAACACTAGCAAGCATCTTTATAACTAGAATGAACAAGTCGGTGCGTTACCGCTCTCTGTTCTATCTCGCACCTCGCTTATGTTCAATTATCTACCTACATCTATCAAGCCATCGCCATCCTCTCCAATATTCAAAAAAGTCTTTAAAATACATCCTCCAAACAGATAACGAACCAGCCGTGCACTACGCTGCACAGTATACTGTGTTACTATGATGCTATTCGTATAATGAATAACATCACTGGTTATATTTCAGTTGCATCCTACTAGATTAAAAATTGAATTTGGACTGTGTTATATACATGCAATTCATGTAGGCGTATTATGTTTGCATCGATTTTGATTATACTCGGATAACCTGTAGTCTATATGTGTGTGCATTGTGTGTAATAATATGTGTCCGTTTGGCATGTATGTTTACACAAGTTAAGATAGGTGAAAATTAACTTAATTAGATAACTTCTGCATTACAAATTAACTTATCCGAAAAAAACTTAAATTAACGTAACTTAACTACTTGACATTAAAGTTAATCGAAAACAAAAAACCATGTGGTGTCACCTAGCGATCTCGTTTGAACTGGACTAGCACCAGCGTTGTTGTTTGTTAATAATATTTGGTTGCATAATGAAAAAAATTATAATTAAATTAGTTTACTACAATAACTCCTTAAATACAACGCACATTTATGCTTTATCAAACACTGTGCAACTTGAGCATTTGCTTACGATTCTATACCGAAATTGGGTGTCAGTGCAGCACGTCAACACGTTGTTGTGATTGATCGTTTACATTTAACACAGCCACAGTGTGTTACATATTAATTTGTAACAAGAACAGTATAGCCTAAATCGTTAATTTAATTAGTTAGTTTGACAATTTAACTAAAAAGATTAACGACCCAAAAAGATTATTAACTAAAGTTAATTGAAAAACTTTCATAGTCCTTTTAATTGTTAATCGAATTATTCCAGTAAAAATTCCCTCTCATTTACATTATCAGTCAAAAGTTATTACACTATCGGGCAGAACGTTTGTTAGATTATCTTTCGATAGTATTGCAATATCTGGTATTTACGAGAGTATCGATTTGTTTTATCACATTATCGTCACGTATTGGCACGTATCGGGCACATGAAAACTGTCTTGAGTCTCGATTCTTGCACTAGGCTATTAGTTAATGATCACATAATTTGTAACAGGGTTACGGTTATGGCAGTGCACTGTATCCTATTTCATGGACATGTCTACTAGTTTCATTCAGCTCTTTTCAATATAGAATGTCCGTTAGTGCAGCCTCAGCGAAGTAAGCAAATAAACGGTTACCCTATGTTGACGCTAGCTAGAATAACTCGACTGCGACGTGACGTAGGCTACAGTCTGCTACTACACGAACTTCACAGCGACATCATGTTTTACCATGCCGAACACGACTCAATATTTTAGTGTCGCCTGCCCAGCACTGATTATCGCTCACTAAAAATGTATTAACTTGCATATAGTACAGTTGCTTCTAATTTAACACAATTAATATATTACCAGCGAAGCATGAATGTTTAGTATTTCGCTCGCTAACACAATGGCAAGCGTAATTTACTATATATATATATATATATATATATATGGTGTGTGACTCTGTCACAAGGGTTGAGTGATGCGCCTAGTGCTGTAGGGAAGTGTAGGGGTTGGTAGCTTGCTTCAGACCTCCCGCTTTCAGCTTCAGCCGCCAGATAGCCTTATCCGGGTGAAAAGAAAGCCGAGTGTGTAAGTCTTTCCTTCTGGTATATAGCCTCTCCTCAATCAAGACTCATGCAGTGCCTCCTTGCGACACTATATGGTAACTGGACACCTTGCGGCTCCAGGCCAAACCTGCATGGGATCTAATGGTCCAGCCACGAAAAACCTTGGCGGAGCAGCATGAGCCCGATTTGTGCAGGGTGTGGACACGTCCCGACCCTCACAAATCATGTTCCAGCTATGTGGCAAATAGCAAAGCAGAGGATGTGATGGACAGCATGTCCCCTCAGTTCCGGCGGCGGAAGATCCAGTTGTATGGACAACGACGGCGAGCACAGCTCAGTACGAGCTACTGTTCTTTAGAGTAAACCAAATCAAAAACTGGCAGAAGGCAATGGGAAACCACTGCTGTATCTTTCCCAAGAAAATCATGACCCACAAAACCACAGAAGATAACGTTAACAGCGTGAACGGTTGTTCTGACAGTTCTGACAGGACCACCTCGCTCGGTAGGGATAGTCATGTGCGACAGGTGACGCCAGATCGTCATCCAGCTACTGTGTGCAACAGAGAGATTTTTAATATTGCTACATGGAATGTAAGAACTCTATATCAGAAAGGAAAACTAGAAAACATCAAACAAGAAGCGACAAGACTGGGGATAAATATAATGGGAATGTGTGAAGTTAGATGGACAGGGGCAAGACTGATGACACCAGATAATAACACAATAATTTACTCAGGAGGCGATAAACATGAAAGAGGAGTTGGAATTATGTTGGGTGAAGAAAGAGCAAAATGCTTACTAGGATACTGGACCATATCGGATCGCATCCTCTTGGTGAAAATCAGTGGCAAACCATTTAACATTAACATCATACAAGTGCACCAACCGCAGACAAATCTGATGAAGAGCACGAGACATTTTATAATGATCTTGAATTAGCAAAATCACATTGCAAATCACAGGAGATTGTAACAGTTATGGGAGACTTTAATGCTAAAGTTGGTGAGGGAAGATGCGAAGACATATTTGGACCATATGGCCTGGGGAGCAGAAATGAGAGAGGAGATAAACTAATAGAGTGGGCAAAATCTCATGACATGATTGTAGGAAACACCTGGTTCCAACAACACCCAAGAAGACTTTGGACTTGGAAAATTCCAGGAGACGGTACACGGAACCAAATTGATTATATCCTGGTCAGTAAAAGATTTAGAAATGCCCTACTGGTGGCAAAAACCTTTCCCGGGGCAGACTGCGATTCCGACCATGTGCCAGGACATGAATATACTAAAATCAGATTCAGCGATCAAAGAGAAATTCAATGTAGCAGTACAAAACAGTTTCAATGTTCTGAATGACATTCAAGATGTGGACGACCAATGGGAACAAATGAAGGAATCAATAACATAGGCTGCAGAAGAAACTATTCCTAGGCAATGCAAAAAAACAAAGAAAAAATGGATGACTGACGATATTCTAAAGTTGATGGATGAAAGGAGGAAAATTAAGCAAAATCATGATGCATATGTAGCATTGAACAAGGATATAACGGCCAAATGTAATCTAGCGAAAGAGGAATGGCTTAATGAACAATGCAAAGAAACTGAACAGAAGAATAAGCACGACACAAAATCCATGCATGCTAGAATAAGAGAAATCACAGGGAAAAGAACATGCTCAGCTACAGGTTGCCTGAAATCTAAAGAAGGAAACATAATAATGGACAAAGACAAAATACTCGAGAGATGGTCAGAATATATCGGTGAACTGTACGATGATGAAAGGGGTGAAAGACCATCAATTAAGAAGAACTTTGATGGTCCTCCTATATTGAAGGACGAGGTTCGAAAAGCCATCAGATCAATGAAAAAGGGAAAAGCTGCTGGACCAGATAATATTACCATTGAAATGATTGAGTGTTTAGAGGAATTTGGTATTGATATAGTAATAGACTTCTTGAACAAAATATATGACAGCGGACGAATCCCAACTGATTTATCCAGATCCATTTTTATAGCAATACCAAAGAAACCAGGTGCGATTGAATGTGAACTACACCGTACAATTAGTCTCACGAGTCACTTCACCAAGATGTTGCTTAAAATTATTATGACCAGAATGAGAAACAAAATAAAGCCGGAAATTGCTGAAGAACAATGTAGATTTGTAGAAGATAAAGGTACAAGTAATGAAATATACATACTACGAACACTGATTGAGAGAGCACTGGAAGTGCAGAAAGATCTGTATGTATGTTTTATTGTTTACACAAAGGCATTTGACCGAGTTCGTCATGAAGAAATCATATCAATGCTGGAAAGTTTGAACATTGATGGGAAAGATCTGAGAGTTGTGAGAAATCTGTACTGGGAACAAACAGCAGCAATACGAATAGAAAATGACATCAGTAAATTTCAAGAAATAAAACGTGGTGTAAGACAAGGGTGTGTCCTATCACCCGATCTCTTTTCACTATACAGTGAGATTATCTTACGAAATTTAGAAGATATGCCAGGCATTCAAGTAAGGGGATACAACATGAATTATTTACAATATGCAGACGACACGGTACTGATTGCTGAGAACGAAATAGATCTACAACAGATGCTAAATACAGTAATATGGGAAAGTGAGAAAAAAGGTATGTCCCTGAACAACAAAAAACAGAAATCATGGTAATCTCAAAAAAAATTACACTCCAACATGCAACGTGATAGCATATGGCACTGTTTTGAAGCAAGTCATGTATCTAAGCCTAACTTGAATACATTGTCATCGACATCGTAACTAGGTAAGGCCCGGTGTGTCACTGTGTGTTAACAAATATAACTAACTATAACCTAAACAATCTGGTGTAAATTGTACACAGAAAAGTCTTTTCAAAGACTACATAAAACTACTTTGAACATAAATAAATTCTGATATGGCACCTTGCAAGCGGCAACTCAGGGCAAAACGACACCTAGTTTGCAACGACTGCCAGAGCTGGGTGGATTTTGCGTTGTCTGGCTGTCCAAAATCATGGGCAGAGACCAAAGATGACGGATTCACCTTTCGGTGTGTGGGGTGTTTGAGGGTGGAATGTCTGATGAAGGAGGTGTGTAAGTTGACGGATATAGTGAAGGAGATGGAGGCGAGACTCAACATAGAAATAGATGGAGCAGAGAGGGATGACGCGGAGAGAGTTGAGAATTCTACAACACAGAAGGAGCAGAGTTGTGACACGGAGACTGAAGAAAGGAGACTGAGAGGAAGGAAGGTGACCGGTGTGAAGGAACAAGACATTGAGAAAACAGAGGGACGGAGGAAAAGTGTTCGGCAGAGGAAAAGAAAACGGGCCAGTGGGGATAGATCAGCAGGTAGTCAGACTGTAGAGAACGAGGAGAGACACGACAGCGATACAGGTGGTGAAGAGGTAGATACCACAGAGGCAGTTGGTAAGACTGTGTGACAGAAGACTGATGGAAGAAGACAGAGTGTTCAGCAAAAAAAACAGAAAATATGACAGGCGTGAAGGTGACAGGGGAGAAAGTGACCGTAGTGAAGGAGGTAGCCGGGGAAAAGGGACGGGAGAGGAGAGGAGAAAATGTGATGGGAGGAAAGAAGAAGGGACGAAAGGAAGTGAGAGTAAATGTGCTAGAAGAGAAGATGACAGGAGGAAAGGGGACAAGAGAAAACGCGACAGGAAAGAAGGGAATGGAAGAGAATGTGACAGGAGAGAAGACGACAAGAGGAAAAGACAACAACCAGACATATGCAAACCGGAGGAGCTACTCCGAGGCAGTGATTGAGGGGGCAAGGAGAAAAGAGAGAGTGTTTATGGGCGATTCAATTCTGAGAAAAACAGACAAGACTATATGCGAGGGGAAGGACGTTGTTGTATGTCTACCGGGGGCTAGGATAGAGCATGTGACCGAAAGGGTAGAGAAGGTATTGGGGCATGGCAAGGGAGGGTCTATACTAGTACACGTTGGGACAAACAATGCAGACAAGGAGGGAACAACTGGTATAGTTCAGAAGTACAGACATCTAGTGAGGAAGCTAAAGAAGACAAGAGTGGAACAGGTTATTCTCTCAGGAATTTTGCCAGTAATGGGAGGAAGGGGGGCAAGATACAGAAACTGTAAGAGGATGGCGATCAATGCACTAGTTGAGCAGATGTGTGAGGAAGAGGGCGTGGGATTCATAGATTTATGGGGGTACTTTGTTGGGAGAGAAGATATGTACATGAGAGATGGCCTCCATCTAAGTGGAAAGGGGGCAGCAGTATTCTCAGAGAATCTGCTGCGATCTGTTGACAGTGGGACAGGTTGCATCTATTTAAACTAAATTCGCAGGGGGGACTCGCAGAGAAGCCTGAAACTGGAGGCATAGATAAAGGCAGCAAAAATAATTCAGCAAAGAACAGTCTGGAAAACTGTTCTGAAGCTGGGTATAAATGTGTTTGTTTAAATGCAAGGAGTATAGTAAACAAAAGAAATGAACTAAACATTATGGTAGAAGATATTGACCCTCACATAATAGGTATAACCGAATCATGGGCAACCACCGATATATCAGATGCCGAATTGGGACTGACAGGATATGTAATGTTTAGGAAAGATAGAATAGGAAGAAGGGGAGGTGGAGTTATTTTATATATTAAAGAATCTATCCAGGCTTATGAAATAAAATTAGACAGAGAAGCAGATTGCGAAGAAGCTGTTTGGTGTAACATAGTTACAGGAAACTCAACGTTAACGGTTGGATTAGTTTATCGAAGTCCAAACATAAGCATAGAAGAGAATGAAAAAATACAAAACGCTATAAGGGAAGTGAGCAAACGGGACTGTGTTATTATGGGGGATTTTAACCATGGGCATATAAAATGGAAATCTCTACAGAGTATGGGTAGTGAGGACCACAAGTTTTTAGTTTTAGTACAAGATAGTTTCCTTTCTCAACATGTGCTAGAACCAACCAGGGGAGAGAATGTGTTAGACTTAGTTTTGTCCTCACAGAATGAATTAGTTGACAATGTTAAATTATGTGAGCCTCTGGGAAGTAGTGATCACAACCAGATACATTTTACCATCAAAGTAAAATCAGAAAGAAATAATAAAAAGCAGTTCAGGAGAAATTTCCACAAAGGAAGATATAAGGAAATGAGGAAATATTTAGCAAAGATAGACTGGAATAATACACTGAAGAATAAGACAGCAACAGAATGCTGGAATATCTTAAAGAATGAAATAGAGTGCATCGTAGATAAATTTGTTCCCTTCAAAAAACAAGGGAAACGGACCAGAAAGAAATACTTATCGAAAGAAGCCATTAGAAAAATTAAGTATAAACAAATGATGTGGAAGTCATATAGACGTACTGGCAATGACGAAGACTACAACATTTATAAAGAAGCACTAAACCAAGCTACAGCTGAAATGAGAAATTCAAAGAGAAGCTATGAACATAAATTAGCTTGTAATATAAAACATGACAGCAAGAGTTTTTATGCGTATGTTCGAAGCAAACAGAAAGTTCAGGATAAGGTCGGTCCTCTAGAAGATAGTGCTGGAAATATAATATCAGAAGGATTCTTAATGGCTGAAGACCTAAATGAGTATTTTAGTTCAGTGTTTACCAGAGAAGACACTAGTTCACTGCCAGTACCAGAGGCTAAGTTCAAGGGGGCAGAATCAGACTATTTAAGACAGTTAATTGTAACCCCAGAAATGGTAGCTAAGAAAATTAGGGCTATGAAGGAAAATAAATCACCTGGAGTGGATGGTATTCCACCCAAACTACTAGTGGAAATTGTAGAACAAATTAGCATACCGCTTGCAACAGTTTTCAACTTGTCATTAGAAGAGGGAGTGGTTCCTTTAGAATGTAAAGAAGCAAACATTATACCGTTATTTAAAAAAGGTTCGAGAAACAAGTCAGAGAACTATAGACCAGTGAGTTTAACATCAGTGATTTGTAAATTATTAGAAAGACTAATTAAAGATCACATGGTGGATTTTCTTGTTAAACATAACTTGATAAACCCATCTCAACATGGGTTTCTAAAAGCGAGGTCATGCTTAACAAATATGTTATGTTTTTTGGAAGATATCACTAAGTGGGTAGATGATGGATCACCAGTAGATATCATCTACTTAGATTTTCAAAAAGCTTTCGACAAAGTGCCACATCAGAGATTACTGCTTAAACTAAAAGCCCATGGCATAGGAAATGGTATAATTAACTGGATAGAAAAATGGCTGATTGACAGAAGACAACGGGTAGTTGTTGATGGGGAGGCTTCAAACTGGAAATCAGTTTTGAGTGGGGTTCCACAGGGATCAGTACTGGGACCTATATTATTCTTAATATATATAAACGATTTGGACGATGATATAGCTAGCACGGTGTTGAAATTTGCAGATGATACAAAAGTGTTTAGAAGGATTAAAAGTGATGGGGATAGACAGCATTTACAAGATGATCTTGACAGGTTGATCAAATGGTCTGAAAAGTGGCAAATGTTGTTCAATTTTGGGAAATGTAAATGCCTCCACACAGGACAAGGGAACGAATATGTAGAATATACAATGGGGGGAACTGTACTAAGTACTACTGTAAAAGAAAAAGACTTAGGGCTGACAATTAGTGCTGACTTGAAGGTTTCAGAGCAGTGTGGAATTGCAGCTTCAAAGGGAAATCAAATCCTTGGATAGATTAGGCGAAATATAGCATATAAAGAAAAAGAACTAATAATACCGCTGTACAAAACAATAGTTAGGCCTCATTTAGAATATTGTATACAAGTGTGGAGGCCATACCGCAAGAAGGACATAGATATGCTAGAAAGAGTACAGAGGAGAGCGACTAAAATGATACCAAAACTGAGGGATCTTAGTTATGAAAAACGCCTAAAAGAATGTGGTTTAACAACACTAGAGACCAGGAGATTGAGAGGAGATCAGATAGAAGTGTTTAAAATATTGAATGGTTATGAAAATATTGATAGAAATATGTTTTTTTCAGTTAAGAAAGATAGAAAGACTAGAGGACATGAAGTTACATTAGTAAAGGAGCAGTGTAGATTAGACGTGAGAAAGTTCTCATTTTCACAAAGGACTGTGAATGAATGGAACATATTATTTGATAATTGTGTGGGTGCTAGTAGTGTGAATATGTTTAAAAATAAAATTGACACATACCTCAGAAGGGCTGGATATATGTAGATAAAAGGGTTGGACTCTCGATAAGCCAAAGGGCTTCCTTGTCCACATGCCATCTAGAGTTAATTCTCTGGATGGCAATCTTGTTAAATCTTGTTAAAAGTCCGAACGTTTAACTATCTGGGATCACTAATAACATTCGACGGTCGATGCAACGATGAGATAAAGAGAAGAATTGCTAAATCCAAAACAGCTTTTCACTACATAAACAACATTTTAACAAATACAAATATATCAATTGAAGTGAGAAAACGAGTACTGCAATGTTACATAGAGCCCATATTGCTATATGGACGTGAATCCTGGACAATAACCAAAAGATCACAAAAAAACATAGAAGCCACTGAAATGTGGTTCTGAAGAAGAATGCTGCGAGTGCCTTGGACTGCAAAGCAAAGCAATGAAGTCATCCTTACGACTGCCAAATCAAAAAGAAAGATCATCAACAAAATTAGAACACAACAAGCACGATTTATAGGCCATGTCATGAAAAAGAAAAAGTTAGAACAAATAGTAACAACAGGAAAGATAGAAGGAAAAAGATCCAGAGGACGCCAGAGAATAAAAATAATAGATAGTCTCTCAACATGGTGTGGAAGGAGCACAACAGAACTGCTACAAACTACACACGACCGTGCGGTATGGAGGGCCATGATCGCCAACGCCTGTGACAGACATAGCACATAGAAGAAGAATTTACTACAAACGGCAGCTTGGCTACTTGTTTGCGTGAATGCGTGAGTCTGCCGGATAGGAAACCGTTTAATAGCCAGTTTGCAAGTGCTAACATTTTCAATCTCTGCGCACGAACGCACGCAAGCACGCACGCACGTACGCACTTATTCACGCACGCACACACACCATTCTTATATGGAACTGAATATGAATGTTGTTTTCACATTTAGCGTAGGAAGTTTTTCACCTTTAGCGGGCGTACTTTTTTCACATTTAGTGTAATGTTTTCACATATAGCGGAATTTTCACATTTAGCGTAGCATTTTTTTCACGTTTAGCGTACCTGCCACATTTAGCGGAATTTTCACATTTAGCGGTGCCACAGCCGATGGAGCCTGTGTTTGAAGTATAACTCTCCACCAGGCACAGCAAAATTGCTTGCCTGGCGCTTAAAGTTGCTTTTCTTCCCGCAGTCATTCTTCAAACTCCATGGATATTTTCCAGTAGTTAGATAAAAGATTATGCTATCAAAATGAAAGGTTGACAATCCTCGTGAACGTCCCATGTTTGTCGCGGTCTATTTCACTAGATGCACGATGTTTTATAAGTTTTCTCCTTATACATGTGTGGGTTGAACAATAGGCCTGGACAAACAAACGGGCTTGCTCAATTGGGCCAGGCTTCCTCTCTCATACAAAGGTTGGAGCCCTTAATTGCAAAAATCTGCAAATATGGTCCACTGCTCATGACAATGCAATACGGTTGGCAGGTCTGACTTTGTCTTTACTCTCTGTTAGCAGAAACTTACTGGAAATTGGTAGAAGAAAGAGCATTGATATAATTATTCAACTATAACACAAACAACAATTAGATACCGAATCCACCATAGACACCAGACTGACAAATCACCAGTTAAACATCCAGACAACTAGACTGTTTTTAGTCCAATAAAAAAGCAAATGTTTCTTATTCAAATACAAGTATTTCTGATTCAAATGCAAATGTTTTTTTGATTCAAATGCAAGTGTTTTTTATTCATAGAAAAATTCAAGTGTTTTTTATTCAAATGCAAGTGTTTTTATTAAAATGCAAATGCAAGTGTTTTTGGTCTTGGCATTCAAATGTAAATGCAAGTGTTTTTGATTAAAATGCAAGTGTTTGTAGTTGTGACATTCAAATGCAAATGCAAGTGTTTCTGATTTAAATGCAAATGTTTTGATCCTGAAAATCAAACGCAAATGCAAGTGTTTTTGATTGAAATGCAAGTGTTTGTAGTTGTGACATTCAAATGCAAATGCAAGTGTTTCTGATTCAAATGCAAATGTTTTTATCCTGAAAATCAAACGCAAATGCAAGTGCAAATGCGACATATTCAGATGCAAATGCACACAGTACGTATTCTTCTAAAATGCTATAGCCTGATAATTACATTGTTGTGACAACCCAAATTTACCTGTCAATGAGATTTCACTAACAGTTGGCCAATGTGTTAATTACTATCTATGTGCAACAGCAAAATTATCATCTAGTAAATATTGAGGATTTTCAACCTTGAAGTGTTCTTGTAAAAAGCCATATTAAAGCTTATGTTACTAGTAACATGTTCTTCATGTTAGTATTGAGACATGTTTATGAATGTATTGTATTTAAATGTCAAAGGTGGTGTAATAGATAGGTGATTCAGAAAACATATGTCCACTATAACAATGCTCAAATAACGGATTACTTCCAAATAGCACAACCACTACATTAATAATGTCATACACTGGCAGTAACATGTCTAGTGTCCAATGAAGATAAGTGTCCAGCAAATTTCAGAAAATGATTATTAGCCACTTAGTTTGCAACACGGCTGATGTTCAATTTTGGGAAACATGACATGGGAACGAAGAAGTGCAATATATCATGTTCAGTACTGCAGGTACCGTAATAGAAAAGGATTTAAATGTGTCACAATTAGTGCTGTTATGAAGAGTTCTAGAGTTCATTCTCTGGGTGGCAATCTTCTTATATCTGATTAAATCCAGTTTTCTAAATAGTGTTTTAAAGAGATACACCTTTAATGTTTATTTGTTGGTTTTACCAATATGTATTATTACCAAAACTAAAGTACCTGAAAAATGATGTTCAGTGCACCTAGAGTCAGAAATAACATGTTACTTGTCACTGTCAGTAAGGGGTCACCCGTCAGTAAACCCGGTAAAACACCTATTTAAAAAAGGGTCATGTATGTGTACCCAGGACAAGCTCCCATACATAAAATAGAGCATATGGTCAGTCTGGAAAGAGTTAACCATGATTTGTTATTACCGCCTTATGTGTTAATTAGGGTGTGTGTTTTGTTTGAATTAGGTCAATATTATTTCTTCTATCAAGTTCAACTAAGTTTCTGCTAACAGACAATAAAGCCAGTGTGATACCAGTCAGGCCTTATTTACGCAGATTAGCACTTATGGGCACCAGCCTGCAATTTCCCTTTGTGTGATAGAGGAAGTCTGGCTCAGTTGAGCAAGCCCTTTGTTTGTCCAAGCCAGGTATCCCAAATTAAATAAGTCACCTTACAGTGTAGTTACTTGTGATTGTAGTTCAAAACCTAGTTTATAAATAGATTTTATGAAACATCTATAGACCGGTAATCCACACCACCACAACTGTTACACATAGAAAAATAATAGTCCAAAACTGCTCAGTACCTGTTGTCAATGAACCCTTGCAACTAAAGTGCTTCCTTTTGGTATCATGTACAGGACAAAAAATATATATAACTGATTTTGAATTAATCCATTATCCCATTGTCAAAATGTGAACCTCCCTCGTATTTCATCTATAAAATGTGGACCCCTAATTGCATATATTTTCCCTGTTTCTCAAATTTGTTACCTCCCCCTTCATAAAAGCTGCTGGATGTTGTTCAAACATCACCCAGCCCAGCACAGCAGGGCAGCCTGATTGATACAGAAGTTAAAGGGAAAACCCATATCTATTAAGTGATCCTCAGTGAATGAATAGGAAGCCTGGCTGTGGGGTATGTCCTCATTGTCATGATTGGGTGAAAAGGGCAGTCTGTGGAGTCAATGGACCACTGCATTCATTTAGCCATGCAGCAGGACTTCACACTAGCCCAGGGTCTCCTACTATGTAAACTCAAATTGTAGGCAGCCAGAAGTGACCAATGTAGACAAAATAGCCAGCTTAGTCTAACCAACCAATCAACTAGCATTTTTTCTTAAACTTCCTATTAACCTATTACCACAGACAGAGTTAGGCTAGAGGATTTGTTTATAATGACTCATTTTTATATCGACATTTAACTGCATAACGACATAGGTTCTTGAATATATAGTTATGTATGATGTTAAAAGCTAGTTGATGAAGGAGATGATGCGATTTAAGATTTACACTGATTAAATAACAAATACAGGTACCGAAACAATTTAATGCCACATAAATATAATCCCAGGCTTCTCAATAGAACGTAAATTTTAGTAACACTGAAATATTTTAGTTGGTGAAATATAGTGGTTGCTAGTTGCATGTTTAAACATCTCATAAAGACTGTTTGACACGTGTAATGCGTGCGTATCCTAAAATCAGCTAGCAGCACTGAGTGAAAAGTACAAGAGTAACTTTGTCACTAATTTAAATGTATCTGTGCAGAAAAGGCTATCACCTTATGAGAAACATGATGCATTTATGACAGCGTCTGCCTTGGATCCCACGTTTAAACTGATCAGCCGGAAAGCTGACCTAATCACGAAGGCCACAGCAGCAACACCCGAAGACCCAGCAACAGTGAGAGCTCACACAGACCACTGATGAACCTCCTACCAAGAAACGTCGTGGCTTCTTCAGTTCACTAATCAACACTAATGAGAATCCTGCCAGTACTTGCACTGGTACCGAGTCACATATAGAGGAGTATCTGAATAGTCCTTGCATGGCGGACGACTCAGACCCCCTGAGTTTCTGGAAGACAAACGAAATTAAATATCCTGCACTGGCAAAGTCAGCCCCCAGCTTTCTTTGTATCCCGGCACCATCGGCTCCTGTTGAAAGGCTATTCAACATTGCTCACTGACAACACCTTCCAGCAGCTGATGTTCCTGAGATGCAACTCCAAGTGAACACTGAACAATAGCCATAATGTATGTCAATGACGGTATAGCGTCTTCTTCTTCCTAATACTGGCCCCTTCCAGGATGTTAGAAGTCCAACGAAGCTTAGGCGCTTTGCGGGCGGCGTGTGCTTTTAAAATTGCTATCAGGTTAGTTAAAATGTTGTATGAGCAAAACACTGTCTTTAAAAACTATGTACATTGTACTTCCTGGCCTCGGCAAGAATCTCTCTGTATACCATAACAGACTTTAGCAGCATAGGATATGTATCCAATGTTATAGTTTTACACTTAATAAGCAGTATATCTCGTCACGGTTGTACATAACATCATAACAATTATGCCAATAAACTACATATCTCAATATAAGACTTGCTTTTGTTTTAGCAATATTGTAATGTATTCTAAAAAGTATTTCAAATACTTTCAGATGTATTTGTATTTAAATACGTTTGCATTTCAAAATATTTGAATCCCTCAAGAGTATTTAAATACATTTCTGTGTAAGTGACCCCATGTCTGCCAAAGACGATATAAACGTGTAACGAGGTCGCTATTTGAGTTGTTATGAGCGACCATAAGACAAGAGCATTCGAACGAAGAACGAGCACATCTTTATTATTGTCACATAGTTAGATTTTACGTGCACACAACCAGTCAAAATCAAATATCGTGTAAAAGTGCCTTAACATGACACACAAGAAGATACATAAAGTCTGCAACATGTGAACAAGGAATACATTGCCATAGTATCACCAGAAACATGGTGTAGACAAACACCTATTTCGTCGCGTCACGGGCGTGAGTTTTCTCATGCGCTCTACGATGGTGCGGCAGAGTAAACGTTTTCCCACAGACAGTGCACGCGTGGGGCTTCGCGCCGGTGTGGGATTTCTCGTGCGTCCTAATTTGACTTAGAGTCACAAACGTTTTCCCACAGATCTTGCATACATACGGCTTCTCTTTTGTATGTATCCTGTTATGAACTGTAAGGGCGAAAGGCTGTTTAAATGAAGCACCACAAATTTTACAGCCATAAGGCCGTTCATCCGAGTGCAATCTCATGTGTATTGTCAGACGTTCACGGTTTATGAACGCCCTACCACAAGTTTCACACAGCGCGGGTTTGCTGCTCGCGTGTACCGTGTTCTTGTGTCGACGTAGATGATTTGCACCACTGAATGACTTGTCACAAGTGACACACACAAAGGGTCGCACCCCCGCGTGCATGTTCTCGTGTTGCTTGAGCAAACGAAGGTAATAGAACGACTTATCACACGTGGGACAGGGGTATCGCAGTTCAGCCAGATGCAATCGTTTGTGAATTGTCAGGCAGCTTCTGGAGAGGAAAGTCTTTCCGCACGTGTCACACAGGTGACAGCGGTCACCTTTGTGCACGAGTCTGTGATATTCGATCCCAGACCAACTACGGCAAATCTTTCCGCATGCCTCACAAGAGTACCGCTGCAAAGTCGAGTGGTTCCGGTCGTGTTGTGTTCGAGTGCGTTTATTATCAAACACCTTCCCGCAGATACCGCACGGGTAAGCCGTCACTTTCTCTTTCTGGCAAACGCGGTTCCGTCTGTGTCGGTTAAGATTGTATGTGCTGCCGAACGACTTGTCACACGTGTCACACTGTAACGGTCTGTCACGATGTGTCGACTGGTCACATTTACTGTGTCTGCGATCAACGTCGGTGTCATGTGTCGCCGAACGTGGGAAATGACACGTTGATTTCTCTGCAACTATGCTTGCGTCAACATCTGAGAAGTCGGTGTAACTCACGTCTCTCGCGGCACGTAACTGAATCGTCAATGCAGTCGTTTCTCCGCCCGTGTCATCCAGTGTGACCGCGCTCACGTTGACGTCGTCTCCTGTCCACGTCACAGTCGGCCGACTCGTGTGATATTTCCTGTGTGACTTCAGTTGGCCGAGTCTAGCAAACGTCTTGCTGCATGTTCTGCCCTTGTACGCTTCTACGTGGGAATGCTTAAGTTTGTGATGTAGCATGTTGTATCTCCTGGAGAACACCTTGTCACACACCGGGCAGGCGTGTGACTTGACACCCGTGTGCAAGTCTACATGTCGAGTGAGACTAAACTTCTTGCGAAATGATACTCCGCAAATATGACACGTGTGTGGCTTTATGTGGTTTCCTCTCCGTCCATTTCTCCGTTGTTTATCACATGTATGGAAACTGCGATCTGTGTTAACGTTCTGTTCGTTCGACGAAGCACGTATCTCTACAGTCGACCAACTCGACGCCTTTTCTTCGCATTTGTCGGCGTCAATATCTGTTAAGTCGGGGTCTTGAATTTCGTTCATGCCCTCACTCGCGTCGTCGCTCTCGCTCAAATCTCGCGTGTCCCGTGACTTCGACGTGACCTCAGTTATGTTTTCTCTACTCATGTCGTCGTGTGTGACTGAACTTACTTTATGTGGGCTCATCTCTGTATCGCTACTAACGGATGCCATTGTTGTGTCGTCAACGTGACTACAGTCTTCAATGTCACATAACTTCACCGTGAACTTAGTTGTCTCGTCTCCGACAACGTCCTTCCGTGTGGCCAGTATTACTACTCTCTGCACGCGCGTGCCTGTGCAGCGACGTCTGCTGGAATAAAGGTTATTAGCAGTGTCAGAACCAACTGGCTCATTAATCTGTTCTGCACACTGATACCAGTCACAGTTGTACATGTCTGTCAGAACAACTGTGCATGCTTTCAGTTTCACTTTGTGGGTCTCTCTATTGTGTCCAGGAAGCAGACTGTTGTTTGACCTTACTGCATCAGGTTGAATGGTGGAATGTGTCTGTACCTCCGAGTCACTCATGCTGTATGGTTGAGTCGTGTAATGTGTTTGTACCACCACGTCTCTCATGCTGGCTTCATCAGCTGCTTCTTCTCGCCTTGCCCTGCTACCAACAACTGAAATCCAAAGAAACATCTGGTTACACAGCTTATAATACAGCCACAAGACGGGAACTTTGCAATTGTGTAGAAATCGAGTCATTATGGATTATTATAAAAAAAATTACCATTAAACATATAAAGACACAATTGATGGCGATGGATGAGGTACATGTCTGTAGAATGGGGGTGTGATGGGTGAGGTACAGGTCTGTACACTGTAGATTGGGGGTGTGATGGGTGAGGTACAGGTATGTAGACTGGGGGTGTGATGGGTGAGGTACAGGTCTGTAGACTGGGAGTGTGATGAGTGAGGTACACGTCTGTATACAGGGAGTGTGATGGGTGAGGTACAGGTCTGTAGACTGGGGGTGTGATGGGTGACGTACAGGTCTGTAGACTGGGAGTGTGATGAGTGAGGTACACGTCTGTATACAGGGAGTGTGATGGGTGAGGTACAGGTCTGTAGACTGGGGGTGTGATGGGTGACGTACAGGTCTGTAGACTGGGAGTGTGATGAGTGAGGTACACGTCTGTATACAGGGAGTGTGATGGGTGAGGTACAGGTCTGTAGACTGGGGGTGTGATGGGTGAGGTACAGGTCTGTAGACTGCGGGTGTGATGGGTGACGTACAGGTCTGTAGACGGGGTGTGTGATGGGTGAGGTACAAGTCTGTAGACTGGGAGTGTGGTGGGTAAGATACAGGTCTGTAGACTGGGGTGTGATGGGTGAGGTACAGGTATGTACACCGGGAGAGTGATGGGTGAGGTACAGGTCTGTAGACTGGGAAGTGATGTGTGAGGTACAGGTATGTAGACTGTGTGTGTGACGAGTGAGATACAGGTCTGTAGATTGGGAGTGTGATGGGTGAGGTACAGGTCTGTAGACTGTGGGTGTGACAGGTGAGGTACAGGTCTGTAGACTGGGTGTGTGATGGGTGAGATACAGGTCTGTAGACCGAGTGTGTGATGGGTGAGGTACAGGTCTGTAGACCGTGTGTGTGATGGGTGAGGTACAGGTCTGTAGACTGAGTGTGTGATGGGTGAGGTACAGGTCTGTAGACTGAGTGTGTGATGGGTGAGATACAGATCTGTAGACTGAGTGTGTGATGGGTGAGGTACAGGTCTGTAGACCGTGTGTGTGATGGGTGAGGTACAGGTCTGTAGACTGAGTGTGTGATGGGTGAGGTACAGGTCTGTAGACTGAGTGTGTGATGGGTGAGGTACAGGTCTGTAGACTGAGTGTGTGATGGGTGAGGTACAGGTCTGTAGACTGAGTGTGTGATGGGTGAGGTACAGGTCTGTAGACTGAGTGTGTGATGGGTGAGGTACAGGTCTATAGACTGAGTGTGTGATGGGTGAGGTACAGGTCTGTAGACTGAGTGTGTGATGGGTGAGGTACAGGTCTGTAGACTGAGTGTGTGATGGAGAGGCTTGCACTACAACGCAGAATGACAACAATGCAAACGGTCCACCATGGGGAGGCAGTTAAGTTAAACATTCTGTAATGATTACAATAAATACTGTTGCCTGTGGTTTGTTCACCCACAGGTCGGTCTACACCTGTAAGCTTACAGTGAAGTTATTTTCAAATAATGGTTATATTATTGTAGTCTGAATAATGGGTAATAAATAAAGAACAATTATAATTTAATACTTATTATGTGGGGTCATTTTCTATGACTTAAATGTGATCCTTTTTAGGGGATCTCTTCATACTTTGCTAACTAAGAATAAAAACTTGTAAAATGTTAAAAAACAACATTGACATCACCTTGTTCTGTCTTGTTCACTTTCGCACCATCTTCCCTCTTGCTACAAGTGCAATCTGTTGTGTCATGTGACTTCACTGTCAACACAGTCGTGTCCTCTCCTTTTACCTCTCCTCCAATGTCCCAATATGTAACCTTTCTGCTGATGTCATGTGCAACCTCACTGTCACTGTCATCTTGTTTGAAATCTCTGGTAATGTCCTTTGTGACATATCTCTCAATGCTCTGAGTGACCTCTCTAACTATGTCATCTTGTGTGACATCTCTGTCAATGTGTTTTTGTGCTACATCTGTACTAATGTCATGTGTCACCTCTCTGTCCTCTTGTGTGACCCCTCTGTCAATAGTTTTAATAACTTCTCTCTCAATATCTTGTGTGACTTTTCTCTCAATGTCTTGAGTGACCTCTCTGTCAATGTCCCTTGTGACCTCTCTGTCATTGTCCCTTGTAACCTCTCTGTCAATGTCCCTTCTGACCTCTATGTCATTGTCCCTTGTGATCTCTCTGTCATTGTCACTTGTGACATCTCTGTCAATGTCCTTTGTGACCTCACTGCCAATGTCCTTCATGACCTCTCTGTCAATGTCCTTCATGACCTCTCTGTCAGTGTCCTCCTGTTTGACCTGTCCACAAATCCCTTTCTGGTTGACCTCTCTCCCCGCTGTGAAGCCGCTTACTTGCTGTAGACTGTTCGTTGTGGTGCCACTGCTACAATGACACTTGAAGATGTCCGTTAGAACAACTGTGAACGCTTTCAGTTTCACTTTGTCTGTCTCTCCATTGTGACCAGGAAGCAGACTGTTGTTTGACTTTACTGCGCCTGGTTGAGCCATGGCATGTGTCTGTTCCTTGGTGCCTCATCTGCTGCTTTCTCTCGCCTCGGTCGGCTCCTAACAACTGCAATCAATAGAAACATCTTGTTAAATAAAAAAGTCATAAGAAACATTTGGTTATAGAATAACAATAAACAACAGCAGACTAAAGAAAACTTATTTTATATGCTGACGATTCGGCCGACAGTTTCGGGTAAGAACACCCAACAAAATCGAAGAAAGGCTTTCTTCAGAGTTTGAGGCTGCCAGAGAATGCCTGATAAACAACAAACTGCCACTCAATCTAGAGAAAACTGTCCATCCTGTTTGGGTCAAAACGTAAACTATACGTGTAATTTCATCCTGGTGAAATGTGCTGTCAGATGCGTGTTAAATACTTAGGTGTAGAGTTAGATCAGTCACTAACTGGAGGAGTGGCAGAGAAGATAATCAATAAATGAAATGCCAAGATAAAATTCTTGTACAGGCAAACACAAAATGTCAACATGAAAAAAAAACAAGGCTGACCTCTGTCTTAATATAATGTCATTTTGACTATGCCTGTTCACCGTGGTTCTCCGGTTTAACTAAGAAATATAAATCTAGGCTACAGTGTATCCAGAATAAGGTAATCCGGTTTCTTCTTAATGCACCAAACAGAATCCATATTGGTTCAACAGAGTTTAGACAGGTCAATATGTTACCCGTGGATCTACGGGTTAAACAACTAAAATTGAACATTGGCTATGTCAATGACAAAGCACCAAATTACTTGTCCTATTCTTTCAACGTGACACGCAAGCAGTACAGTTTATACAAGATCTAGTACTCTGTCTCTTCATGTCAGACATGGGGTTAAATGCAAATGCATTTAAATGCGACTGATCCAGTATTTGCATTTGCATATTTGGAGCCAACAATATTTGCATTTGCATTTAAATACATTTGAAAAGTATTTGAAAAATCAAATACTTTTCAAACGCTTATAGCATTTAATTCTGTCAATGAAAACTGTTATCACAGCTGTGCTTAATTAAATTGTTGCTTGGTCTACACAGTTGATACAGGTCACTCATGTTACTTATGTGATCACAGAGGCATGACATTCACCAAGAGAAAACTGGCCTCCCTATAGCTCTTTTATTAGCTGACCAACTGCAGCCAGTCACATGCTTTGATCATTAACTCAGCTTTAACTTGGGTCATTGTCAGATGGCTGATCAGTGTATCAGCTGGCCTGCCACAGGGTCAGGTTAGCAAGCATTTAATTGACAGTGTGTGGCTTAATCTAATTCAATTGAAAGACAGTACATCAGTGGGCACAGGAAATGGAAAACAGGATTAACCTGTCACAGGGGAAAAAATTAACAATGTGTGACCAATTATAGCATGGTACTATTGACTCAATGAACTCCCTTAATTCTGGATAAACATTGGTCAAGTATAGCTCTTTTTTGTCATTATTTATTGTGCACGGGCATGAGGACGTCAAGAGAATTAGAAAAGTATTTGAAATACTTTTGAAAAGTATTTGCATTTGACATAAGCAAAATGTATTTGCATTTGAAATGTCAAAAGTATTTGCATTTAAATACTTTGCAATGTATTTGACCCCATGTCTGCTTCACGTGGTGCCGTATGTTAAATAATTTTGCATGCAATGAATTGCTATATAGCATACAAGGTGTTCTTAACAAGAGTCAATTTAATTGTCTAGTGAAATAGTTTTTGTTCAATTACCTTAATAATCAGAATGCCAGCTCATTTATCTACTTTTAATTCTATCTTATTTTGTAGGTACCTGTATCTACTAAAATATTGGGTACTGAGATATCTTACAAATCCTTTACTAATAATATCGTTTTTAACGTCAAATCAAATTTGTCTGTTAAATTATCTTAGTAATCTGGGCTGTACTGGAGGATAGCTCTTTTATTTTTATTGTTGTCACATTTTAAATTATAAAAAGTGATTAATTTTAGATCTGGTATTATGTATATCTAGTATGAGCCAGTTTTTCAAGACATAATAATTAGGAGGTAACTTCCTTTACAATATCATCAGTATCAATGTCTTTTGACATCTGAATATTAGATAGTATTTAAGTTATTAATTATTGTTGCTTTAGTCTGTGTTATTTTATCAAATTTTATTAATAACAGTGTCAGGTATTTGTCTGTCTGTCCAAGGACCACAATGGAAACAAGTGCGTGCACTTTCTTGTGTAATCCTTATATATGGTGTATTCTATAATTTTATATTTAATGCATTTCCACGTTTACATTTTTATGTAGAATAAAATCATCATTTGCAAGGAGCTTCTATCGTCAACATGCTGTCATCATTGTCTTCGGACCCGAAGTGACACTTTTGAAAGCAGCACACTACCATATGAACAAACTGTGTCCTCCCAAACATTTACATTTCAGCAAAACAAATGGTTTACCATAAATTTCTGTGTATAATATGCATTTTTTTCCTTCGCTTTTTACTAAAAAGTCGGGGGGTGTATTATACATGATGCTAAGGTTAAAAAAAAATTTCTCTGACCAATTTATAAATGTTTGCAGACCAGGATAACGCTGCTGGAAAACTAGAAATATTATCAAAGTCGACGTGATGTCAAAATCACGTAAACCACTGCAGCACCGTATACGAAAGGCAAGAATCGCACTCCTGTAACCGCCTCTCTAGCCCTAAACTATCAGTGAGAAATAACAAAGACGAGAGCTTGGATGTCTGACATTGCGAATAACACCAATGAGCGGGAAGCGTACTAGATCGGGAAGCGTATTGCTATGATTATGATTGGCGTTCCTGAATCACGTGAATGATGCCCGCGTCACGGGTAGAGTGTCAACAAGTGTGACTCCACGTTTACAGTTTTGAATGCAAATGTTGTGTATGTAAATAAAAAGAAATGTGGTGCATTTATGCTTCGCAGTTGAAAGTACCAGGTTTGCATGTAGCATTTCAGAATAGAACTTGGTGTTAATTTAAAATTGATATTAGAACAACACAATGTAAGTTCTAGCAAGCGCTGATTTAATCAGTTGTGCAATCGTCAAGCTACAACACAAGTTACGTAGTGCTTACACACTAGTCACTAGCGAGTGACCAGCCAGCTGCAATGCCGTAACTTGCGTAGCCATAGGTGACATGTTTACAATTTTGAGATGGATTCATGGGTTCAAGCAAAATATTAGAAGCTGGGAAATCGGGGATTGATGTCAAAAGTCGTGGTGCGTATTATACATGGTGATATAGAAATTCTATCAAAATTTAGCAAAAGTCAGGGTGCATATTATATAAGGGGGCGTATTATACAAGGGGGTGTATTATACACGAAAATTTACAGTATTAAATGCATCATCACTTGGCATCAAGGGCTTAGCCAGAGGTCTGTCTGCCCATCTTCAAGACTGGCAGATGACTGGCAACTACAATTGATAAGGCAGGTGGAATTTAGATGGAACCAGCTGGCCACTAGATTAACTTATAGTTCCATGTCCAGGGAGCCCACATTAATGACTATCATTGGCAGAATTGGTAGTGACACATATTGAATGGATCAGTATTAATTAAATAAATGACTCAGATGACACTGGTTTGTCATTGAAAACTCTCAACTGACCAATAACGGCTATGATTTATGTGAATGGCTTCCATGCAAGTCTTTTGCGCATTAAAAGGTACAATTTTGATTAAATCAAGACTGGCAACAAATATGTCTGGCTAAGGGCCTGCTTGTCATCAATACTTGCCTACTCGTGCAATGTTATAGTTTTACACCATACCAGCCAATCAGTAGGCAATATATCATAATTATACATAACATCATCAAATTATACTGATAAACAACATATTTCAATCAGACTTGCTCTTGGTTTTCGTAAAGGCTGTCTTGTAAAAAGTATTTTGAAAAGGATTTGAAATAATTCTTAATATATTTTAATAATTTTGCATTTTTAAAATTATTTGTATTTGAACCCCTCATGAGTATCTGTATTTAAATATATTTAAATGTTTATGACCCTATACCTGGTGGGTGATAAATGCAAACAAAATCACCAGAGAAAGAAGAATCTGAAATGTCAACACCGATCGACTCAGAAATGGAATACTCAGCGTTGGAATGCAAATTAACTTTGAACTGTTTTGAGGTGAGAAATCCTACACCACCACCTCATCTGACTGATGTGGGAGATGATGGAATGTGACACCGGAAGGAGAAATGTTCGCAATGCAAGCAGCTGTGTCATGTGGTCTGTGCCAGGTCTCAGTGACAGCAAGGGTGCCTACTGTCTTAGAAATTAATAAAAATCGATAAGCGAGGCTGTTTTATCTCAAATAGATCGAACGTTAGTGGTGGCCACTCGAATGTTGTGTTTGACAGCAGGTCCAGGATTTAGACTTACATCTCCTGCTAGTTGTAAGATAATTGCCAATTGACATGTTGGTTTAAAGCGGGGAATAACTTAGATTAAAACAAAGATTAAGACATGGCAAACTGTGTAGATAGAATCTTGTGTTCTCATGTACTGAGAACTGTTTAAATGACATCCGACCATTGGGAACTAAATGGCATGTACAGAATAAAATTGTGACCTCTCAGAGCAGCAGAACAGGATAAAAATAAAACACACTAAAAATAGTGGTGACATTGTCTTGGTGACACAGTTTACTGTCATCAAAATGGTGAAATATAAAATGTCTCATAAAATGACTGAAAATAATAAAATGATCTAAGTGTAAGCTGTAACTGGCCTAAAAACAATAAAAATGTCTAGGTCATAAAAAGTGGGTTGGCGATCAATCAATGTGAATATGACAGGTCAATTGATTGTTTACGCTCAGCATGGCCTGTGCAAAGTGACGTTTAATGCCCGTGCAAAGAAACGTCAGAGGTCTTCACCCCAGGGGCAGAGCGATTCTGGGTATAAAAAAACGTCTTGTTGAAAAGACCTGTTAGAAGATAGTTTATATGGGGACTGTCTCTGCCTTAGGCTTAGTGTGCTGTCTATATATAATACGGTATGACTAAAAGGTGCACGACCACGCATGACCAAAATGTATGTAGTATTGGTAACCAAGTTGGTGGCACGTAGGAGGTATGTGTGCAGATCGCAAAATTTCAGATGTTCTTCAAATTTAACAAGATTTAACAAGATTGCCATCCAGAGAATTAACTCTAGATGACAGGTGGACAAGGAAGCCCTTTGGCTTATCGATAGTCCAACCCTTGGTACAAATTGGAGTAACTAAATTCGCAACTTTTATCATTGCTTGTGATAACTCGCCGGTTCCATTCGACAGGTGGCGCAACTGTGCGAAGATTAAATGCTCGTCCTGAAGATCGTATAATAATAAAATGCCTAAATTGTGTAACTCCTGGCCCTAGCCTAGGCTGGGTGAAATAGACTCAAAATTTGTAATAATGCACACACAAACCATATATATACCATCAACGGCCAAACTATCTACCAACACATAATATTACATGGTCATGCGTGGTCGTTTGTCAACTTCGTGGTCGTGCGTGGTCATGCGTCTTTTAGTCAAACCCCTATATTATAATAGCCTGCTGGCGCGAAAATCAAATCGACCTGTATTATCGCCCAACTAATTTAAGTACGAATTTAAACAGCGTCAGTGATAGCAATTTATAACATGTTTGTTTGTCTAAACAATGCAGTACGTTGACACTAATTCTACACCAGTGTCACAGGCAAAACTGAAACGTTGAATTGCAAAAATGATTTTGAATCACGCAGTGACAAAACAAACGAGTACCACCTTAAGCCACCTAGCGACCAACCTCAAAATATTCGTAATACCACTAGCCGCCAGTCCGATCTGACGTCAATCCATGTAATTCATACTCATTGCTTTAAAATGCACTGGCAGCCCCAATAAAATGTACCATTACCCATCCTCAGTACCCCCACTCTGCATCGTGTGACCGTGTCCCTGTATATTGACATAATTAGAGTTGCAAAATAGATTCTTACCAAACTTACGCTTATAAATGGACCAACATGTTGTCGTATAGTTGTGATATTGGCACTGATGCGCGACAAACTCACAAGGGACGTCAACGTTTTCTTCATAAATTGTTGTTTGCTTTGGTGGCGTCAGTTAGGGATCATCTCAGAATGTCGATGTCCGATATCAGACGAAATTACTTTCATCTAGCCTCAGCCCCCAAAGTTCCAAAACCCCCTCCTCAGATGAAAGTTTTGTAAACAATGATTTGATAATATCAGTATGTTAACAGTATATCGTAATATTTATTTGAAGATGCGATACGCGAGACAATTTAATATCGCTATATACATATTGTATATACGTACGATATACATACAAATATATTTTCCAAACTGTTATCGTATTGAAAGTTGTCAAAACTGATAACAGCGTTCGTGATCGAGGCATTGGCGTCAGAACCGGGAGGGGGGCTTGGAGGCGGAGCTTCCTAATGTTGTGTGTATTTTAATGAGGCTGATCCGGCAACCATTCCAGTTGGTATACTTCGCAGCAAAATTTAACAAAATTCTTCTTCTTCTATGTGCCATGTCTGCTATGGCGTTGGCTATCAAACCCTCCAAACCGCACTGTTGTGCTCCATCCACACCATGATGACAGAATATATATAATTTTTATTCTCTGGCGTCCTCCGGATCGTTTTCCTTTTATCCTTTCTGTTGTTACTATAATTATGTTCTAACTTTTTCTTTCTCATGATATGGTCTATAAATCGTGCATGTTGTGTTCTAATTTTGTTTATGATTTATCTTTTTGATTTGGCTGTCCAAAGGATGACTTCATTGCTTTGCCTTGCAGTCCGTGACACTCGCAGCATTCTTCATAAGAACCACATTTCAGTGGCTTCTATGTTTTTTGTGAACGTTTGGTTATTGTCCAGGATTTATATCTATATAGCAATATGGGTTCTATGTAGCATTGCAGTACACGTTTTCTCACTTCAAGTGATATATTTTGGTTTGTTAAAATGTTTGTTATGTTGTGAAAAGCTGCATTGGTCTGTGCAATTCGTTTCTTGATCTCATCGGTGCATCGACCGTCGGATGCTATTATAGTGATCCCAGATAGTTAAACGTTCGGACCTGCTTCATGACAGTGCTATATGCTACTCTATTGCATGTTGGGGTGTAATTTTTTTTGCGATGACCATGGTTTGTTTTCGTTTTTGTTCAGGGACATATCTTTTTCTCACTTTCCCTTATTACTGTATCTAGCATTTGTTGTAGATCTATTTTGTTCTCAGCAATCAGTACTGTGTCGTCTGCATATCGTAGTAGTAGTAGTATTAGTAGTAGTAGTATTTTATTAGAGTCTCACTCCACGTATACATGCTTTAAAATACAAGACAAATAAATATATTACATTCAAAGTTAGCACTGTATACAAAGACCACTCAAAAAGAGTTATGAGAGACTTGTAAAAACAAAAATGTACAAATAAAAACAGTAATAATTTAATAAACATGTGCTATTATTTTGTTGTATTGTGTAATCTTGTGTGCAGCATTTTTTGGAGGATGCTGGCAGTTTTACTTATTATATTGTCATTACTCAATAAATATACAAATTTATCTTGATCATTCATACTGGAAAAAGCAGGATCATTAATTGTTGCATAGCCTATTAGTTCTTTTCGTTCGTTAACATATAAAGGGCATTTCATTAAAACGTGAAACTCATTTTCTATTTCATTCGTGCAATTATAACACGTCCTAGCAATTATAACGTCCTAGCATCGTACATGATTCATGTTGTATCCCCCTACTTGAATGCCTGGCATATCATCTAATGTGCGTAAGATGATCTCACTGTAAAGTGAAAAGAGATCGGGTGATAGGACACACCCTTGTCTTACAGCACGTTTTATTTCTTGAAATTTACTTATGTCATTTTCTATTGGTATTGCTGCTGTTTGTTCCCAGTACAGATTTCTCACAACTCTCAGATCTTTACATCAATATTCAAACTCTCCAGCATTGATAATATTTCTTCATGACGAACTCTGTCAAATGCCTTTGTGTAATCAATAAAACATGCATACAGATCTTTCTGCACTTGTAATGTTCTCTCAATCAGTGTTCGTGTGACGTATATTGCATTACTTGTACCTTTATCTTCTACAAATACACATTATTCTTCAGTAATTTCCGGCTTTATTTTGTTTCTCATCCTGGGCATAATAATTTTAAGCAACATCCTGGTGAAGTGACTCACGAGACTAATTGTACGGTGTAGTTCACATTCAATAGCGCCTGGTTTATTTGGCATTGCTACAAAAATGGATCTTGATAAATCAGTTGGGATTCTTCCGTGGTCATATATTAAAATTTTTGTTCAAGATTTATTTTATTCTAGCATGCATGGATTTTGTGTCGTGCTTATGCTTCTGTTCAATTTATTTGCATTGTTCTTTAAGCCACTTCTCTTTCGCTAGATTGCATTTGGCCGCTATATCTCTGTTCATTGTTACACACGCAACAATATTGGCTTAATTGTTTTTAATTATTCCAAATTGAAAAATTTTGAATAATAAAAATCAAACTATCGCAATTGTGTCCTTAAAGTGTTCAACAATACCCATGCAACAATTGTGTTATGTCACAATTTAGAACGTAATCTCGAAAAAATTCCCCCACCCTGTTTTCCAATGTAATGTCCGAGTCAGTGTTAAGAAATTCAGAGACAAGGCAAATATGGATAACGTCACCGCATAAAAAGTATCAAACAACCCCCCCCCCAGTCCGTCTTCCGATGTCTGACGAACCAACTACGACACCGGAAAACTGAACTGAAGCTCTAGGGTAGGGGTCGGCAACCTACGGACCGCGGGCGAAATGCGGCCCGCGGAGCTATTTCATGCGGCCCGCAGACTAAATTGTCAGCAGAGACTGAGATTGTCAACAATGCGGCCCGCAGTGTGACAACAGTAGATGCACCTTCCATGGTATGAAGAACTGCTGCATCATCCATCAAGAAAGACTGTATGCAAAGTCAGTGAAAATGCACAACACAATTACCGTTATCGCACAGACAGTGAACTACGTTCGCGGTCATGGCGAATACCGTGGCAGTTCCAACACCTTCTAACTGAGATGACTGCGCAGTATCACAGCCTTCTTTATTGCGAAGAGCACTGTCTCAGTCGATGTGCTAGATTGCGCCGCACATAAGCCCTGTGAGTTGAGGTATTGGATTATAGGGTGTTCATGCATGGAGCAGAAAGGTACAGAAGTACCGGAATTTACAGACCCCAAATGGATTTGCGAGAACATCTCATCAGTTAGATTTCCCAGTTCGTTTCCGCTTCCGTAATCACGTTGCTGCTGTGGGAGTCACAACTGCAAAAAGCAAAGCTGAGTGTCTTTCCGATCTTAAGACTCGCACTGAGGAGTTGTCTTATTTTCCAACCCGTTCCACGTGGAACTCGACGATTTAACCAGATTTAACAAGATTGCCACCCAGAGAATTAACTCTAAGTGGCAGGTGGACAAGGAAGCCCTTTGGCTTATCGAGAGTCCAACCCTTTTATCTATATTATTATATATCCCGCCCTTCTGAGGTGTGTCGATTTTATTTTTAAACATATTCACGCTACTAGTACCCACACAATCAGCAAATAATATGTTCCATTCATTTATAGTCTTTTGTGAAAATGAGAACTTTCTTATATATAATCTACACTGCTTCTTTGTTAATGTAACTTCATGTCCCTAGTCCTTCTATCTTTCTTAACTGAGAAAAAATATTTCTATCAATATTTTCATAACCATTTATTATTTTAAACACTTCTATCTGATCTCCTCCTAATCTCCAGGTCTCTAGTGTTGTTAAACCACATTCTTTTAGGCGAATTTCATAACTAAGATCCCTCAGTTTTGATATCATTTTAGTCGCTCTCCTCTGTACTCTTTCTAGCATATCTATGTCCTTCCTGCGATATGGCCTCCACGCCTGTATACAATATTCTAAATGTGGCCTCACTGTTGTCTTGTACAGCGGTATTATTAGTTCTTTTTCCTTATACGCTGTATTTCGCCGATGATCCAGAAGCTCTTAGGATATATTTCACCGAGCTACAATGCGGCTCGGTGAGTCTAAAAGCTACGGCCACAGAGAAGAAGCTTGTAGAGTGTTACTATATGCAAGTGTTACTATATGCAAGTGTTACTACATTTGGTGACTAAACACGCATAGCTCATTGTCTATTTGTTAGGTGGCGCAGCAACTGCACCAATTGTCAAACTAGTCATCATTGTGCTATTTCTGTACCAAGAATACTGGCCACGAATAATGGGTGCTTTTTAATAATGACGTCTATGAGTTGTTCACATATAGACGTTGATGTTTGATGATAATAATGCGTCTTATTCGTAACTGATAACACTGTAAATTTCAACGCGTAGTTCTAAACACGATCATCAATAATGCATGTGTGGCCAACATACTTAGTCCAAGTCATCTGTTTGGCCCTCCATTCAAAAAGGTTGCCAGTCCCTACTCTAGCGTCAGCCCCCTCAATATAAATTTCGTTCCGATGCCATCGTGAGGCATATTTTACTTATGTTAGTAGCCTAGTTGTTTTATCCTGGGCTAAAGAAATACAAACAACTCACTATAGCTAAAAAAAAATTCTGCATGTATGGAAAATGTAACATTGTATATAACATTTGGCAACATGAACAAATATAAAAACTACACTGACAGTTCAAATCAGAAACAAAATACAAACTGCTGAGGTTGTGCACATGTCTATCAAACGGATGAATAGAAGGAATATCCATATTCATATATCTATAATGAAATGAGTTTATACCTAGCTGGATACATGTTTCAACCACAAGGACAAGTGCCAGGTATTGCAAGAACAGTAAGGGCCACAGGGGCGGAATCCGATCATGAGAGGGTATTACAGGGGGACCTATGCAAAACCATGGGTGGTCAGGATGGGGAGGGTGGGCGGGATGGGGAAGGGTGGGCGGGAGCGTGCTGTTAAATATTTTTGCCGGAGCTTGAATATCAGTCCGCAACAACTATGTCGGTCATGACATCGGAAGAACGGGGTGTTGTGGAAGATTTTTTGCTACAATGTTCAAAATTTTTTAAGCTCACCATAAACCTTCAATTGCACTCCCCCGAGACTCGCCAAAACAGGGGCATGCACGTAGGTCTAGGGGGTGCACACCAAGATAGCGCAGGCATAGCGCGGCCCAATTCCAAAGGTCTAGCAATCGAAGGTGAAACGCACTTGTGAATTTCTTAGCGAATGCACCCAGGTCTGTTCGGGAAACTCGTGGAGCGAATCACAACGATGATTATTAAAGCAGGTCACATGATTAAGCGATTGCGTAGAACTACTATCAGCTAATCGTCAACACGTTGCAATTCTGTTTATTTTATCGTGCAACTTGTGAAATACATATATTGATAGGCAAGTCCATATTTAAGTACATCAGTACATACACGTACAAACACGTACATACACACGCGTAAGTAGGCATGGTTTGACAACGAGTGGCGACGCACGGCGGCGAAGCGCAGCGTGTTTTACCGGAAGTGACGTAGCTGTAACAAAACATCCTTTCCGCCTACGTTTGTCGGTGCCCAGCCACAGGGAACGGTACAGCTTTATGGATTAACCTGGATCACGACAACATGGCGTAGCGGGCAGTCAAGTCAACTGGAACGACTATCGCTATCATGGAAATTGTTAGTTAACATGTTATTTAAATTTCAAGTTGCACTAATCAAGATATGTAAATAGATCGAGCGCGAGGGTCTAGCGACCTAGGAGGTCGGAATAAATCACGCCAACGCGTTTGCATAGGGACGCAATGTTAAATTGCCTATGTTTAAAAAATCGTCCCTTGATTTATAAAGACTGATCATTATATCAAAAAAAACATAAATATGTCTGCTTTGTTATAAAAATACGTGCTTTTTCGAACTCGTCATGCTTCACACAGATAGTCGTGATGAAACAACAACACCAGCATTCATTTCGTTGCTGGCGCAGCCATATTTAATTTCGCGGAAGGGTGGTGTTTTTCAAAAAAATAACATGCTCGCGTTATTACCAGCCATGCAGTATGGTTGGAATCGCAAAACGATACTCTTTCTTTTGGCGTGTTTCT
The DNA here is from genome assembly GCA_020002185.1 of Paraescarpia echinospica. NCBI lineage: Eukaryota > Metazoa > Annelida > Polychaeta > Sabellida > Siboglinidae > Paraescarpia > Paraescarpia echinospica. The sequence continues at coordinate 47,695,167 of CM034544.1, read as the reverse complement.
CGTACGAATTTAAATAAAATTAAGTAAAATATGATATATTGAACATTGAACATATTTAGAGAGGATCTAAGGTATGAAAACCTTGCGGAAACTCTGGCAAACTACACCTATGTTATTTAGTAATGTATAAACGTTATAGTAATGCACGTTTGGTATAAGTACACCTTTGCCCATTTTGCCCCAAGCTCGAACGTAGAGGTACCCCTCCGTTGTCCGGCAACGAATGCCTTCTGTTATCGCTCGCATACCCGGCGTACACATTATTGCAATCTTGTATTCTGAAGTTGTGTTTTAGTCGTGTATTTGTTATTCGTGTTTACATATGCACAGACATGCTATCAGGTATTAAATGGTGGACGTTGTATGTGTATTTTAAGTTTATTTTCATGTTATAATCATACAAAAATAAATGACAACAAACAAATGGCAACCCACTCTAATTGCACTGCATTAATTTTGCTGTAACTAAATGCATGTATAAACATTGTCTTCGTGGTGGTTTTTTGATTATTTTTTTACTCTAACTTCCTAGAACTATTTGTATTTGTAGATGAATGTATAACATGTGACGCAACATTTCCTGGTGGTGGTACAGTGCAACATTTTGCTTCAGCGGTGATGGGTATGCATACTTTTTCAACATTTTATTTTCGAAACTGTGAAATGCGGTGCTTTCTCAAAGAACAAGGTGCGTCAAACATGTTGTTGAAATATGTCCGAAATAACTTAGAAACGCCACGGTTTCTCGCTGGGTGTAAAGGATTTGGACTCATCAGCAAGCTGATCACGTGCCGCCTCTGGTGCATGATAGAAGACAAAAGTGTTCGCATCTTGGACATGAACATTCACTACCAGCAACTCGTGTCATTCTGCCAGGAGTCATGCAGAAACATCAGTGAGTTAAAGGTGCTCAATCAGTTCGTTTGTCCATCGCCAATCCGGTTCTTTTATGTCCAGATGTGTAATGTGTGAATAGTTTAACTAGTGCGCACAGTCGGTTTAATAAAACAAAATGCGTACTTGCTTTTTAATCGTCAAAAAAAGATTTGTCGTTACAGCGGATATCGCTGGCGAAAGCCAATTGCGCTGTCTGCCTACTGCGCCACTTCGGTCACGTGCTTTACGCGAGATCGGCATCCCAGGCATTCGAAAACAATAACACACATGCTTTAGCGTATCAAGATGAAGATTATAATTCCAAAGTGGTTGTACGAAGGTACGTATTACATTATCGCAGTTAGCAACAAGAACGCGTAGCCGTGTATTAATTCAACGAGAATTGCAATTGCAATTGCAATTGCAATTGCAATTGCGAACGTCTACACTCGACTCGAGCCTGTCGAGGCTGACTTTCTCAAAAGTCTAAGACTGGTATGTCAACATAAAAATAGAATATGTTATATCATCATTTAAATGGTGCTACATGATGAATAATGATTTGTAGTTTACTACCCTTTTTGAATTGTTTTGATATCTTCAATATTTGAAGCGTTATTCAACTTTTAAATCTTAAAATGGTGGCATTTTTTGTCTATTGGTTTTCAGTCCATTTCTTGTGCACAGTCTACATGAGAACTGCATTTATTTGATTGGGAAATAGTAATAACATTGGAAACTTTTAACTTACGTACATGAAATCAAAAATGGTGCAACCCTTAAGAAAATGTAATTTTTTGGTGACCTTGACTTGACCTTCACACTTGACCTACATTCCACTTTTGACCTAGATTTGGTCCACATCATGGGATTAATTCGTATTAATGACATCATTTAGCTGAAAATTAATTAGGTAATGAGCACTGTTAACGTTTGAAGTATGAATATTGCGAATATAATTAATGTAATACTATGCAACCTTTAAACGGCTATTAGAACTTGACCTATTTATTTGACCTATATAAATGACATAATTTAGGAGCAAATGAATTAAGAAATTGGCAATTATCATTTGGGTGCAAAATTTTTAATATAATTACTTTAATGCTATGTAAACTTGTAAATGGCTATTAGAATATGACCTATTTATTTGACCTATATTTCACATTTGACGTATGTACTGAAATTAATGGCGTAATTAATTAATAAATGTGCACACGTTTGAGGGATTACAAATGTCAAAGACAATAATACATATAAACTTTAATGAACTGTGACCTTGTAAGAACCAATTTTTAATACAACCTACTAGTAGTATAAATTAATTCGAAAGTGGCGCAATCAACGTTTGAGGGATGGAAGTTGTTAATATATAATTTCATGCTATGTAACCTTGTATATATACCTCTTTTAACATGGCCTACTTTTTTAAACTAGTGCTCACAGCTGACCTATGAACAGGGATTAGTAGAATAATATTTACCGGATCATTTTGTGTACTAGAGGACCTTTTACTGAACAGTGCATAGCAGATTTACATTGGACATGTATCACTCCCCTAAATTTGGACTGAATTCAAAATGAGTTCACCATGGAAATAAAAAGAACACATTTTATAGGTCAACCAAGTAATGGTGTGGGAGGTTAAAGTTAACTTGGCTCCTATAACTGAGTGTGAAACATTTTACAAAACATGATATCATTGAAATAACCATCAAGGCAATTTATTATAACGTAAACAGTGCAGCACCATTCATAATATGTTACAAAGGTTAATGTCCAAAACACCAGGTTATTATATAGATGTTCATAATTTCACGATAGGTAACATGCACAAGTCCGTGCAACATGCACTGAAGTTCATAACTTCACGATAGGTAACATGCGTAAGTCCGTGCAATATGCACTGAATTATAGTTCATAATTCATGATAAGTAATATGCATAAGTCCATGTAATATGCACTGAAGTTCGTAATTTGTGTGTGAAAGTCCACGAAAGTAAGCACTGGGTTTGCTACGACACCAGCCACTTCTACCATGATCAGAGAACTCTGCCAGTTGCTGATGAGTCGACCCATGCCAGGAGCAATGTCTACAATTCCCAGATGAATAGCAGCTTTCATTATGTGAGCATATTTTCACTGCACATAACTTCCAGTTGAGCAACGGATGTGAGGTAAGCATAACTATAGCCGCACTACCCATTTCTGCTGATATCACAGCTCTGCCAGTTGTTGAAGAAACATCCTAGTAGCGACGTCTACATTTCTCAAAGTCATGTAGCAATGTTCTTCAAGTGTGCACATTGTTATTCCACGTAAATTTGAGTTGAGCAATGGATATGAAGTGACTATGATGCCAAACACTTCTGCAGAGATCAAACTTCAAAGTCAAGAGCTTTGTCAATTCCTGAAGAGTTGACCCATGCGAGCACTTGCCATTACTGACATTGGTGCAGGCCCACAGCTGTTTCCTGTTAGGCACAGTCTCGTGCGTAGGTAAGTCAGTAATTTGAAAATTTATTTTAAAAATACAATAGCAATTTCTAAATAAATATTCTTAGAATATTTTAACAATGGTGATTTCTAATTGAATAAGAATTTTATTTTGAAAGGTAAAGAAAACAAATCTTGAGCTGTATATATATGAATGAAAGGTTGTCTGCCAAGGAGAATTAAGACTTAACATGGATGGTTTATTGCATGCAGTTGATGTTATGTATACAGTGACACCAAAGCCAAAGGTGTTCATCGACATCAACACAGAAACAAATGATCTAGACAAAATTTATGCAAGTGAAGTAGCGATATGCCAAATTTTAGCTGCTTTCTTCATGCTACAACATGTGCACTCTGTCACTATTTTTCCTAATACATTTTTTAATCTTCAAAATTTTCACTTCAAAAATCAGTTCAACCAAAACAACCATTATGAATCAAAATTACTTTTCAAAACACAACTGCAAAAAGAATGGCGCCGCGCCTCAGCGCATACATTATAAACAGCCGCTAATGCGCCGAGCGACATACAAAACGCATCAAACTGGCACGCTACCGGTCATCTAAGATTAGTCTTCCTTGCATTCCGCATGGATATACAAGATTCATAGTTATACCATATGAAAGCTAGGATTCTAGTTTCACAAAGACACCTAAGCATTTTTAAGATACACGCTAAAATATATTAATATTTTTGTAAGTAAACACAACGCAAAGTTCACCAACCTTAATATTGCCCGGTCGAATACAATGTAACAGATTTTACCCGCCGAGCATCTTCTGATGGCATTCATTGGTCGATATAAATGTCAACAGTAAACAAAATTAGTATGCATATCGAGATCCACGACGTTTTCTGAGACCATGTGATCCAGCAGATCGACTGCGCGGCAAAAAACCTGCGCCATTTCTGGAACGCTTTAAACCGAAGCTGAGCGGTGCTGCCGCCCAGCGGATGTTGACATAATAAGTCTAAGACAGTCACCATATCAGCCAGAGATTCAGACAGAGAGTGAAAACGAGCATAATATTTTATATGTATTGTATTTGGTTACGCAGGATGTTGTTAATAAGCTGTTATTCCGACAATACATATTGAGAGTAGATGACGTGAGGGTGCGAAATGACAAGTAACATTGCTTTGGCAGCAGGCCCCGGGCCCTGTTGATCGTGCAAGTAACTTAGTCAGGGAGCATCCGTAATTTCGTGCAACACAACGTCAAACACGGGAGTATTATGTTGGTAATCGTAATTATTAAAACATTTTTGTGACTCATATTTTTGATACTATTACTGCAGATTATTGTTGATTTGTATTGTATTTTATGCAAAATAATTTAGATTTTTATATGACAAGCATGAAGGTGGTGATTTTATTCAATATAAAAATGTAAACGTGTAAATACATAAAATATCAATACACCTAGAGTACACCATATATAAGGATTACACAAGAAAATGCACACACTTGTCTCCATTGTCGTCTTTGATGCCTGGCTATAGTGTATGTAATGCATTAATTGGTATCCTGTGATACCTTTCAACTGACATATGCCGGCTATTCTTACGTATATATTCTCACCACAGCAATATATGAATACATAATAATATATGTAACTTGAATCATGATATTGCTAGAAACCACACTGCAACCCATGAATGAGAATGAGAGGAGGCAGAGGAGAGGCTAGAGGCGGTCACCCGGGCCAGGCAGGCACAGGTAGGATACATAGTCTGCGGCAGGCCCACATTTGATCAATCCAGGTAATTTCAAATTTATAACAATTAACCACGTATAAGTTATCAAAAAATTTTAATGTGCACATTTAAATATACCACATTTGTTTACATACACATTTTAATAATAACATCTTGGGCATAGAAAACTAGATTGACTTCTGCGCTTGTATATTATACCCACAAGTGTATCAACACAGACATATCAATACACCTTTAAACAGTATTTAGTATATGGCGATGACTCTAAAATAAGTTTATAACATAAATTAGTCATTCTTGAAGAAGGTAGACATACGTATTATGAACCTTTGAATACTTGACGAGGAAAATATATTGTTAGCATCACAATAACACCTCATTCTGTCATTTCCGACATTCACCTTGACCATTCAACCTCAGGCTTAAAATGTCAAACATGAATGTGTATAGTAGTTACACATGGCAGACACTGACATGAATTTGTATACTGAAAACAAAACAAAAAAATGGGCCAAGTGGCCCTGAAGTCCTTTGGTTTAATACGTCTATATGTGACCCCGGCTGACCAAATGAGTGATAAGTCCGAAAAATTGTAACATTATTTTCTTACATCCTTGTAAAGGTTTGGTAGGGTGCTTTACACAGTTTCAAAAAATATGACTGCTACAAAAATTGGCAAAGTTATGGAGCATTGAACATGGTAGGGATCAAAAAGTGAGAATGAAGAAAACGGCTGTTGAAGTTTTACATTATATATGTAAATGGATTGCATGGAAATATTACATGCACAACATTCAAATGTGGCACACAGTATGTAATATGTATGTTATGTTGCAATGATACACTGGAAGTACAAATGTGCTGCTACACAGACTTATCAAGTTATGCCAGATTATGTCTTCATGTGTAAAACTAAGAGGACAGATTATCTGAGAGCAAAAGGTAGACTCACTGTTTGACACAGTTTAAAACCTACAGGCAACTGTCCAGTTTAACAGGGGTCTAGTGGCTTAATGCTGTCTGTTGACACAAGCTACTGCCAGTGACCAATTACAGATTAGTCACAGTTTCCATCAAACTATAGCAGGCAGAGAATCTTAGCTCCACAGCTGGGTGTAATACACAACCAGAGCCACCACTGATTCATGGTCAAGTAGATTAGCTCAATGCACCAAGTAAGACAATACACAACACTGTGAGTGACAGTGTCCAGAGTGAGGCCTAAGCAGTGTCATCATTGCTGAATAGATCAATTAAACTTGCCAAGTGGGTGACATTCTGCACAAGTGTTCATTAATCCTTAGTGATTGTTCAGAACACCAGACTGACCACATATCTAAACAAAGCGAATGTAATAGGTGAAGAACAGGCAGTGTTCAAATAGGAGTATTGGTTGAATTGTATTTGTCTCGACGCAAAAGGCTTTATTGTGCCTTCATCGATTATAAGAAAGCATTTGATTTAGTAGACTGGTCCTCCCTGTGGTCTAAGATAATTTCATGCGGTATTAATGGTATTGTGTTGAAAGTTGTATAAAACATGTACAAAAATGCTAAATCATGTATAAATGACGGCCAGGCTTTGTCAGCCTTCTTCTCATGTGTAGAAGTATGGCAACGAGAAAACTTGTGTCCTTTGTTATTTGCTATTTACCTGAATAATTTTGAACACTGTTAGTCACAATTATAACGGACTTGACATGGCAGCTGGTTAAATTTACAACAACCTTAGTGATGATGATGTAGAAAATGTATGTTCTACTATATGCTGATGACACTAGAATGATTCAATCAAATACAGATTTCTTGCTTGTGTATAGCGGAACTATGTCAACTCTTCTAATGGTTGACATTTGGTTGTTTCAGGTGTGAACTATATTGTGAATCTGTAATTATTAGTCTATATTGATACAATTGATTTACACAGTACCATGTCTACACAAGGCATGGCAAGCGTAAACAGAACAGTAGAATGCATTTGATATAAATAAAGTGTAGGATATTTCACTCTATAGTTGACCAGAATATTAAGTTTCTATGTTTGTCACCTACAGGTGACAGAATATGAATTTTCTGTTTGTCACCTACAGACAATACATCTTTAATCAATAGACACCACAGTTACACCATTTTATAATAATTAAATGAACATCAAAATCAATAATTTTGAAGATACAGTTTAAAAGTGTTAGGCAACTGTTCAGTCTAACAGGGGTCAAGTGTGTCTACTCTGCCTGGGTGCTGTGACCAAATAAAGATTAGTCAAGGTCTCAATGCACTAGGCTGTAGAGATTAGTCACAGCTGTTGACTTTGTGGCACAATACACAACATCTACTATTGGGGGTGGTCTCAAGGGCCCTTCTCAAAACCACATCACTAGATAATGTAAACCTTTTGCACTTAGGGGGCCCCTTATGTGCCCTTAGAATGATTCAATCAAATACAGATTTCTTGTATATAGTGGCAGCACCCACATCTATGCAAAATTAGAAAAAAAAGTTGCTGAACAGTTTTTGAAAAAATAGGCCAAATGTTACATTTTAACCAGTTTTGGGGTCCTTGGAGGCCCTTGGGAGCTCTTAAAATGATTCAATCAAATACAGAATTCTCGTGCATAGTGGCAGTGCCCCAAGATATGTATATGCAAAATTAGAGAAAAAGTTGCTGAACGGTTTCTGAGATACGGCAGCTAACGGCGGACGGCGGACGGAGAGTGATGGTAATAGTCCCTTGGACCTTCGGCCAAAGGACTAAAAATGTAAATGCGCTTTACTGATGCTTTAGTGATTAGCAGAATTCAAATCAGTCTATAATATTGACTAAGATCAGGCGTCACTGTAATGAAATTAAACAATTTTAAATTCATGTAATGACAATGAACACCTAGTAAAGAGAAATAGCTAAAATTGTTCACCGTTTTGAAAAATTGCATATTCCACTAATGTCTGCATGCTGTATCAAGCCACCCTTCCCCGGAACAACCCTGGTAAACACTGACTGTTCCTAAGATATCAACATGTATAGATGCAGCTGTAGTAGAACATTTCTTGCTGCGTTTTTTCTTGTGAAATGGTGCAGGTCATACATGAAATATTATTATATACTGATTATGACAATGAACACTCCATAATTATTTACTCCCAAAACTACTATGATGCCTGTTTTTGTTTACTGAATATATGCTTTTTTACAGGAGATTGAACTAGTGTGCTTAGTACCACTAGCTCTCCAAGTTAATATGGCATACTGGGCAGTTGTATTTGTCCAGGATCTCGGACAAGATTCTACAGTCATGCAACATGCTGCATATTAACAGTTTGTCACATGAATGTCCACTGAGTGATCCCAATTGTGTCGTGTTGAATCCGTGACAGATTCCCCAGTGCCGATGGGGTGTACACTGGCTTACAGGTCAGTCAGTTAGCTTGACTCACTGGAAACCAATGTAGAATGCAGGTTGCTCGACATAAGAATGTGATGACGCCTGACTTGCTCTGCAGTTGGTGATGGAACGGTGGGTGCCAGGGACTGCAGATGTGACAACAACTTTCGATGCTGTCAGACAGGTTCAGGTGTCGAGCATTCTTCGGTGAACTGCATCGGTTTATATATTGATGACATCACTGTATGTTTTCGCTGTTTTTGATGGTACTGCATACCATCTTCCTGACTTTTTGCTGTAATTCTGCATCTACCTATACCGGAGACAAAGTGACAATTAGGATGGCTCTGACATGTATGATGTTTTTATATGTGACGACACATTTATCAAAAGTCAATAATACAAGGTATTTGTATTCAATTCAACTATAACTTTTAGTAGTGTCCATGAAAAATACATTAATTATCCAGAATTGTTACAGTGGTATGGTTTCATTGTCTTTGTGTTGCTGACAGTCAGTGGCAGCCAGCTGAGTTCTTGCAACATACACCAGGCACAAGTTTGTGAGGAAGTAATGGTATTGAAAGCCTTTTCAAATTTTTCAACAACAATCTGTTGATACACTGACAGCAGCATTTTACTTGTTTAAATTCTCTATGTATCATAATGACTGTTATATATTTTTTCATGCCGTGTATCATTTTTCTAAATTATTCTTTCTATCACTGTTTTATATTTCACAAATAATTTACATTACTTTTCATTTTGCATGATAATTAAACAACACTTGAGTAAGTTTAGTTCTGATATGGTGTAGTATCCAGTCCTCAGGATTACTAAAACCGCTTTAAACTTTACTCCCTGGCAGACCTGTTAAATCAAAAACACCATCTTGACTTATGTGGGATGGAAATGTTATATATGCATGTCTATGTGGTGGACTATGTGTATAGTGATGCGTAGGGATACACGTTGTAGTGGAGAACTATGTGAGTAGTGATATGCTGATAGGCAAATAAAGTTCAGTTGAGTGCCAACCCTAAGAACCACGAGTATGTGTTACTGTAGTGTCTGAATATACAACAACAAGATTATTACATTTATATTTTATGACAATCAGCATTCAATGTTGTACATCACACATGGAAAAACAGTAAAGAAGTGTTATTTTGTATTCTACATTATTGAAAGCAATTAAAGATATATTTGTATCATACAAAACATGGTAGTCAAACTCATAGTATCATACTGCTATTGAGTAGGCATAGGGTAAAGTTTAATTGGTAGCTGTGTTTTACTGGGTATTATGTGATTCCTGAGGTGATTGTCACAGATCTGCTGTCAGTAAATGTAACTAGCTTTGATGACCAAAGTGTACACTACAAGCAGCCAGTGACTCAAGTTTCAACTGACATTCAAGAAAGCAAGTACTTATAGTTAGATCCAGGCAATTATTTTAGGCATTCGATTTTATTAGTCTCAAATGTCCAGCCAGTGTCAGTCAATGATTGAGTGTAAAGTGTGAATGTCCATTGGGTGCTACGGTTGTATTATGGGTAATTACCGTATTATGTATTATATTATGCATAGTTAAATATTTATATAATATGACACGTCCATAAATATGAAGGCATAATTACTGTATATCAATTTGCGATGGAACGTCGATGAAATGTCGCGGAACGTCGATGGAGCGGATTTTTAAATTCATCTACCATTCGGTGTGTGCTTCGCATGATACTGATACTTCGCACATAGTTAACTATTGATATAATATAACATGTCCATCAATATAAAGTCATAATATCTACAATAATGTATATTCATGTGCGATGGAACGTCGCGGAATGTCGATCGAAGATGGAATTAAGATGGCGGACGATGACAGCTTTGTTTTGGCTGTTCCATCTATTGAACACACAGTCACTTTTCACGCCAGCCGTTTCTTTCGTTCGGTTTCGCAGATCCACAACCTTTCCAATATACACCTTTGTACGCGGGTACGCTCTTTGTCTTTTCGCTCTCACCCTCTTTTTAGCCGAGTCGGTGACAGTCCGTGGGCGTCCCTTCATCGCAGATAAAATTATCGAGCTATCACTTGTACGAAAAGTGGATGGCAACTCGTAAATACGCAATGTTGATGTTGGGGTCAAAGGCCGATGTCGCCGCATATTCCCGTTCACGTGACTATTACACGAGAGGTCTATCTCAGACGACATCCACGTTCAGATATGTCTTGATATTCGGTTAGGACTAACCGAAAATAATTTTATTGTTTGTCTGTTAATTTCACTAAAACGAAGTAAAGCATACGTACAAATGAACCAGTACATCAATAATGAATACTTGATACGTTTACGTTTCGTGAAAATAGTCTGACACGTGAGGAGCACAAAAATCGAAATGATTGAGCACCTTTAATGAGTGGGATGAGTACGCCTATCTTTGGAGACGCTATTCGCATCAAGAAGGACAAGGTGTCTGAAATGCTGACAACACCTTCTGATGTAGATGCAGAGGTGGAAGTGATTCTTCACATCCTACTTCCAGCCATATCACTGTTCTCTGCAAACGGGTCTCTACGGCAGGTCATCTTTCAGGAGAGCAATACAAAGCAACGGATGTTGCTCGTGACAAGTTGACATGTGTGCCAAGCAGTGTGTACGCCGAGTCCATCTGCAGAATGCTTGACCACTTGCTGAGACAGTAGCCAAACATCACCACCATGGCATCAGAGGCTTAGACCATGTTCTCACAGAACAAAACCTTAGCACGGCTCTGTGAGCAAGACCCTGTGGCGCAGGAGAGGCTAATGTCTGATGCCCGGAAAGACGCGAAGACTTTAGTCAGTCTGTGTAAAAACTGGCAGCCAAGCTAAAGACGCTGTTTGATGAAGCCATTGTGACAGAGGCAGAGACGGGGAGGGAGCAACATGTCTTCGTAGGGAAGCAAGTGCGACACAAGTTCAAGTGTGCTGATGACCACAGCTTGGTTACCTGGTATAAAGGAAAAGTTATTTCACAGGTATATACAAATAGTTACAACATTACATCCGAAAATTAAAAGTTGCATAGCAATATATATATATATACATATATATATAAAGAGATAAAGAGAGAGAGATATATAGAGTCACCTTGGGATTCGGCAAATGTGACATGAATGGCGAGGTGACCGTGATAGCGAGATTACGTTCCTGTACTTTATTGTTACATAAATAATATCAAATTTTAGTTAAGATTGCTGTATTGTACAAGATTATTTTTTCACATTTCCTTAAGATGAAAAAAGTGTCACACAAATTTATGCAATAGCCTTTACATAATTGTCCATAACTTCGCCAATTTTCATAACAGAGAGTTAACACTGGTTGTCTTTCCCTTAAATATATATTTCCAATGGTGTATTTTGCAATTTTGATTAATTATTGCATTTTCACTGACCTCCCTACCTAGGCTAGACAGTGCAGTACACTATTACCATTTCCATAGAGGAACGAAAGAACTTACAATGCATACTACGGTCACCTCGGTTATACAGTCACCTCGTAATTAAGATCATTCAAAAGTAGTGCAATATTATTTATGTAACAATAAAGTACAGGAACGTAATCTCGTTATCACGGTCACCTCGCCATTCGTGTCACTTTTGCCGAATCCTAAGGGTGACTCTCTCTCTCTCTCTATCTCTCTCTCTATATCTATCTCTCTCTCTATATATCTATCTATATATATATAGATATCTATATCTATCTCTCTCTATATATATAAATATCTCTCTCTATATATATATATATATATCTATATATATATATATATATCTTCTATATCTATCTATCTCTATATCTATCTATCTCTCTATATATATCTATCTATCTCTCTATATCTATCTATCTCTCTATATCTATCTATCTTTCTATATCTATCTATCTCTCTATATCTATATATCTCTCTATATCTGTCTCTCTATATTTATCTCTCTATATCTATCTATCTATCTATCTATATATATATATCTATATATCTATCTCTCTATATCTATCTCTCTATATCTATCTCTCTATATATATATATCTATATATATATATATATCTATATATATCTACATCTATATATATCTATATCTATGTATCTCTATATCTCTCTATATCTATATATCTCTATCTCTCTATATCTCTCTATTCTCTATATCTATATATCTCTATCTCTCTCTATCTCTCTATATCTCTCTATTCTCTATATCTCTCTCTATCTATCTCTATTTATCTCTATCTCTCTCTATCTCTCTCTCTCTCTCTCTCTCTATCTCACTCTATCTCTCTCTCTTGTGCAACACCAGAGGTGTCCTTTCCCAAGATGATCTTGAGGGGACCCAGCAAGCCAAACAAATCACGGACGACCCACTTACGAAAAGAGACTAGTCTAGCCATCCTCGCAAGCCTACGTACGTACGGCTGGCAGATCTCTTACGCATTGTATGGAGGTTAACTGAATCAAACTCATAATTGAATTCGCTGTGGGTTCCCCAGCGTACGTGTCGTGTTGACCAACTTCATGATTACGAGAGACAAGCAACTTACGTAATTAACATCACTCATGCTGTCTCCACTTTAGGGGGCCATTTCAGAACATCGATTAAATAACTTTCGTCCGGCCTCAGCCCCACATCCCCTTATATGACCTATGGTAAACATTGATATGATGATGTCAATATACTAAGAAATATCAGTCGATCTGCGTCGATGCGATCTCTGTCATTTGCCAGAATATAGTCTAGTACCAACTTGGTAATATATACTTATTTTAATGTTTACTTTACAGTTAGCCCTACGTCACTGTCACCCCACGGTGCCTGGGTTATGAGGAATAATAAGGTGACGGCGTAAAACGAAAAACGAAATAATGCGATCATTAACTTGTCTCCGTGCGCACGAACAAAGTGAGGGGGCGCCAAAGTCCGAAGCATGAAATGTCCACGTCGGACGCCAGACAGAAATACTTCTGAATTCCCTTCCCCAGACGAAAGTAATTTGGTCTAATATCCGCCATCGATGTTTTGAGATGACCCTTCATGCATCGGATGATACAACTTCATTAGTGATTAGTTTTACAATGCGGAATCTTATGTGTGTGCCTTCAATCAGTTATGTTGTGCTCCTTCCTATCCCGCCTTTTTCGAAACCATCGGTTACGTTGTGCTCCTTCGTACCCCGCCTTCTAGACCATCTAGTTATGTCGCGCTCCTTTCTATCCAACCTTCTAGACCATCTGCATGTTATGCTCCTTCCTATCCCGAATCTATGCCATCAGTTATGCTGTGCTCCTTCCTATCCCGCATTCGAAGTAGCAGTAGTAGCAGCAGTAGCAAGGGTAGTACCAGTAGCAGCAGTAGTAACAGTAGAACCAGCAGTAGTAGTAGTAGTAGCAGCAGTAGTAACAGTAGTACCAGCAGTAGTAGTAGTAGCAGCAGCAGTAGTAGTAGTAGTAGCAGCAGTAGTAACAGCAGTAGCAGCAGTAGTAACAGTAGTAGCAGCAGTAGTAACAGTAGTAGCAGCAGTAGTAGCAGCAGTAGTAACAGTAGTAGCAGCAGTAGTAACATTAGTAGTAGCAGCAGTAGTAGTAGTAGCAGCAGTAGTAGTAGTATCAGCAGTAGTAGTAGCAGTAGTAGTAGTAGCAGCAGTAGTAGCAGCAGTAATAGTAGTAGTAGTAGTAGCAGCAGCAGTAGTAGCAGCAGTAGTAGTAGTAGCAGCAGTAGCAATAGTAGTAGTAGCAGTAGCAATAGTAGCAGCAGTTGCAGCTGTAGCAACAGTTGCAGTAGCAGTAGTAGCATTAACAGTAGCAATTGTTATACCCACCCATCATGGATAGTTGGAAGGGGTGCTGCGCTGTATGTGACTACAAACGTTTCCCGCTTGGTCTGACGTCTGTGCTGATACGCTTCCGCATTAGACTGCTACGGACTACTTTAAATCGGTCTTTGAGAAATGCGGACTAGCCGCTTTCCTGTTTTGACACGAAGCGTCAATGATGCAAGCGCACCAGAGTGTTGTATCGGGAAAGGTTGACATGTTTAAGACACAGTTATATTCTACAATACGTAAAGGAAACCGGTTACAAATATAACAAGGGTCACTTGTAAAACTTAACATCTACGTCGTCTTTATATATTATCCGACAGAAAACTTGTTTATTATGTTATAAATGTACCCGGTCTCCCGCATCTACTAAATTGCATCATAGCACGTTGCTGCTAGAGCAGTTCACATTACTAAAATAAGAGGTGTATTAATTGATGTATTCAGTACGTCGCAGTTTGCCTACGTCACAATCGAAATTTTACTCGTGACTTCCGTCAAGATTTACCTTTTGCCCCTTAATGTTGATAAAGGATATAAATGTGAATTACATTACTATTGCTGCATGGTATATCATAAATCAAACATTCCCGCATACAGTAGTCACTTTTAATAACTTTGCCCTATGTTTTTGTAATAAAAAAACACTTTCTTTTTGTGACTAGAATTTCAACCAAATATACGACGGAATGTTTTTCTGATGGTTTGACGGAGGTTTTGCTAGGCAACAGATCACGTGATTACATTGTAACCACTGCCAAAGCTTGAGCAAATCGCAACGTACCGGATCCATCATTTTTTCTTACCATCAATCAATCAATCAATCAAAAATTTTGAAAATGACCTACATCGTCTTTAAAGCACCCAAAGATGTATATATATATAGACCACTCTCCAAAAATGCCTAGCAGAGGCAATTTTTCCTGTTCTCCGATTCCAACTAATCTTACTGGCTATAAAGTACATACTCTGAAGGTTTAATTGTTACAATATTTTTATTTAAATCAGAAAACTCACTAATTAGCAGCGATTTAAATGCCATTACGCCCGGTACCAAGGTAAGAGGTATATTTCAATGCCCTAAGTAAATTAAAATAAATATTGTATTTGAAATAAAATAGTTTCGTTCGATAGATATCATGTTCCTCTTCATATTACACATGAAAAAGAAATTTGGGGAACGCATAAATCCACACAATTAGACTGTGTTCTAGGAATATGATTTGAAATGGCTCGATATTTCCCAATGTTACAACCTATCAAAACTGGTAAATGTCTAAAAAAATAAAAATAATAATCCTTTCCATTCAACGCTTTTCGGGTGTGTTTTAAACATCGTATATTGGATAGGTAGTGACTTGATTAATATTCCCTTTATATAAACAACATTAAAGCTTGGTACTGAGGATAACGATAATCGTCATTGTTTGGTATCGGGCGTAACGACACTCCGAAAACACAGTAAAACAAAATGTAGAAGTTTTCAATGTAAGTAACTTATATTTAGTGTTCTATCCAATGTATTACATCAACATATCTTGCTAGCAAATAAATATGTTTGAAGACAGTTGATTATTTTTGCGAACTCGTACACTCCTCTTTTTGTCAGCCTCCACGACCACACCCATAAGGGAGTGACTGGCTTTGGTGCTTCCAGTTTGTTTGACGTCTGACTGTTGTCTTCAGCCTTTCATCCACCCACCCATCCACCCACCCAACAACCCATCCATCCAACCATCCACCCACCCAACAACCCATCCATCCAACCAACCACCCACCCACCCATCCATCCATCCATCCATCAATCCATCCATCCATCCATCCATCCATCCTTCCACCCCCCCCCCCACCCCCCCCCCCCCCCCCCCCCCCCCCCCCATCCATCCACCCACCCAACCATTCATCCATCCAATCACCCAACCACTCACCATCCATCCATCCATCCACCCATCAATCCATCCATCCATCCACTCACCCACCCATCCATACACCCATCCATCCACCCACCCATCCACCCATCCACCCATCCACCCATCCACCCATCACATTTTCCAACAATGTGTTGCTGTGGGCAATATAGCGGCAGTTCCCATAACAGGGCGTGTCCCTTGCGTAGAATTAAGTTCTGATATGGCGCGGTGTCCAAACCTCAGGACAATTTAAAGCACTATGCACGTTACTCTCTGGCATACTTGTTTAATTGAACACCATCTAGATTCTAATTCAGCCACGCACGATGCAATTACTGCATGAAAACTATTCCTACAAAAAATTTCTTAACGCATGGTGAGAACAACTGCAGAAGTATTTTCATACATGATCTGTATAGCTTTTACAATTGTCTCAGTGATGCCATAGGCTTGTAGAATCAAGAATATGTTTTTTGTCTACAGAGTCGAATACTTTCTTAAAGTCGATGAAGACAATGGCTGCTTCTTTCTTATGGTTTCCTATATCTTCTACGACACGCGTGAGGGCAATAATTTGCGATGGTGTCCACCGTAAGGGTCTCAACCGTTCGAATTTGGGCGAAATATCATTTCTATTTCAG
The DNA here is from genome assembly GCA_020002185.1 of Paraescarpia echinospica. NCBI lineage: Eukaryota > Metazoa > Annelida > Polychaeta > Sabellida > Siboglinidae > Paraescarpia > Paraescarpia echinospica. The sequence goes on along the minus strand of CM034544.1, from coordinate 47,678,286 downwards.
GACGTATTCTATTAAGTAAAAGTCGATTGTAGACCTTTGCAGCAATCTGTGTTAGATTTGTTCTTCGATAGTTTTCAAGAAATGTCAGGTTTCCTTTCTTCCGAATTGACACTATAGCCGAGACCCCTCCTCCCCCATTTTGGAGGTCTATTTCCTCAGTATGTTTCATTACTGAATTGGTACTATTGCCGAGATCCCCCATTGCGGCGGTCTATTCCCTAAGTATGTTTCATTACAGAATTTCAGAAGATGTTTCCTTCACTTGGGAAGTCGTCACACTTCAATAGGAATATATTACTGTCATAAATACTCATCATCTAGTGGAAATGGCATGGGTGTTCTTAAACGGTTCATTTGTTAAACTTTTTTTATTTTTTTTATTTCCAATTAAACATAATGGATAGATCCCTCAGCTATTTTGTACATGTATTTGAGTCGTAGATCCCGACGTCTCCTTTGTAGGGTATTGAGTTTTAGGTCTATTAATATGTTTGTCATTGATCCTTCATGTCTGGAGTGGTAGTCGCCGGTAATGAAGCGAGCAGCACGGTGTTGTATACGTTCTAGTTTATCTATGTCCCCCTGATGGTATGGGTCCCACACTATGGCTCCGTACTCTAAAGCAGCGCGCACAAGGGCAATATATGCGGTCCGTTTGTTGTTTATAGGACAGTGTCGTATGTTACGTCTTAGGAAACCAAGTGTTGAGTTTGCTTTTTTAGTTGCTATTGCGATGTGGGAGTGCCATTTAAGGTCGTCGGAGGTAGAGATACCAAGATAGGGATTGCAGTTTACACGTTCTAGGGTAATGTTATTTAAGGTGTAGAAATAGTCAGTTTTATGTTTTACACTGAGGATGTAGCATTTGTTTGTATTGAAGTCCATACCCCAGTCCTTTGCCCATGTTTGGAGTTGTTTTATGTCGTGTTGTAGTGCAATGTGATCGTTGAATGTTTTGATTTCTCTATATAGTAGGCAGTCATGCAATCTGCAAATAGGCGGACTTTAGATTTTACTGATGCTGGTAGGTCGTTTATATGACAGAGGAATAGTAGGGGGGCAAGTACAGTGCCTTGTGGGAGGTTTCGCCGTCTAGAACAACTTTCATAGATCTACCAGTGAGGACATTTTCTAGCCACTTGAACGTGGTTCCGGTTATGCCATAGTGGGATAGTTTATGGAGGAGTTTTGTGCGGGGGACTGTGTCGAAAGCCTTGCTAAAGTCTAATATTGCTATGTCTACTTGAGTTCCAGAGTCGAAAGAAGAGAATAGGTCATGCGTGGTGGTTAGGAGTTGTGTTTCGCAGGAGAAGCCTGCTCTGAAGCCATGGTTTAGGTGTGTTAGGATGTTGTGCTCTTCTAGGTAGGTCATGATGTGGCGGTAGATTATGTGTTCGAGAGTTTTCTGGCAGGTGTTTATCTCCTTTTTTAAATACAGGTGACACATTTGTCACCATATCGCAGGAAGGACATAGATATGCTAGAAAGAGTGCAGAGGAGAGGAACTAAAATGATACCACAACTGAGGGATCTTAGTTACGAAATACGCCTAAAAAAATGCGGTTTAACAACACTAGAGACCAGGAGATTGAGAGGAGATCAGATAGAAGTGTTTAAAATATTGAAGGGTTATGAAAATATTGATAGAAATATTTTTTTCTCAGTTAAGAAAGATAGAAGGACTAGAGGACATGAACTTACATTGGCAAAGGAGCAGAGTAGATTGGATATAAGAAAGTTTTCATTTTCACAAAGGACTGTAAATTAATGGAACAGATTACCTGCTGATTGTGTGGGTGCTAGTAGCGTGAATATGTTTAAAAATAAAATCGACACATACCTCAGACGGGCGGGATACACATAGATAAAAGGGTCGGACTCTCGATAAGCCAAAGGGCTTCCTTGTCCACCTGCCACCTAGAGTTAATTCTCTGGGTGGCAATCTTGTTAAATCTTGTTAAATTTGCTGTGCGCCAGTCTGACGGTAGGTTGCCTGTGTCTATTGATCTCTGGAAGATGTCTCGGAGTGCAGGGGATAGGGTGTCGGCACAGTTCTTAAGGACAGCATTGGGGATCTGGTCAGGGCCACATGCTTTATGTGGTTTAATGGACTTGAGTAATTTACATACTCCGGTGATGTCAATTTTAATGTCACATATATTGGGGTGTTGTGGGGGATCAAGGTGTGGGAGCGCGGATCTGTCTTCTTTCGTGAAGACACTCTGGAACTGGTCCAAGAGAATCTCAGCCTTTTCCTTACTGTTACACACCAGTGATCCATTCTTTTTCAGGGGAGCTACTCCGATGTTTTCTTGTTTTCTACTTTTGATATAGCGCCAGAATGGCTTTGAGTTGTTTGTTTGGAGGCCTGTGGTGATGGTGTTATTAATAAAGTCCCATTCTGCTTTACGCAAACTTCGTCTACATGTGTTCTGTATGAATATGTAATTTTCCCAGTTGTTTGTTTTCTTAGCTTTATTGTACAGTCTTATATATATATATATATATATATATATACAGAGAGTGAGTTTTAACTTGATTTATATTATGAAAATATGTTACATGTTCAATGGAGTACATAATTTGTGAGTACATTTTATTTCGATGTGATCACGTGTCGTTTGTTCTGGTTTGGCAGAAAGTGAGTTTAATAATATGTGCAGAGTACAACAATTCTACATCTGACAATATGTATATTTCAGCTGTTGATTTTTGTATACACTTTAATCAGCTGCGTTAAGGCCGAAACGCACAAGAACTGTTAAATAAAATAAAACAAATGACGTCGGTTTTTTTGCACCTGCAGTTGTTTGTTTATTGAACTAAAATACACTTGTATGAAAGACTAAGCTACGGAAACCTGCAGAGTTGCCGCATAATGCGTAATATTTCTGCTGTTTTATCACGAACTGATCGAAACACGACTATATAGATAAGACTGTTTATAAAAGTGTTACTTACACATACCCATGTGGATATAAACCTATACCACAAAGGCAGAGCATACGTTAAACCCAGCAAGCCAACAATAGCTTTGACAAAATACGGAATTGTCAACACGACAAACGCCAAGCATACAATCAGCACGTTTCTTCCAGAACGAACTGACTTCAAGGTGGAAGACGAGACGGTCGCGACGGTGCCGTTCTCTCCCCCGATCGAAATCACCTGCGCTGTAATTTGACGGTGCGTTCGAAGAATCGCTCGGAATATTCGTGTAGTTGAATACACGAGAACGACAACAGGAATCAAAATGGCGACACAAACAACGACAAATAATAAACCAACATTGTCTTTTGATATTGTTATTTTGTATATACATTCATCAAAGTTCCATGATTCGACATAGTATGCCACTATTGCGCCCATCGGTACCCCGGATAACCACAGTCCACTTATTATCAAGTAGTAACGATTTCGAGTGAGGACTTGTTCATAGCAGAGCGGATTCGTTATGGCGACCATCTTGCATACGGTCACCCAGCAGAGACTGTGCATTGAGGTGACGGTGAACCACACCGAGAAGACGGCGTGAATCTTTGGCAGGAAGGTATTCTCATGACGTACATTTGGCGTCGCACTGGAGCACACGGCAGCGCTGATGGGCATCGCCATACAGCCGTTGGCGAGATCAGACAGCGTGAGCGAGAACATGAAGAGCGTCGTGTGATCTTCGCGCAGTTGTGGATATCTGGCGATGACAGCGATCGCGAGTGCGTTCAGTGTTATAGTCATGATGATCATTACACTGATGACAACAGGTTTGTATTCGTAGAAATCGCTGACATCCATAATGCAAAATTAATACAGTATGGCTTTCCAACGAAGCACGTTCACTCATTTCGACCAGCGATCGCAGTAACAACGTCGAAGCCAATATATTGTCAGTATATATTTAACGACGCCATGCGCTAATTGGTCAGTGCCGTCTGTAATCTACAAGTACGCCCATCTCATAGTAATATGATACGTATTCGATTTCGAGTGAGGATTTGTTGAAAGAAAACAAATGGTGCGAACACGTGGAAACCAAGTGTACTATTTTGGAGGTTTTTGTTTGGTAGTAAATAAAAGTATTTATTTCGCACATTACAAATGACAACTATACAGTATTTAAGATATTGTAATATCAGTAATGATACTACTAATATCATCATGGTGTAACACAATGCATGGTATAAAACCATATCTAATTTATATCATTTCGGATAACAACATTCACATAATTATTGTATTGTAGGTTACGCTCGCCTGCCACACGTTGTCAATATCATGATACGTATAATATCCAAACATGCCCGTCACCTGATGGGATGGCTTGGTAGTTGACAGTCGTGATAGTAGTACTTATCAAATGTTACAAAACACAGAGCATCTTTACATAAACCCCATGACGCGCTCGCAGGTACTCGTTGTTTGTTCAAAATGACGAAGGTCTGAGAGAATGTGAAGGTCACGTCAATCGATGGGCGTTAATCGTGATAGTGTAGAATTGTCAAGTAATATTCATATTGCTATGCTATTGACATGAGGGTAGACATAAGCGTTATATTGTGTCAGCGTCTACTTCATATTTCCAAACTAATGACGCAGAGGCCGTTTTCCCGACGTATTTGCCCCGCGCGCGTGGTTCCTGAGATTGCTATGTTACGTTTTATGCATTACTCGTACATTACGCCTTACGTTTCAAACAACTAATTTACCCCATAGAAGGTGAGAATCTTAACATGGTGTTTTTAAAGACATAAGTCTTATGTCCTATTCGTGAGGTCGTAGAATAATCCATAAAAATTTGGCGGTCGAGGTTCAAGCCGTGTAAGAAGGAAAACGTTAACCTACACGCATACGTACATATGCAATTATCAGTTGAAAATAGTACCAGTGGTATACACTGCAAGATCCAGCGGTTAGCATATAAACCAGATAAAAGGAACCAACGGCCTTTAGTGTCTCTTCCGAAAGACACAGGGAACGTGAGGTGAACGAAATTGCCTAACTTTCACACGTTCACAAAATGCTGCTCCATTTGCAGAGAAAGCGTGCGACCAAACATTTGTTCATTCGGGTGTAGTAAACGGCAGGTGAGAGAAATCGTCACATCAATTACTACACGTAGTACATACGTACGGTTTCACATATGCGTAAATCATTTGATGCCAGCGCAGCATATCCGGCGTAATGAATATATTCTGACACTTGCTGCAGCGGATGTGCTTACCGGTCACGTAACGAATTTCGTGTAAATTTAGTTGACTTCACCTTCGCAAGATTTCCCACGTGTCATGTGCCAATTCGTGATATTTCTCACAAATAGATCCGCTACAACGAACCGAGTATTTGGTCGCACAGGCCTATTCTGCCCTCGAGCCAAAAATAGCTGACTACGTCATGTCACATGACTACTGTCATTTTGGTAGAAATACGTACTTTATTATCGCATCGTTCAATATCAGTTTCGTTTTCCTCGACAAATAATCAAACACTAAAAAATACAAAATGACTTATTTCTATGGGCATTGTTTTTTTCGTATGGCCCGATTTATAAAACTATTTTTGTCAAAATATCGTTTAACAAAATGTCTTCCTTTTTAAAGAAATAATTCAACAAACTATTGAATATTTTTCAACAAATTAGGGATACTTTTAAAGCTTATTATATGTGGCCTATAGAAAGGTACACGACTGTGATATGGTAGTATATAATATATGTACAACCGTGTAATATTATTTCACAATCCTGCAACTTAATAGCTACTTTGCTGCGGCAACATGTCACGTTTGTATGTTGCCTTTTGTAAATAACAACTCTTGTTGTTCCGCTTTTGACCGTTTCAGAAACGTGTGTATCAAATTGTTTACGCTAGTTAAATGTTGCATGAATTTGAAACGCCGTGTTATTGTAACCGTGTATTCAATATCACGCGACATTAGCCGTAAATTGCTCGTCTTGCGTGTAGCTGGCGTAGACATTTCATAATCCGTTTGATGCCGCTCAAATGCGCACTGGGCAAAATCGATGCTGTTTTCGATTAGCTTCGTATCGAAGCCTTAGAAGCATAACCTTTACAGGCAAGTGGAGTAGATTAGCGTGATAGATTAGCAAGTAGATTAGCGTGATTATTCTTCAAACATCGTCGAAATCTTACATTTTCCCGACACCGTCCGCCATAATAATTGTTTTCGATTTCTCGCAGATGTGAGAAGTCATATTTTACAAAATGCAGATCTGCCGCTTGTTATGATGTGGTTGTAGAAGACGAGGATCTGTGCTTCGCCCTGCATGAGTTAAGTTAAATTGGTGAATTTTAGGGAACCATATAACTTATTTTTATTTTTGATTTATGACGTCTAAGATTGGTTGTATTAATTGGCTTAGTACATTGTAAACCTGAGATAGTTGCCTTCCAAACCTGAGATAGTTGCCTTCCAAACCTGAGATAGTTGCCTTCCAAACCTGAGATAGTTGCCTTCCAAACCTGAGATAGTTGCCTTCCAAACCTGAGATAGTTGCCTTCCAAACCTGAGATAGTTGCCTTCCAAACCTGAGATAGTTGCCTTCCAAACCTGAGATAGTTGCCTTCCAAACCTGAGATAGTTGCCTTCCAAACCTGAGATAGTTGCCTTCCAAACCTGAGATAGTTGCCTTCCAAACCTGAGATAGTTGCCTTCCAAACCTGAGATAGTTGCCTTCCAAACCTGAGATAGTTGCCTTCCAAACCTGAGATAGTTGCCTTCCAAACCTGAGATAGTTGCCTTCCAAACCTGAGATAGTTGCCTTCCAAACCTGAGATAGTTGCCTTCCAAACCTGAGATAGTTGCCTTCCAAACCTGAGATAGTTGCCTTCCAAACCTGAGATAGTTGCCTTCCAAACCTGAGATAGTTGCCTTCCAAACCTGAGATAGTTGCCTTCCAAACCTGAGATAGTTGCCTTCCAAACCTGAGATAGTTGCCTTCCAAACCTGAGATAGTTGCCTTCCAAACCTGAGATACTTGCCTTCCAAACCTGAGATAGTTGCCTTCCAAACCTGAGATAGTTGCCTTCCAAACCTGAGATAGTTGCCTTCCAAACCTGAGATACTTGCCTTCCAAACCTGAGATAGTTGCCTTCCAAACCTGAGATACTTGCCAGGATTGCACAGATAACAGCAACACTTATAAGGTTGAAACCCACATGGAACGACAGTAACATCAACGTCAGTTCGAAAATAACGCTTGTGATGTCCATGTTTCCATGTGTACATTTCTTTAGAAACATGGACCCTCTCAGCAGATAATACAAGCCATGGAATTGAGGTGCTTTCGGAATATCTTGCGCATATCATACAAAGACCATGTTACTAACGAAGACGTTCGCAACAAGATCAAACAAGCCATCGGACCATACGAAGACCTCCTTACAACGGTCAAGAAGCGATCATGTGACCTTACAAAGACCATCTTGCAAGATACTGTGAGAGGGGGGAGAAGAAGAGGTAGTCAGAAAAAGAGGTGAGAAGACAACATCAAAGAGTGGATAGGACTGGAGTTCGCTGACTCCCGGAGGGCTGTGGAGAACAGGGAATCACAATACTGATATTGGTTTGATCATTCCGAGACAAACACAATACTGACATTGACATGAATACGACTAGACAATTATAACAGTGACATTGGCATGAACATTTCCAGACAAGCACAATACTGACATTGGCATGAACACGTCCAGACAATGACAATATACTGGCATTAGCATGAATATGTCCAGACAATCGCAATACTGACATTGGCACGAACATTGCCAGACAATCACAATACTAACATTGGCTTGATCATTCCGAGACAAACGCAATGCTGACACTGGCATGAATACAACCAGCCAATCACAATACTGACATTGGCATGGACATTTCCAGATAATCACAAAACTGATATTGGCATAGACATTTCGAGACAATCACGGTACTGCCCTTGATCTGAATATGTCCAGACAATCACAAAATTGACATTGGCATGAATATTTCCAGACAATCATTATGGTGATATTGGCGCGGAGGGAGCCGGAGAGAGGGTGAGGGAGAGATACAGGGAGAGAAAGGGGAGAAAGAGCGTGGGATATTGACCAGAGGCAGAGCACATATATATATACATATAGTTATGTAGGTGTCGGAACGTGATTAATATTGGGGGCTGAAGCTCACCAAAACCCTCCAACTGCATCCTTGTCAAAATATCGGAGGCTAACCCTATATCCAGCCCCTTCTCAGCCCCCGTCCAAAATATTGGTCGAGTTAACCCCCCAACTCCACCCACCCCTCGGATCCGATGCCTGTGAATTTATAGTTATGGTCATACTTTTATTTGTTATCTCTACTTACGTTGGGTTGCAGTGGCCGAGTGGTAGGAGTGCCGGACTGTCGACCGCGCCCCGGGAAATTTCGTTCACCCTACGTTGCCCCCCTTCCAACCCGCACCGGCCAGCGTTGACGGGTAGGCCAACAACACCAGCATGCAACATACAATGAATCCAAGGCCTCCAGTCCCCAGCAGCATCAAAAGAGTCTACGGACATGGAGGCGGTTCGGGTCAACTAGGGCTACGTGCAGGGGGTGCTAAGAATATGTGGGTCAAAAAGAATCGTCGAGAGACGATAAGTAGAATAAAGATAGCAACATATAATGTAAGAACACTACTACGAGATGAACAGATACAAGAACTGGAGGAAGAACGTACGGAAACCAAGTTGGTATGGGATGTGATCGGGATCGGAGAAGTCAGTAGAAGAGAGGAATGATTCACAACCTTACAAAGCGGCCACCTACTGCACCATTCCACGGCGAACAACGGCCAAGCAGGAGTAGGCTTTCTCATATACAAGAAATGGAAAGAGGTGAGGGTTAACAGCATCAGCCCCAGAGTAGCAAAACGTGTTCTATGCAAAACAAAGCGGCGCTACAAATTGAAGATACTACAAGTACATGCACCAACAACATCATACTAAGAAGAAGAAAAAAAATAGAGTACGCAGAAATATGCAAGACCATCAAAAAGAAAACGAAGGAGGACATCCGGAAGTACAAACAAAATATCACACGAGAAACCATTATGGCATTAAAGAGCCTGAAGAAAACCAGAAGAAAGCCAGAAGAACATAGGCACTAGGCCGAGACAGACTGATTACACTTCTAGACAGCAGGGTAGACAAATAAAAGGCCAATATATGAACATGGAATGAATAGATAAATTCTACACTAAACGCTAAGTGAACAGAGTACAATAATTCACACCGACCCAAGAGAGGTACCAGAGACAACACCGTGGGAGGTGGAAGCAACGCATAGAGATATGAATAATGGGAAGACACCAGGCCACGACCATGTAACCATTAAAACATTAAAAGCAGGGGAAGATACCATCTCGAAGACTTGTATACTAAATGCTTATCAGAAAGACGAATACCCACCGCAAGGAAGAACGCAAAGATGGTGATACTCTTCACGAAGGGATATAAGAAAGACCTAAAGAACTACAGACCGATAAGTCTGTTATCACTTTCATCGTTTACGAGAAGGTTTACGACTCGGTGCAAACTCAAGCAATACTGATCTCCTGTCAAGAACAGGTATAGAAGACGTGTAGATCGAACTTGTGAAAGAAATCTACACTAACAGCTCGGTGACAGTCCACCTTCACAAAAAGAGCAACACTATTAACATTATGAGAGGAGTGCGACAGGGTGACACCATATCGCACAAGCAGTGTATGGCAACACTCGAAAGCATATTCCAAAAACTCACCTGGGATACCAGAGGCTTGAGGATAGACTGAGATTATCTCAGTCATCTTCGCTTCGCCGACGACATACTCATAATTATGCACTACTACACCGCAAGAAATACAAAAAAATGCTGCAGGAGCTAGCTGATGAAAGAAAAAAACAAGGTCTGACGACATTTCGAGAAAAAAAATGATGCTAGAAAATTACACACCAATATATATCAATACAGTATCAGAAAAATAACAAAGACAAGGAGATTCCTAGAAGAATCACCGCCGGCTGGACGGCATTCGCCAAACACCGCGACATCTTCAAGGGTAACTTTGGAACTTGCTTGAAGAGGCAAGTCTACAATTCATGCATACTTCCAGCGATGACATACGGCACGGAATCATGGGCACTCACCATCCAGGCAAAGAATAAGCTAGCAGCCGCACACACAATGATGGAAAGAAGAATATTAAACATCACATATCGGGAGAGAAAAACAAGCATATGGGTAAGAGAGAAGACAAAGGTCATATACGTGATAGAACAAATCAGAAATAGAGGTGGACCTGGGCAGGGCACATCACCAGACTACGAGATGGACATCGCGTATCACAACCTGGAGACCTTACGAAGGGAAACGATCTAGAGGAAGACCGGCGAGACGGTGGAGAAACGAACTAGACGAGTACTGAAAGGGCACTATCTGGCAGAGGATAGCGCAAGACAGGGAGATTTGGAAACCACATGCTGAGGCCTTCGCCTTCGCCCAACCACGGAGCACTATGGCTGCACATTGATGATGATGATGATATGTACATATATATATATAGTACTGGAAATAATTAACTGGTACACTTGAAAATTGCATGATTTTCTTACTTCGATTAAGTTTGATCTTTTCCAGCACCAAATAATTTAGCATCATTGTATAGGTAAGTTATTTATAACATATCTACGGTAGTCTAGGACAGTTTTTCAAGTAAAATATCGATATTTGACGTGTTTATTGACAGAATCTTGCACTTGTGGTAGATTTACAGAGTACTCAAGAGTCTCTCTAGATAAGATATACTTTGACTGTACTTAAGATAGAACAGTTTATGTGAAAATTGTGTATATATGGGTGATAATATGTGATTCTGGTATGATGATTCATGCGTTCAACTACTATCAACCTTGTTTTCAGAGGTTATATGCCATACCTAATGATTATCTGACTAAAAAAATATTATTTATTTAAATTTCATGGAGAAAATGAATAAAATGTTATGGTTGCAAATACAATACAGAACAAAGATTTGTTAAATAACATAAGATTTTTTGTTTTGTGAATAGAAAAGATTAACGGAAACCATCGAATGACTGATGAGCGACACTTTGAGGTTGTGGTACTACACAGAAATGGAGCCAGCATGAGGGAAATTGCAAGGAAATTTAGAATTTCCATTAGCATTGTGCAGAAGCACCGGAATACAGGCTCTGTGAAAAAATCTTCCGGGGAGAGGCCGAAATAAATCAACTACAAAACGGCAAGATCGTCGACTCATCCAGTGACTTAAAGAAACGTTGCATGATGAGTGTGGACTTAACGTTTCTAGTCGAACAGTTAGGAACAGATTAAAAGTGGCAGGATTAAGAGGTGTGTTGCAGTTAAGAAGCCCCTGCTCTCTGCCAAGAACCGAAAGGCACGGTTGCAATGGGGAAGGAGGCACATACATTGGTCTGATGATGACTGGCAACGTGTTTTGTGGTCAGATGAAATCAGCATTGAGCTTTTCAACTCTTCAAAGAGAGTTTATATGAGGAGGAGACGGGGAGAAAGATATAGTGAACAATACATCGTCCAACTATGAAGTTTGTTGGTGGCAAACAAATGATATGGGGTTGCTTTAGCGACCAAGATGTTGGTTTCCTCCACAGGGTCGACGGCACGTTAGGCCAAGCACAGTACATCAAACTCCTTAAAAAGAGCATGTTGCCGTCTTCAAAGAAAAAGTCATCACAGTAATGGACTGGCCAGCCCAATCTCCAGACCTAAACCCCATCGAGAATTTGTGGCAAAACCTGAAAGTGCAGGTGCATGACTGCAAGCCAAGTTCCGTGGATGACCTTTGGGAGAAGCTAAATACTGCCTGCCAGAATATAACACACGCCGAACTCTTAAAACTAATCCATTCAATGCCTAAGCGTGTCAAGGCTGTTATTTCAGCCAGAGGAGGTGCTACTCGATATTGATATATGCTACAAATAAAGAATGGAAAAAAATTAGAATGACAATTTCTAAAATCCTTAACTTTGTCTCATCTAATAAGGTAAAATAAAACAGATTATTATTACTTATTAACTGAAAAAACGACGTCTATTTACTGCAAAGTCGTGAATATTGCCTAACATAATCACTGTCCCAGTTATTTTTTTCCAGTACTGTATATATATATATATATATATATATACATATATATATATATATATATATATATACTTATTATCAAGCTTGGTGTGTACGCGGGTAGGTTAACGTTTTCCTTTTAAACGGCTTAAATCTCGAGCGCAAAACATTCAGGGATTAATCTACGACCCCCCCCCCCCCAGGAACCATACGTAAGGCCTATATGTTTTCAAAATACCCCATATATGTGAAGGTTCTAACCTGTTATGGAGTAAATCAGGTGTTCAGAGCGTAAAACGTAATGTGCGCGTAATACATAAAACGTAACCTAACAATCGCAGGAACTACGCGCGCTTGGCAAATATTTCGGGAAAACGGCTTGGAGTAGACGCTGACACTCTTATGTCTACTCTCATGCCAATAGCACAGTAATGCGAATATTATTTGACAATTCTATATGTGTGTGTGTGTGTGTGTGTGTGTGTGTGTGTGTGTGTGTGTGTGTGTGTGTGTGTGTGTGTGTGTGTGTGTGTGTGTGTGTGTGTGTGTGTGTGTGTGTGTGTGTGTGTGTGTGTGTGTAAATATATACAGGTTGCGATGTTTAACACAGGTCTGTGTGATGCGCCAAATTCTGTAGTGGAATGTGTAGTATACAGTTTTTGCATCATACTCTCGCTTTCAGCTAAGCAGCCATATAGGATGGAGTGAAAAGGAAGCCAAGTTCGTATGTCGCCCCTGTTGGTACATAGCCTCTCCATAGACAAGACTCTAGCACAACCTTTTTGTGGTACACTGCGGATACTGGGCATCTTGCGGCCCCGGGCTAATGTGCTATGGATTTCGGAGCAGGTTGGAGCCTTAAAGGTACAGTGTGCAGGGCCCACCAGCGTGTGGATACGTCCAGATGCTCTACCATCCCAACTCCCAACTATGGACAAATAGTACTGGGCAATCATACTCACTAGCCAACGTACGCAGATGATCTAGGAGAAGGAAAACTCTGACGTAAAACCGCACTGGCAGGTCAGCCAGGGCAGCACTGCTGAGTTGCCATGATGTCCCAAATCATATGATGGTACAAATAACGGTGAACGAGAGGGCTACCGCGTCCGGGGCAACCGAGGCGCCGTCTACCCTGGCAGCGGCGAGAAGACAACGTAGTCGAAGGGGATCGTCCGGCCGGCAGCTATCCGAATGTGTCCGGCTAGGCAGTTTGAATGTTGGCTCAATGAGCAATAAAGATGTAGAGGTGGTGGAGATGATGGAGAGAAGACAACTGGAGGTGTTGTGCATACATGAAACGAAATGGATGTATGTATGTATGTAGAAGGGAAAGTGGAGTTAGCGGATATTACAGATACAGAGATGCAAACTGGGTTAAAAGGGATGATGAAGGGGACAACACCTGGTATCGATGAGATGCATGTTGATAATATCTGAATGCATCTATGAGGCAAGGTAAAGTACCAGAAGAGTGGTTGACAGGGCCAGTTTTCCCAATATGGAAGATTAAGAGAGATGTGCAAGATCCAGGGAAATACAGAGGTATCACACTTCTAAGTCACATCATGAAGCTGCTAGAGAGGATACTGGATGGGAGTATTCGAAAGAGAGTAGAACAGGAAGTATGGGAAGCATAACAGGGATTCAGAAAGAGCATAGGTACGACGGATACAATGTTTGCATTGAGACAGCTGGTGGAAAAGAGGTTGTAGATGCAAGAGAGAATAACAGTGGGATTTGTGGACTAGGCAAAGGCATACAGTCCCAGGAGAGATGGTGTTGGCAACAGTGAGATGGCTGGGAGTGTCAGAAACAGAAGCCAGGATGGGAGCAACGTATGAAAGAACAACTGGAAGGATCTGGGATGTCAGAAGAGTTTCCAGTTAACACTGGATTGAGGCAAGGAAGTGCCCTATGCCCATTATTATTTATTATGGTGATGGAACTAATCAGCAGGAAGATCTGCACGAAGGATGTTCTCAGAAAGATTGTGTGTGCAGACGATCTGGCCTTAGTAGCATAAAGCAAACAAGAGCTACAGGAAATGTTGGCGGAATCGAACATGGTCTTCAATAAACACGGACAGAGAATGAGCCTGGAGAAGACAGAAGTGATGTGGATTGGACAACAGAGAGAGGAATTGGGCATCAGGTTGGATGGAATGGAAATTAAGCAAATAGACAGCTTTGTGTACCTTGGAGGAATTATTACGGCGGATGGGCGTTCAGATGTGGAGGTGCTACGCCGAATACAAGCAGGAGTGAATACTTGGAGAAAGGTAGAGGAAGTTATGATGGACAGAAAAATCTCGAAAAAGCTGAAACGGAAAGTCCTGAGAGTATGTGTTACATCGGCATGCCTATATGGTCTGGAGACAGTGGCGCTGATAGAACAACAACAACAACAACAACAACAACAAAAGCAGCAAGTTTGTAATGGATGCCGGAAAAATAGCGAATAGAGCAAAGGCGGAACAACATAAAGGACACAGGAAAAGAAGAAGGCCACAGCTGATATGGAAGGACTCCGTGAGGAGGGACATGAGATGAAGATCAGGCGAGGATGAAAGATGGAGAGAAAGACGATGGACAGAAAACTATGGAAGGAAAAGACACAGTGAGTGGTTCAGCTTTACTGTACCTGACCCTCACCCCTGTACAACATACTTGCATTCATACATATATACATACATATATATATATACATACATACATCATGCATACGCGCATACGCGCATACGCGCATACGCACATACGCACATACGCACATACGCACATACGCACACACGCACACACGCACACACGCACACACGCACACACGCACACACGCACACACGCACACACGCACACAGACAGACAGACACACACACACAAACACACACATTCATACATGCACACATACACACATACACACATACACACATACACACATACACACATACACACATACACACATACACACATACACACATACACACATACACACATACACACACACAAACACACACACACACCCACACACATACACAAAAACTCACATACACACATGCACACATACACACATACACACATACATAAATACATAAATACATAAATACATACATAAATACATATATACATATGTGACTGATAATTATTGTTATTGTAGTATGCACTTTTCTCTGTATGTATATGTATATGTATATATATATATATATATATATATATATGTATATATATATATATACATATATATATATATATATATATATATAGTTATCAGTCACACGGTTCTGGTGTCGTTTAATCGATACGTTAATTTCAGAATTAACAAAACGTGAGCTTTTATGGACGATGGAAATGGTCGATAGTGGAAAGCATATTTGGCTTTATGAAGTAAGCTATCGCTATAATGAACCAGTTAGACATTCCGTCGTAAATTGTTTAGAAATTCCGGACCCAAATGCTCTTTTGGATAATGTATAATTGTGATATGGGATTGAAATTGTCAATGTAACTTGTGCAGGTATTCGTCATCTTCGTCGTCCACTTGCTTCCATGCGGAGTTAGGTCCTCGTCACGGTCCCTTTTGCAAGTCTCTCTTTCTCTCCCGATCTTGTTTGATGGTCTTCCATTCTTGGTCGTTCGTACATGTCATTTCAACGTCTCGCTTTACACTCTTTCCATCTTAGTTCTGGACTTCTTCTTCTAACGCCCATCAAATCGTAAACATTTTCTTTGTGCAGCATTACATTATTTACCCTTACGGAAAGTCGTCTAGTTAATTTAATGTATGCAGATAACCTCCTTAGATTGTGTGTTAGTAATGTCAATAAAAATTACTTTTTAATGTTACTTTTGCATCTGTACAGTAGCATTTCAAAGCGGTTTATGCGGCTGATATGTGTTCATCCATTCATTACAATGTATGTTTTGGTAGTACGTAGCAAAGCAGCCAGACAACGTGTGACGTTTCTACGACACTACTTTCTCGTATTTAATTAAATCTATTACAACCGCTTCACATATAAGGTGATTTATTTTAAACGCATTGATCGTGACCGTATATAACAATGTTTGTTTTGGGTTGCCAAGTAAATAATACCTTTTGCATAATGCATCAGATACATACAACATCTTATATCACGTTAAGTGCGACAACACTTCACACTGCTCACTTGAAGTAGAGTACTTATAAGTGTTACTTCGGTTTTGTAGAGAATACAAGGAAACGCCATACTCCATTTTTCTAACCATACCTGATGCAAATAAACATGCACGAACGCACGCACGTACACAAGCACGCACGCACACAAGCACGCACGCGTGCACGGACGCACGCACGCAGGCGCATACACTCGCAAAACACAAACAAGCATATGCGCGTACACACAGACACGCACGCACACACACACCACACACACCTTGGCTCCCGTCCACTATCGTGGTACAGTCATTAACAAATACGAAATGGCTACATTTTCTTTGTGTAGCATTACATTATTTATCCAAACGGAAAGTCATCTAGTTAATTCGATGTATGCAGATAACCTCCTTAAATTGTGTATTAGTAGTGTCAATACAACAAATTAAGCTATTTTTCAATGTAACTTTTGTAAAAATTCGTAGACAGGAATTGCATCTGTAAAGTAGCATTTCAAAGCGGTTAATGTGGCTGATAAGTGTACATCCATTCAATACAACTTATCTTTTGGTAGTATATAGCAAAGCTGCCAGACAACGTATGATGTTTCTACGACACTACTTTTTCCTATTGAATTCAATCTGCTAGATCCGATTCACATATAAGGTAACGTAATTTAAAAGCAGTGAACGTGACTATAAAACGATAATGCATTTATTTTGGGTTGCCAGGTAAATAATAACTTTTGCATAATGCATAAGATACACCATCTTATCTCACGCTAAGTGCGAAACACTTCACACTGCTCACTTGAATGTGAGTACCGATGACTGTTACTTCGATTTTACTGAAAATACAACGAAACACTATAGTCCGTATTTTGAACTATACCTGGCACAAATAAACACGGACGCACGCACGCACATACACGTACAAGCATACGCCAATCACACACACTCACATACACCTATAAGCACACGCACACGTCCACTACCCTATTGTGATGCAGTCATTAAAAAATACGAAACGGCCACACGGCGGCTGAGAGAAGTATGCCAAATGAACACGCTTCCATCCTTATCTCTAGGTGAGCACCGAGGTGACGCACTGTCTCACATCGTAACGTTCATGCTGGTCTTTTATGGTTATTGACACGAACGGATTAAACAAGTCAATGAGTGGTCCAAGACAAAATTGCAACACAGACATTCCTTTTGCGTTTTTCGTTCTTACGAACGAAACATTGTTAGAAATTATATTGTATGTTTACAACTAGTAATATATTAAGCACTTTTAGTTGTTAAATTATATAAATATATATTTATTTATATCAATTCCTTACCCCAAGAACGGTTAATATTTGCCCATGATTGAGCATTGAGACCGTCTCATGATTTTGTTTCGGATATTTAATGGATTATTCTAAAAGAAAACTACGGAGTAAACCATTAAATATGGTTCCAAACGTTTCGTTTTTTGTAGATTTGATCGTTGTAAGAACATATGTGTAATTTTTTTGACAACGTAGTGCGTGCGTGTATGTAGTGTCTAGTAATACATTTGACAGCTCTACGTGGTCATTGCCCAGTCGAAGATTTGACCCTTCCCATCCGTTGTTGCGTGTGTTGTTTATTCGCGGGGAAACGGAAAAAATACAGCTCTTTATTCTTCGCTACACTTCATTTCACTATTACTGCACGAGGAACAGTATGGCATATTGCAAAATCATGTTTTATTTCAAACCGACCGTGTAAGATTCTACCGATCCGTATTCTATGACAGGTCTTTGAGATTGGTACAGGCCGGAGACTTCGCTTGCTCCCGATTATCGCGTCAAGAGCAATATGTCAGACACTGGGAATAGACATACTTCAGGGTTGGATTAAGAAGAAAGGAAGGAAAGGACAAAAACTAAAAATTTCGCTCGATTAACCCTAACTTTGTTCTGCATCTAACCCTAATTAGTTAATTTTTTACCCGCTAAATGGCGACACATGAAAGGTAGTACTCCAGTTATCCCCTAGAGGCGCTACCCCTGAAGTGTCGTAGTACCGGAAGTTACGGAACTTAGAATATTGTTTTCATAATCGGGACATAAAATATGTTTTCAAAGTCAGAACTTAGAAAAGTTTCCATTTTGTTCAAGTCGGGACTTAGAATATTAAGTGCGATAGATTTGTAACATATTTAACGTTTCATTACATTAGAATGGTAGTGTTTTAATAATTTAGTGCATTATCAAGGTACTTTCTTAAGGTTTTAGCGTTTCGGCACGCTAGACTTGTAACATTTTTGTATTTTGATGCGTCAATGTTATATCTTCGTAAATTATTAGCGCTTCATCACCTTAGAGTGGTGGTGTCTTAGTAATGTATCATCAATGTAATTTCTTAACGTTTAGCGTTTCAGCGACGTCGACTTGTAAAATGTTCACAGTTTAAGGCATCAGCGCGGTAACTTGGAAACATGTTTGACGTTTCATCAGGTTAGAGTTGTGGTATTTTAGTAATTTAGTGCATTATCCTTTCAACGCTATGTAATGTTGTATACTATCTGCAGCCACCACCAAACTTGGTATATTTTTCAAAGTTGGTATTTAGAATACTTTTCAAAGTCGTAACAAAACTGAAATATTTTTGAAAGTCGTAACTTAGAATATCTTTGTAAATTGGGGTTTAGAATATTTTTCAAAGTCAGAACTTAGTAATTTTGTTCGTTGTGTTCAAGTCGTAACTTAGAATATTTTTCATCATGTCCTAAGTTTTGCGATTTTGGGGCACGTTTTCAAAAAGTCGTTCCAAAATTTGACTAAGTTTCGCGCGTCAAAGTAGGATCAGGCCAAATATTTCGGCCACAGCGTCGCGACTGTACGGGCTATCGGGTTGCGGTCTCCTGCGTCGGATTCGCGCTGGCGAACCGTAGCAGATGCCGAAGACCACACATCAATATCTCTATCGCAGCGGTTCCCAAACTAGGGTACATGTACCCCCGGGGGTAGGCGAGGGGATTTCCAGAGAGTACGCGAAGGGTTGGCTGAGAGTAAAATGTTTGCCATCTTGTGCGTTACTCGTGTTCGCGCTTTGCACCAAAGATGGAGACCTCAAGGGAGAGTCCTTGTTCTGTCGGACCTTTCTATCATTCATTGCTTCAGGTGTTTATTGCTTGAAACTTCATTGGTCAATAATTTATCTGGTGCTATCCCCATGGGCGGATCCAGAAGGGAGCCAGGGGGTCCGGATACACCTCTTTTGAGCCGCACTATTTACTCTTTTAAACTAACAGTTTGGTATACAAAAACTAAGCGGGTAGAAATTAGGGAACACTGGATCAGCGCGGCCCCTAGGGGTAAGACGCCTCCTTCTCCCATCAAGTATGCAAGATAAACAAAATTGTAATGTTCAAAAAAAATTGCAAAACGATGTTGACATATATCGGATAACCGTCCAGAATGTTCAGCAATATGAGACAGACATAACTAAATTTGTTTTTAAATGTGTTATGCAGTTTGATCTTATGTTTTGTTAATAGTCAAACGGGTGCAACGCAATAAATATTAAGGTGCAATTCACATATTTATTTGATAACATTATACTATTATCATACATCGCATATGTCAGAAAATGTAGGTAGTGTTTTGCATACATCGGGGTAAGACATACATTTTGCACATTTTTAAGACGGCACCCTACCGTCGTCTTATACATAAACATGGCCATTATGTTACAAATTTGTGTAGTGTGTAAAACAATAATTTGTTATGCTAACGTTGCATAATTTAAAATATTTATGCCAGCCTGCATGCCATAATTACAACGAAATAATAAGAAATCAAATACTTGTGATGATATGGGAAACAAAAGGCAACGTTTTGACATTATGCATCAAAAAAGTTTATACAACCTAATCATTTGCAACTACAATCACAATTTTTATTTATGTTTATTTTATATATTAAGGACCTCCCATTCTGTGTAAATATGTGCAAAACAATAGTGTTTGCTGATGACATTACTATATACAAAACTGGAAATAAATTAACGAAATATATAAAGATATGAATAACGAACTTGAAATATTAGTTGACTGGTTTCGTGCCAATAAACTATCTTTAAACATTTCAAAGACAAAATGCATGTTATTTTCTAAATCTCGTCCTGCTCAAAACGAAGAATTATTTTTAGCGATAGCTAATAACATAATTCAGGGAACAAAATGTATAACATTTCTAGGCCTTCATATAGATGACAGACTTGATTGGCAAAAACATATAAATGCATGCCAAAACAAGCTAACTAGTGCTTTATACATAATTAATAAAGTTAACCGCTGACTTCCAATAGCTGCACTTAAAACTATTTATTACTCTTTAGTTTACTCCTACTTGACATACGGAATCATTTTATGGGGATCCAAATTCAAAACTCATATCATCAAATTATTCATTATGCAAAAAAATAGTTCGTTCCATTCTTAAAACAAACTATTGGGAACATTCACATCCCCTCCTTACAGGTTTAAATTTAATAAAATTGCATAATATTTATGAAATTGAAGTTGGAAAATGTTATGTATAATTATGTCTACGGGAGTCTGCCACATTCATTATCGGATATTTTTATATTAATCTATGACATTCACTTTTATAAAACAAGACAAACCTGTACTCTACGTCCTATCATCAGTTCTACTCAAAGATGTTCGAACAGTTTGTTATGTAAAGGTCCGATGATCTGGAATACAATTCCAACTGTTGTACAAAATAAACCCAATTTAAATATTTTTATATTGTCATTAAAGGCAAATGGGCAAATTAAAGAAACGTCTGACATATGTGTTTGATATAATTTTATTTTACTTAGGTATTATACGATTGCTGAAGCTTCGCATAACCACATGTTTTTATTTTTATTTTTTACGCAAGACTACTTATGCGAACATTTATTATATAATATTACTGTTATTACATTTACATATAATGTTCTATTAATTATAGCACCGTAACCAACACACTACACGTGAAATCATTGTTGACAATAGTTATTTTGTGGATGACGTCGACTAGTTTACTTACATTGGAATAATTAAAACAAACTGGTTACAGCCTTAATTGGCTCCGCTGTCAACCTGGAATTGTATATTATTTTGTCGATTGTGTTACCGATTGTTTATGTTTGTATGTATGCTTTATACAATTGCAAATAAAGCCTACCTACCTACCTTTAACGTCAACGGTTTACTCAGAATATGACCTCAATGTGGAAGATTCCAATGAAACATACGATATCCTAGTAGTAATATAGTAGGTTGAACAGACTTCAGGGTTGGATTACGAAGGAAGGAAGGTCAAAGTAGCTCTCAACGTAGCTCTCCAAGTAGCTCCCAAAATAGATCTCTACCTTGCTGCCTATCTTATAATATGGAAAAAATTCCCTTTCAAAGAGACATTAAAGTAGCTCTCAGAGTAGTTCTCAAATTAGCTCTCTATCTTGCTGCCTATCGTTTAACATGGGAAAATTTCCTTTTCAAATTAGCTGTCAAAGTAGCTCTCAAATAAGATATGTACCTTGCTCCCTATCTTTTAACATGGAACAATTTTCTTTTCAAAGTAGCTCTCAAATGAACTCTCTACCTTGCTCGCTATCTTTTAAAGTATGTCCTTCAGACGGTATGTTGAATTGGATCGAAGCAAGAAGGAAGGAAGGCAAAGAGCTCTCACATGTCCGTGCGTGTACTTTTTACTCTGAGGTCCGCGCGTGTATTACCTATCCTGATTTATGTGCTTATTCGGCACGGCCACGTGACCTTTCGGCTCGCTCACGTAACCTTCATATTCCTATATAAGACTGTGGAGACGACCTGGTCGTCATTCGTCATTCGACGTTCAATCGTACATTACCAATTATGAGTAGACAAGGTTGGAGTTATGCCGACGATGCACTTTAACAAAGCTGTGGAGGCCACTAATTCAACTGCTGTGATGAGAGACTGGTCGAGTGTTTTGTTAGACACAGGTGTGAACGTATCCGACCTGACGTCCATTCAGTGGTGTAATACCGATACTTGTTTGCGCGAATCGTTTTCAGAGGAGTGGCGAAACAATGTGTAGTAAAGGGTTCTGGCAGTAATGGAGGATGACCTGTAAATAACTTGTTTTCCAAAGGTTATGTCCAACTTGTCCTCTCTTAGCGGGCACTGACAATCGATGTTCATCGTTCTTCGTTGTGAAGTATAATGATCATCCAGACAGGGTGTACCAGTATTTATACAGTTCACAGTTGTTCTATTCTGCTACACCGCCGCGACATCTTCGAGAGTAACTTTGGAACCTGCTTCAAGAGACACGTCTTCAACTCATGTGTATTTCCAGCGATAACATACGGCGCGGAAACATGGGCATTCACCATTCAGGCAAACAACAAGCTAGGAGCCGCACAAACAAAGATGGAAAGAAGTATATTACTATTGCCAGTTTAGTACATTACCGAGGTAACTTCGTAAAATGTTAGCTTACCAACACGGTAGATTTGTACAACGATCTTACTTTAACACGTATGTGTCGTAAAGTGTAGTGCATTTTTAGCGTATGAACGCGTGAACGTCGTAAATTCTTGCCGGCTTAGTGCAGTACCGAGGTAATTTCGTAAACATTTAGCTAACCAAAACGTTAGACTTGTACAACTTTAAGGCGTATGTCTCATAAATTCGTGCCACGGCGCCGAAGACCGCAACTCAGTAGATCGAGCGGTACCCGACACAATCTGGTCCACTTGTGAATTTGGGTATTCGGCGGACTGAAGAGAGTCGTATTTACTTTCGTCGTTTACCCGCCTTTATTTTTCAATAATCCACCGCAGAATGGCAATAACATTCTTTATCTACAGACATCAATGAACCACATATATAATGTTTAAAACTCATTAGACACATCAATAGTTCCATTTACCACTGAAGTCAATTTACAACTTCATACTGGTCATGCTTAGCAGTTTTTCCCGAGTGAATGAAGGAGGTGGTATGTTTCACCATTCAAATACTCCATTGCATGATCCATTGATACGCTCTCTCATCAGAGGTAGTCCCGCAGAATAAAGAGCATGTCTTGATTATGTTGTCAAGATGGTAAATGCCACAACATGCCGTTAAACGACGAGAACGCCGAATTGTTTATAAGGAAAATCTCGAAAATTCGTCGATAAACTATTTAAAAAAGGCTGAATATTGAAACTGGCTTACTTACAGTTATAATACCCGTCAGGAAGCTGTAGTTATGGGAGGGCAACGTCAACTACGGAAACTTCAACATGTCTGATCATCTCAACGCAGCATCTGATGGTGAAGAAACTGTGAAATGAAACACGGGGAAAACTGTGAAGTCGCACGTAGCTGTCGTCAATAACAAACGGAATATTTCAAACTAACTTCCTGTGCGGAAGATGGAAATTTGCTCTGAGATTCGTCCAGCGTGGAGATGCAATATCCTAAGCAAACGGCATGCAAGTTAGCAGGACTTTTACGAATTCATGAATGACTACACAGTTTCCTGGCCAAGATCTCGTCTAAGATGGACGTGTCGTATCCGGCTCTGTACGATGCCCCCGTGAGGACATTGTTGATTTTCCGTCCAACTATTCTTGGTGTTATTCTGCACGAAGATCAAACTTCAAGTCCGACTCTGTGTCAAGGATGATATCCGAATTTGCCTGCCCAAATCAGCTTCTCGAATTGAGTTCTTGATTGTGTAGAACATTGTTTTATAGACTCTATGCATTTTATGTTAAACTGCGGGGAGAAAAAGATTGGGAACCGCTGCCTTAATACCTTCTGGAATATACACTTGTAGAGTAACCATACACGGGTATGTGGTAAAGCAATCACATTGACCGAGCTCTATGAATAAAAGTGTTTCGAACCATGCTGAAGAATGAACCTATGTACATAATACATGTGTGCAAGGGAATTCAATCACTGAGTCAGACGAGTATCCAGTTATGACTTGGCCGATTTTCAACTGGCTTCAAAATAACTCGGGACTGGTTATGTATTATTGGTTGTTACTACGGAATAAAATCACATGGCATCTCTACAATGTCTTGAACAATTATCTGCTGCTTTAAACATTTATTAAATAGGCTTGCTTCGAAGCTGCTCTCCAGCCTAAACAGAGTGTCAATATACACGCGTATGTATCACGTTAAATTAGTATAGTATTGTAATTGCATGATTGTATTATGATATCATCATAGTGTGTACATTGCTACATTACATATTGATACCCCTATATTGTGTAAATCACAACTTCCATTGTTCTTTGCACACCTGGAGGCTATTTGTAATTTCATTGATCCAAAACATTGCATGAATTTTAATTGAAATAATTCTTAAATTGAATTTTAATTTAATATATCAATTTTTTTAGTACATCGAATTTTCCCTTTTTAAATTAGTATACGTGTATGTGGGAATTGGAAATGAATTCATATAAGTTAATTGACCATGTCTGCTTTTTCTACATATATCACATGTGCATCATTTTGACACATTTATCTGTGTTGTCTTTTGACAGTGAACATAAAGCATGCCATTGTAATTTATATATTATATTCGTAACACATGTTTTACAATAAAAATGTTATGTCTACTTTTGTACATGTTTTTATTGACTGCTAGTAGATCCAACACACCAACTACTATGTAATGCATTTACAATGACAACATGACTTTACAACAACATTTCACATAACCACACATTATTCTGCTGCATGTTGAATGTGAATACCACATTCGACCGCTTCAGTAGCTGCAGTTATTAAATAAATATATTTATTCTATGCGATTGACTGTTCATTATACTATTCTGATTGTTCCTTGTTTATGGCAAAGGTCCACTTGGATTAGTTGTTGCGCAAGCAATTGTGACATGCACTGTATCTGCATTCAGTTCCCTCAGTCCAGCTCGTGTTTTCAAAGTCTCTCAGTTTGAAGTTTTGACAACAAACTTTTTTATTGTTACTTACCTACAACAAATAATACCATACGTTAGCTACTTTAATTTGGCTAAAATCCCTGGATTTGGACCAAGGAGCAAGGCCTGGCTACCAGCATTTTACAACTTTGCTTTTTATAATTACATTCCATGTCTATCACAATTGCTTTGGCTAAATTAAAATGCAAACATTTTATAGCAATAAATAAATGAGGGAAACTTTCTTTTGGTGACATTGTCATATTTCCGGGGATGTCATCATATTTATATTAAATTAGCGATGTGTCACAAAATACATTTACTAAAATGTTGAACAATCATGTTTAATCACATTTTTTGAGTATCGTAGAATGCAATTTCCGTGTCAAACATTTGTGTTTAAGTTTGGCCATAATTCAATCAGTTACACCAAGTAAAGTTAATACAGGTGCCCCTGGGATTTGAAACGTTGAATTTTCCTCTATCAATTTACATAATAATAATGTAGTTTCCCTGACAAGCCAGGCAGCATTGCCAGTCCTAACACTGCCACTGACACTGTATTTGTGTATTAAAGTTGCCGTGGCGAGTTTTCGTGGCATATTACTTATTTTACACAAAACCACATTTCTAACAATTACTTTGCATTAAACCGTTGGAACAACTTTTCATGATATAAAATGTTCATATTCTGCGCAAACGTTTTATCATAATTGTTTAAAAAAAAACGTGTAATTCAAATAGTCATCAACTGATTAGTATGAAAGCGCTAGTGACATTGACGATGAGGCGACAGCTACAAAAGTCAGCTTACCAAAAGATACGACTCAATATCTCTAAGGATTTGCAACATCCAATCCTTCTTTCTATTTTGTGTTCGGGTGAACTCCGTGAATCATTTACATATTTGGAAGCACAGCAACAAAACGCCGTACTTTCCTGCTTACCGCTATGGGGGTTCCCCGCGGAGGTAATCCAAGCCTCGCTTTCGAAAAATTATATCTGCTAGTGCGCATCCATATATGGTACTATGGGAGAGGGCAAACCTCCATCTGTACCCTTTTGAGGTTCATTCACATTGTATTGGCTGAGCCGAAGCTTCAGCATGATTCCGCTTTGTGATCCTTTGACATTGGAAGACGGGGGTAGGGTTGTGTTGTTGAAGATTTTCCGCCGGAGCTTCACCACCACTCTGCTGTCGCCATTCCGCCACCGCTCTGTGAAATCGGAAGACTGGGGATGGGGTGGCGACGGGTTGGACATTTTTCGTGGCGACGTTCATAATTTCAGAACATCTGTGTGTAACTGGGGCACATTCATAAATTATAGGGGCACGTCTCTCTAAGGCAGGCATGTATCGGCAAAATACCAAATGTCTAAGCGGCAGGTGCCCCAGCCCGTTTGGATCTGCCTATGACCTGTGAGGAGGTTTTATAATATGTTCGTCTTTAGTTACTAAATTTATTAAAGTTTTTATAGTAATTATGCTGTTATGTTGAGGATATGGTAATGACGTGCACACTATTATCAATATTGTGTAGTTCTGGTTCTACCGAACGGTAGTCTTGAGAGTAGTCTCGACTATCGAGGCGCCGTGAGGTGGCAGCACTTTTACGCCGCTCACAACTTTCTGGAATAATTTATCACTTTCGGGTAGAGATGATGATTGGTTCTCAGGCTAAGTTTAAATTAATAGTAATTAAATAGGAGCAACGTTGTACCAGTTATTACTATGATTTATAATCTATTCAAAATTACACTTGTATTGAAGCATGTCACATACACAAACACACACACGCACACGCACACGCACACGCACACGCACACGCACACACACACACATCAATCGAAAGTAAAATGTTGCATTGCAATTTGTCTACTATATATGTGTGCTGCTCGAGCCCGAAAGTCAAACTGACAACCAATATAATTATGTATTCGCCAAAATACACTGAAGTCCAAAACGTGTGTGTATCTGAGTGGTTGCAGTGTCGAACTGGTAACTTGCTTTCAAATCGCTTAACAATACTTACATTTGTGTATGGTTTTTTATTTTAAGTTACATTTTATTATGTATAATGTTATTTTGTAATTTAAATATTCGTTACCGAAAACATATATAATATATAAAAAAGTAATGGTTAGTATATATGAATTAATCCATGTGAATGTGAATATGCACAGTCATACGTAAAAAAAGTTAGCGGCAGATAACGCATTCAATACATAAAAACACCGTGCATTTTTACTTATAATACCGTAGCTTTAAAGCACCGTTGACTCCCTTTAGCCATGCAGCAGTACACTCTCCCAGTATACCATGCTAACAATGCTTTGTACATTTTTTTAAACGTAATCTCCACGGTTAAACTTGCGGAGGGCCTTGATTCAAAGAGGCAATCATAAAGCCTGTTGAAACTAGTAAAATCTAATTTTCCGCATAAATAATTAAACAACCTGATTTATATTCTCGTGGAACCTTACTCACTAAAATAGTGTATTGGGTGTACCGCCGTAAATATATACTAATTTTGTGTTTATAGATGCTCGCCAGTTGGTAGATTACACGCCAGGCGAGTGGAAGTCGGATATTCTGAGAAAATACTGCCAGACTGTCCCCAACAAGTAGCGTATTGATTTTTGTATAAATAATAATAACACTAACCATAATCAAAATGATACTCGTAATAGTAATCATGATTAATACTAATGCAATGAAAACGTGTTTTTGAATTTAGACTAATCCAAATATGTCCTTCTGAAACGATTCAAAATACCCCACCCAATGTTTAAAACCTAAAACATCGTATATGAAGTATACTACAGTGTATGTAGTAGGCATATAACGTCATTAAAATGTGAACTACTACTGACATTTTATATCGGTGTCTTTACTCCTTGTTTCGTTCCCCACGTTATTAATACCAATGGACAAGCTGGTGTGACTCCATTGGTGATTGTGTCGTAGTTTGGCTCAATAAGGAGTTCACCGTAAACATTGTTGGCAGCAGTTCGTGGCCAAGCATATAGTTGGCTCCCAGTCAAACAAACGTTTGTTTGCGCAACAAAATGCATAGAGGATTAGTGTCACGACCTTAATTAATATGGCTAAAAGCATCATTGAATGTCCTTGAAACAAAGAGTGTATTGTGTGTCTGTTCGTATACAGTATTTGAACAAGTGATCATTTCCTCAAGTGTTTTGTGAGATTATAACAAAGCACGTCATAAATCCTGTTTAAAACCCGGCACGATTCAAACTTTTACGTCAGAAGGCGTTTATTCTTCGAGGAAAGTGCACCCTGATTTTAGTCTTCCCCAGTTGCAGCTCTACAGGTATGTGTAAACAAGTAGTGGTTGATATGTTCATCGTGCTCAATAAGACTCGCTTATCTTGTGAATTTATCCACACGAGAGGCTAAACCTGTGGCTTATTTCGAGCTGGTGAGTTCCTAGCGTGTATATATGTCCATGTTTTAGTAACATGAGTGAGAATATTATTTTACCACACTGAATGTTTGGCATATTGTGTTCGTTCCCCCTGCAGAACGCTGAATGCATAATACTCCTTACAAGTTATGCAATTGAGTAGGGTAACAATGTTATGCTATTTGGTGCATACATTGTCATAAACGCTATAATGCAGTGTTCGTAATTACTGCCGACCCGGAGGCCCGAGACCGTCAAATATTTCGTCGGGCCTGTAACTTTGAAAAAGTGCCAGCCCGCAAGACCGGCAGATTATTTAAAAGAAAATAATGGAGCACATGACTAGTATCCGGGCCAACCTCGATTTTATCGTTATAACTACACGTTAGCCTAAATTGTATACCTCAGTGGTTTAGTTCTATCATTCAACATCATCCCAGCTCTATTTATATTAAGAAAATATTGCGTCTTAGCACACTTTAGAGGTTCAAAAAGCGACCCGGTTTGCGTCAGTCTGCGCCGCTGCGGCCGCGCGTTATCGCAATAAGCGGTATAGCAGCGTATGTTGTTGCAAACTCTCTCGTTCTTGGGGTTCAAAAGCGCGCTAAGACACGATATTTTATTTTTGTAACGTAAATATGCAAGTTACGCGTATCAAAATTAGGCAAAAATGTTGTTATAACGACGAAGTCGAAGTGGACCCGGATACTAGACAAGTGCCAATAATGGTGACATTTGTGTAAATTTAACTTAAGCGTGGTACAAAAACAAGTTGAAAAAACAATCAAATGTCGAGCTGATCAATGCTGATAGATGGATTTAATTTAGTTTCGTAGTGCTGGCACTTCCAGTGAATTCCGCTGAATGTGAAAGAGGCGTCAGCACAGTAAAACGAGTGAAGACTTCAAGACTGAATTTCGAAAGCGCATGAAACCATCCACAGTGTCGACCATCATCACCGTCCAGTTGCATTCACCAGACGTGGCTGACTTCAAACCCAATTCAGCTATCCACCCGAGGAATACATCCGACTCGAAGATGCCCAATTTCAAATCCGAGCTGGACTCGGACAGTGAGTTACTGTCCGAGTCCAGCTCGGATTCAGCTGGAGTCACTGTCAGTGATTGAAATGAGTGTTTCACGGAGCCTGAAAGTCCAGCTGCTCCTGCAGATGATGGCAACAGTTCTGAATAGTCCCATGCAGACATTCGTTTAGTGGTGTTTGTTGTAATTTGCAACATTGATGTTTTTCTGTCAACTATAAAACTGTTGCCTACGTTGTCATTTTATATCCGCTGGTTCATTGATATGAATATCGTAAATATGCAGGGCAGACATGGCCTGGACAAGTATATTAATAATTGCTATGGGCTACAGCTGCAAATGAATATACTCTTGTAATTATATTAATATTTGGACCACCAACTTTTGTGTGGGACCACCAACTTTTGAAAGTTGAAGGACCTACTGACCAACACCTTTTCACCTAAGGTGTAGAACACGGCTTTAATGCATAACTTCTTACCATTTATTTATCTCACTTGATGCAAACAAATTATTAAACAAGTTGGTTTTAGTGAAACATTTGCAATTTTCCTACTAAAAATCACCGCCCCACGTAAACATTTCTATCAGCATTAAGCGTCCGGGCGGTTATTACCCAACGAAAGACAAATGTTGACGTAACTGCCTTGGCCGTCACGCTCAATATAATTGTCTATGTCATGCGTAGACGACGCCTGATCTAGCAGCTACACCGCGCGCGTGAAATTCAGAATGACGGATAATGTCCCGCTAACTATATATGTAATTACTATGTAAGTTATGCTCTGCATACAACATTACTCCTATTTATTTATAATTATTTTAAACTTAGCCTGAGAGCCAATCATCATCATCTCTACCCGAACGTTGTAAATTATTCCAGAAAGTTGTGACGGTCGAAAAAGTTCTGCTGGAGCAATCCCCATCGGTGGATCCAGAGGGCAATCCCCTTCTGAACAAAAGTATTTGGTCGTTTAAACTAAACTAGTTTGGTATACACAAAATAAACAGGGGGAAATGGGGAAGACAGGGGCAGCTTGGAGCAAGACGCAGCCCTTCCCAAATCACGTACGCAAGATAAAAACAATTGTAATGTTCCAAAATCGTATGCAAGATGATGTTGACATATATCGGATAATCATCCAGAACGCTCACCAATTTGAGACAGACATAATTAAACCATGTCTTTTTAAATATGCAATGTAGTTTAATCTAATATGTTGCTAATGGTCAAACTGGTGCAACTCATTATATATGAAGGTGGAATTCATTATTTGGTAACATTATAATATTATCATTCATCGCGCATGTCAGACAATAAAACATGGAAAAGTAGGTAGTGTTTTACATACATCTTGGTAAGACACACATTTTGCATGTCGTGTAAGACGGCCCCCTACCGTCTTCTTATACATACACATGGCCATTATGTTACAAATTTGTGTAATATGTAAAACAATATTTTGTTATACTAACGTTGCATAATTTAAAATAATTATGCTAGCTTGCATTCCATAATTACGACGAAGTAGTAAGAAATCCAATACTTGTGATGAAATACAGGGAAATAAAAAACAACGTTTTGACATTATGCAACTATAGGGTAAATACAAACTAATCATCTGCAACTACAGGTACAATCACAATTTTATCATCAGTGGTTTACTCAGAATGTGATCTCAAAGTGGAAGATTCGAATGAAACATACGATATCCTGGATTCTGACATATTGCTCTTGACGCGATAAGCGGGGAGCAAGCGAAGTTTCCGGCGTATCTCAAACCTGTCGTGGGATGCGGGCCCTTAGAAACTTTCAAGGCCGGTTTGCAATAAAACATGATTTTGCAATATGCCATACTGTTCTGCATGCAGTAGTAGAGCAGTGAATTGAAATGTAATGAAGAATAAAGAGCTGTATTTTCCATTTCCCTGTGAATAGACCACACGCGTAACGACGGACGGATCGAATCTTCGACTGGGCACGGCCAAGGTGATCTCTTATACTTCCGATCTCACTACAAAAATGACCACCTAGAGCTGTCAAACGTATTCCTATGTTATATACGACATACATATACACACATCACGTTATAAAAAAACGTACACAGATATTCTTATAACGATCAAAATATACAAAAAACGAAACGTTTGCGAAGTCGAGCCACCGTAGGAGTAAACCATTAACTATCCGCCAGATGGCGGTCGCTGTTCCGGCACGGTTTGACGTTTCTTGTGCTTGCAATACCGCTGGCCTTTGTGCATGTGTGGTTGGAACCTATATCCAGCTAGTTCTAAACTCATTTCGTTGTCACCGTAAGAAGAATTGAGATGTCCACAACGGCATTCCCTCCTGTCTATGCACGCGGTGCATGCATACAACCGCCATCTTTCGGACTTGTGAAAAACTATTCTGTGAATACAGAAAGAACACACCGAATTAGTGACATGGTATTTTGTCCAACAATGGCGCGATCCGTGCAACTCGGTAACTCTCTGTTCAAAAATGTCTCCACATAATAATAAACCACGGACGTTAAAACTGTGATTGTAGTTGCGAATGGTTAGTTTGTATTAACTCATTTAGGTGCATAATCCCAAAAATGCATTTCCTTTTAAGAAACATAATAGGTTCCAAACATAGATTGACGAATAAAATTATATTATATATAATTTATAGTTAAAATAAACTAGCATATATATATTAATATAATTACTAGGTGTGTACGCATATTATATTTTCAAACAACTTTTCATTCGAAAAAGCGATGAACGCAAAGGGAGTATATCTGTTGCTATGTTGTCTTGGTCAAACCACTCATTGGTTCGTGTAATCCGTTCGTGTTTCTTTGGCATATTCCTCTCAACCACCCTGTAGCCATTTCGTATTTGGTAATGACTGTACCACGATAGTGGACGAGAGCCAAGGTGTGTGTGGAGTGCGGGTGCGTGTGGGTGTGTGTGTGCGTGCGTGTGTGCATGCGTGCGTTTCTGTGTGTACGCGCGTATGCTTGTTTGTATTTTTGCGAGTGTATGCGCCTGCGTGCGTGCGTCCGTGCACGCGTGCTTGTGTGCGTGCGTGCATGCGCTCGTGCATGTTTATTTGCTTCAGGTATGGTTAGAAAAATGGAGTATGGCGTTTCCTTGTATTCTCTACAAAACCGAAGTAACACTTATCAGTACTCTCCTTCTAGTGAGCAGTGTGAAGTGTTGTCGCACTTAACGTGAGATAAGATGTTGTATCTGATGCATTACGCAAAAGGTATTATTTACCTGGCAACCCAAAATAAGCATTGTTATATACTTATATGTGAAGCGGCTGTAGTAGATTGAATTAAATACGAGAAAGTAGTGTCGTAGAAACGTCACACGTTGTCTGGCTGCTTTGCTACGTACTACCAAAACATACGTTGTATTGAATGGATGAACACTTATCAGCCGCATAAGCCGCTTTGAAATGCTACTGTACAGATGCAATTCCTTTCTATGTATTTTTACAAAAGTAACATTAAAAAGTAGTTTTTATTGACACTTGACACTACCAACACACAATTTAAGGAGGTTATCTGCATATATTAAATTAACTAGACGACTTTCCGTAAGGGTGAATAATATAATGCTTCACAAGGAAAATTTTCACATTTTGGTGGGTGGTACAAGAAGAAGACGACCAAAACTAAGATGGAAAGATAGTGTAAAGCGATACATTGAAACGAAAGGCCAAACATGGAAGACCATCAAACAAGATCGGAAGAGAAAGAGAGACTTGCAAAAGGGACCGTGACCTTGGAAGCAAGTGAAAGGCGTAGATGACGAATACCTGCACAAATTGCATTGACAATTTAAATCCTCCCTGTGTATGTATGTATGTATGTATGTATGTATGTATGTATGTGTTGTATGTATGTATATATGTATATATATAAACATATATATATATATATATATATATACTTACTCTAGTATTGTGTGTACTAGCAAAAATGTCCATCACCTGACGGGAATCGTTCTTAGTTGACAGTCGCATGTTAGTAATATTTTTTAAATGTTAGAAAGCACACAGCATCGTTACTTAAACACCATAATGTGTAGGAGAAAATGTGAAGTTCATGTCCAACGATAGGCCTGTAGGGATTGTAAACGGTTACGCAGTCTCTTCCAGAGACTCAAGGTAAAGGGCTCCTAAACATGAAGAACGGTCAACTTCGCCGGTCATCCCTCACGTTTCTCGGTCACATAGTTGATTCGCGAGGCATTCAATTCCACTTGAACGAGTGGAAGCCATCAGACGATACCCAGTACCTAAAACACCAAAAGACCTCGAGCGATTCCTGGGCGTTTGTGCGTTTTTTCACCGGTTCGTTTGACACGCATCAGGGAAGATGGAGCCTCTTACTTAGCTTAAAAACATCCCCCGAAAATAATTTGAGGAGGCTTGGCTTCCGGTTCATGATCGCGCGTTTGCTCCTACAAAGAAGCAATCGGAAACGCAACCCTTATGGTGCTTCCATTTCCGAAGGCACGGACTGAAATCTGGTGAGATGCATCTAATGTCGCGGTTGGGGCTATTCTTGTACTTACAACGAAGAATGTGGAAGCGGTTAAGCTTCTCGAGTAAGCAGCGTAACAAAGCGCAACGCATCTACTTGGCCACCGACAGAGAACTACTCGCAGTGTCCTACGCATTAGATAATTTCCGCTTCTACCAAGAAGGTCAACCGATCATCGTTAGAACGGACAACCAGCCTCCCGTTGGTGCCTTAACGAAAAAAAAGCAGATGCGACTCTTCCAATCCCGAGACGTCATTTGCTCAAAACTGGACACTTTCTGGACAAACTACACTACTTGAAGGCAAGAGAAATAAACATGCATTGTCGCACAGTAAACTGCAGCCGAAAAAGCCGACAAATTCAAACGTCTCTTCCTTCTCTGTGTTACAAAACGAATTACTGCCAGAGGAAGACATACACGACGAGGAGTTGGTTAATGACATAGTTTTGTTACAACTACAGCGACAGCGAGATCTACAGGGCAGACAACTCCGGGCATCGGTGTTTGTTCCGACGGCTTTCCCTGCAGCCACTGCAGCAGCTAATCCTGAACAGTCACAACACGGCCTGACAGTGGCGACTTGCACATCGAATACAGCCGTCGGTGTTGATGATTACTCCGCGTCAGTCTTGGCATGTAAGGCCATGTTCACGCTGGATCCGCCAGCCACTGTCATCGTATTGACAACAACAGAGGTTCGAGTTGCCCAAGAGAACGACAGGGAATTACAGCAATGGATCAAACGCCACAGCACCTCATCATCAAGGTTCAAGCCTGACTTGATCGAGTGTGCGGACAAAACACACGTTCTGGCAGATACCGGCGTCACGCCAGCGCGCGTTTTAGTTCCAACGGCTTTGCAGCGCGTCATGTTGGAAAATCTCCACAGGGATTAAGGCCGGCATAGCGCTCGTCAAATTGATGGCAAGGCATTGGGAAGGATGTAACCAAATGGACCAAGTCATGCGAGGCATGTCAGAAAGCGAAAGTCCAGGTGCAAACGAAAATGCCGTTTGAACGATTACCAATACCGACTAGACGATTCAATCATATCTACGTCGATTTCGTAGCCCGACTGAACCCAGCGTGTGGAGGAAAAATACGTTTCTCACTTAATCGACAGATGGACAGCCTGGCCGGAAGCGTTTTCAATGACAATGCACGGAGATGCGGCGAACGCAAAAGCTTGTGCAAAAGTGTTGGTGCGTCAATGGATCGCCAGATGGGACGTGCCCGACATCATTACATCAGATTGAGGATCACAGTTTGTCTCTGACTTGTGGTTTGAGGTTTGCCGATTGATGGGAATTACCCTCAACCCAACTACCAGCTATCATCCGCAACACAAAAATTTGAGCTGATGCATCGCTGTTTGAAAAACTCGTTACGCGCCCGTTAGCGTACGACAAACTGGCTTGCCGAGTTATCGTTATCGAGGGTGATGCTCGGATTGCGATGGGGCGACATACCTTGACACTGGTGTCTCAACATCCACGTATGCGTGATTGTGGTTCATAAACCCACTTATGTCGATTGAAAAGGACATTAGACCAATATCACTAACTCCAATGGCTGCTAAGGTATTCGAGTCAAGCGTAATGAAATGGGTGGATGAAAACAATGAAGGAAAATAGATTTTAGGCAATTTGGTGGAATTGATGGAACATCTACAACAGACGTTCTCGTCGAAATGGTACATAAGTGGTATGAGGCCACTGATCAACTGGATTCTTAGGTCCGAGTTGGCATTTGAGCAAAACGTTTGACCTCATTAATCATCATGTGTTACTTGAAAAACTTCAATTGCATGATTTGCCCCCACACATTATAAGATGGATGGCAACATTTTTACTAGACAGATCTCAATAAGTAAAAATAGGAAAGGTATATTTGCATTCTGGTCACGCAAATGGTGGAGTACCACAATGTATCATATCTGGACCTAAATGTTTCCTAGTCTACATAAACGAATTAGAAACGTTTGTTCCGCTATATAAATAATTAGACGACAGTACATTATTCGAAGTATGCGATAGAAAAGATGTATCTGCTATGCAAGAATCGGTTGACATTGCCGCCAGGTGAACAGAACAGAATTACATAAAAATTAATTCAGGAAAAT
This sequence comes from Paraescarpia echinospica, assembly GCA_020002185.1. Classification (NCBI taxonomy): domain Eukaryota; kingdom Metazoa; phylum Annelida; class Polychaeta; order Sabellida; family Siboglinidae; genus Paraescarpia; species Paraescarpia echinospica. The sequence goes on along the minus strand of CM034544.1, from coordinate 47,641,921 downwards.
CAAAAGAAATGATCATCAGTTTTTTTTTATTTTCGAAATACCATACCAAAAAAATATAGATCAATGGAATGGATGTAGATCAAGTAAACCATGCCAAACTTACAAAGTTACAATTTCACATAATCTTACATGTAATAAACATGTGGAGAATATTGTGAAAACGGCAGTGGAACAATTATACATGTTGTATCAATTAAAACGAGTTGGAATTAGCCAGACTGACCTGGTGACTGTATATGTCAGCGTTGTGAAACCGGTACTTGAATATGCATGCCCCGTGTGGCATACTAACTTACATCAATATTTGTCAGACAATATAGAAATGATACAGAAAAGAGCACTAAAATGCAAGTTTTGCTAAAATACTTAGTTGTGTTGGCCTGCAGACTTTTAAAGAAAGACGAGACTGTCTGTGTGAAAAATATTTCAACAAGATGAAAACTAGCACACCTAAATTAAATCATCTGCTACCTGAAAAAAAGACACACCAATTATCATATAAGAGGGAGTGATATGTACCCATTGCCAAGAACGCGAATGAAGTGATATCGTAATTCTTTAAATACCATGGGGTTATACAACTGGCAATAAACATTAAATGGCAAAAAATAAGATTGTATTACTAATGTGTAACGTTTCACTGTATTAATTATATTCTTTTATCGACTGTATAATGTGAATCCAACTGAGCTGAGTTGCTAATAAAATATGTTTTATCTTTTTTTATAATGGTAACTGGATAAAAGCCGGCGTTGCCTGGCCATTTGGTCGTTCAACGAGCCAACATTGATGATGCGTCAGTGTTTGGCAGAGAGTTGGCGTCGTCTATGGCGACCCAACGTTTCACAGAGAACCCGTGGCATAAGAAGGTCAAAATGCGCACACAGGTTCCGCAGGACCAGTGGACAGCAAAGAAAGTACTCGTTCGTGTGGATAAAATCCAGCCTTCACTCAAACCGAAGTATACGGGTCCCTTTCTGGTTGTGCGCCGTTGGGGCAAGTGTTTTTGAAAACGCTTCGAAAACAGAGACGACAACGTGTCCGTGGACAGATTACGACTACCAGTCGTCCGAAAAGTCATGTTGCCGACACGATGGACAATCGTGACATGACAAATGTTGACACAACTAACAACGAACCGAGGTTGAAGTAGTGGGTGGTCATTCTAGGCAAGTAAGAACAGTACGTCAGCCGATCCGATTTGGGTTCGGGTTGGTCAATTGATGACCAAGAACGTCACATCCGTAACTGGCGCAAGATCAACTGTAGAGACAATAATAAACAAATGCACATATGTGGATAGAGTACCATAAGTGTCGCTGCTGTTTATATCATATCCGTGATCTTCGCCGTATTCGCCAGTATATGCCATTTTCTGTTACTAAAACTATTGCAACAGCGCTTGTTAGCAGCAGACTTGACTATTGCAATTACTACTTTGCAATATCGCTAGCAAGGACATTACAAAACGTCAACGTGTCCAAAATTGTAGCTAAGCTACCCGATCTCCTCGTTTTTTTTTCTGGCTAGGTGCCACTCCTAAAATCACTGCATTGGCTACCTGTGCGATATCGCATTATTTTTACGAACTATACAGTTACTTATCAAGATCTATCATCCAAACAACCTGCATACCTACATTTTATGCATACTCCAGCAAAGAAACCTAAGCAGCATCGGTCGGCAAACTCTGATCTACTTTTTATTATCATAGTTAATACGAATGCTGTAACTCGAGCCTTTTCGGTTGCTGCACCAACTTTGTGGAACTTACTCCCTATTGGTCTTAAGTCATTAAAATATAGTTTCATTTCGCCGTAATCTAGAAACCTTTTTAATACTGCATATGCTCCTTAGCTTCTTAGCAATTCCATCCACCTGTTGACGACTGTTTACCTGTACTTGACAATGAGAACCTTAATCCTTTGGGTTTGTTGCGCCACTGAGCTCGGATTTTCCGAGGATATTGACGCTAAAGATGTCATTCCGTTTTATTATTATTATTATTATTACCGCAAGTCTATGTTGATTTATGTAGACATACGTAACTCAGTGCAATCGTAGGAGATACGCAGAGCATTGCGGACTGACGTCAGATGCATGCTAATTCTGACCTACGGGCAAAGTCCTTTTTATGGTAAACATAACTGCAGATTATTAAAATAAATAATGGTCTAAGTTAGTTTCGCCATCATAGGTATTTTATGTGCACTTTGTGGTCTGGAGAAGTTCACTGGCTGCGTTGGTGACCAGCAACCGTCGTCTCATTCCCGACTGCATTGATTATTATTATTATTATTATTATTATTATTCGTTCTTCTGCTAACGCTGGATTGCACTGAACACAAACACTGACGAACTAGAGTGCACATTATGCAGTCAAAACATTCGTGCGTTGACAGTAATGTTTGCACAGTAGTCACGTTATCACGTTAATCGTATTTACGTGAGTTTGTTATCAGAGTAATACATAATAGGTCAAGTGACAACTTTCAGTTGTTATGTGTCCGGACACACCATAGCTGAAGTGCTTTATCAATATGAAAGCTCACTTAACCCTCTTCTTGATATTACATGTCTATTCAATATATTAACATATCCAAAGATTAACGCCGAACACTTGGGGCGGTTCGGACATTCAGGCGTATGCTTTCTTGAAATTCTTCCGTCAAACGTTTTTCTTTATGACAAATATATGATATAAAGTTTTTAAAACGACATCTGCAATGCGGGGATGTTTGAACTAGCAGATGTCAACCATAGTAATGTAGTTCACATTTATTACGGTTATAAATAGTGTTGATAAAGGCAAGCTAACAATGTTTTCATAAGCATTATATTTAGATTACATTATTAGTGTAGCAACTGTGTCTTATGCTGTGTCATTTAAATTATTATCCGTACCCTCCACGTGTTCGGCATCCATTTTGTGATAGTTTGACGGACTTTGTTTTGGGAAAACAGGTAAAGCAATGGATAGATAGGACACTTGTCGTACAAGTATCTGTTGCATCCATACACTATGGCTACTAGTGGAGTCCCTCGGGGGAATGGTTGTGACAAGCTGGACCAAAGCACAAAATTTGGCATAATTGTACCTAAAGACTATACAAAAATAGAGTGGGGACTGCCCGGTTTTAAAGGTCACTTGAAGGTCACGGCATGGTCAAAGGTCAAATAATGTCATAGTTCCATTTCTATAATAATAATAAGCATGTTCGCGTTTCAAACGATGTAAGATTCGCTTATAGCATTTCATTGATCAGCTTCAGCAGTTCGTGTCATTCGACGCGGTTTAGATTACGTAGCTTACTGATGTCCCCGGAACTGCGCAGTTGCAAGCCAACTTTGTTCAAGTTCTCGATTAACATAGTTGGCAATATCACCCGAGGTCGCCCACGAAAGCCGCCCCTGTTCGGCTTGAAGTATTCGTGAATGGAAAGCTGGGCAGGGACGTTCGTTGGCAAACGTAGCACATGTCCAAAGAGTCGCCACCGGGTTTTTCGGACCAGCCGGCTGATCGGTTCGCACTGGCATCGACGACATAAGGTTTTTATAGTCATCTTCGGCGGGTAATGAACACCGATTATCTGCAGCAAATGACGGCGATGGTATGAATCCAGTCGGTTTAACTCCGTCGGTATCGGATCACAGGTGCCCATGTTGTAGGTCAGCACTGTCAGAACGAATGATGCACAGTGTCGTAGCCGTAGCTTCAAACTGATCTGATTCCGCCTGAACCAGACTGTCCACAGCTTCCAAAATGCTACATTTGCGAGCTGTTTACGGCATACAACAATATCTGCGTCTCCCAATAGTGAGGCTAGCTTCTTTGTCATTTTGCTACCATATCTCAACACTTAAACAACACTTTTGAGTGTTTTGAAAGGCTACATTATTTTTGAAAACACTATATTTTCTATTGGATAATTTATTTATACGAAACACATTACAAGAGTCAACTGAGGGGCCACCCAATACTGTTCGTCAAGCTAAAATTAGAATTAATCTTTTTAGAACACCCTACCCCAGGTAACACTTCGTACACCCCCTAACAGTACGTTTGTTATGAGAAAGATCCCTGATCTATTATGGACACATGTGTGTGTGTGTGTGTGTGTGTGTGCGTGCGTGCGTGCGTGCGTGCGTGCGTGCGTGTGTGTATATGTATACATATTTTTTCTCCCGTCAGGGTTAAATCAGCAGAAAATATTGTTACATTTCACCGCCTTTAGTGTTCGTGAGCTGTGTCCTGTTGTGACGAGTAACACCGGAGAAATTGGATGTCGTCTGTTGGCGATCTTAGTGGCCTGTCTCATGTTATGACGTGTCGACGTGTCGACATGTCGCCTCGCCGGAATCGTGGCTTTTTCAATTATACGAGCAGCCAGTTGCACGTGGAGCCAAAATCATGTATTACCATACACGGGAATACATTTAAGTACTTATATATATATATATATATATATATATATATATACTCCCGTCAATGTTAAACCAGCAGAAAATATTGTTACATTTCGCCGTCACCTGAAATCTTTTTAATATCGCCTATCCTCCCTAGCTTCTTAGCACGTCCATCTATTTGTTTACGACTTTCGCCTAGTAGACGAGTACGAGAATGTTTAATCCGTTGGTTTTTGCCACTGAGCTCGGATTGTCCGATGATTTTGGCGCTTAAGAAGCAATTTATTTATTTATTATATATATATATATATATATATATATAGTATATACACACATTAATTTACTGCTGGTGAATCTCTCGAATAACGTTGAAGTGTTCTTCCCATCTTGATCTTTGCTCTACTCTACTTCTTTGTTTGTGGTCTTTCCTTCTTTGTCTTTCACTGGTTTTAAGTGGTTCTGTCTCTATCCTGCCAGTGTACTTGTTATATCGTACAGTTCATTCATGTCCCTTCTGTGTGCTGCCATTTAAGCTTGTCTTGCTAGGTCATTGAGATACCTTTGCGTGTCATTCTTTGCATTTTTCTTGATTGTTTTGTTTAGTTGCCAATGCTTTATCTGTTCTTGTTTCCTTTTAATTTGTTTACATCGGTTTTGCATCAAATGACCATTTGTTTTATTTGCTTCCTTTCTTTGATCATTATCCGTGTTTCTGTTGATGTTGACAGCCACACCTTGTGTATTCTCTCCTTCTTGCGTAGAGCTTCTTTGCTACGATTTCGAAATTTGGGCAATATTGTTCACCCTACGTTGTCTATTTCTTTCTGAAGAGACACTGCAAGTCGTGTGCTTTCTAAAATGGGATGTAACAAATATATACTGGTAAATAGAAAACGCTTTAAGGATGCTTTGATGGATGCAACTTGAACCATTATTCTGATCATGGAGATAGTGCAACGAATGCCTTGTCTAGGCGAAATAGTACTTCTCAACAAGTTGTCGTTTTTAATTGTCACGTAACGCTTGCCCAGAGACCATCGACCCCTATGTAACGCTAAACCGGAGACCCTGTCCCCATCAACGTGACCAACTGTATTAATGACCCCTGAAACGATAGAAATTACGAGCTTCCGCATGTATAGACACCGGCGGACTTATTTTTCCCAAACAAGCGAGTTAGGGAAATGTTTCCGCGACGCCCATTGGCTGTTGGCTAACCCCTGAAACAGTGGTCCACGCACTCGGTAGAACGCGTAAACATGTACTGAAAGCGATGATACTTATCGAAAGCCGATTGAATTAGCTATTGTTTTTAATCTAACGCTGCTCTGAGTTATATTACGTTATACACGCTCCCATTAGACATAATTATGACGTTGGTATCATGTTAGCCACCCAATAAATGTGATGTCTCAATGTAAAATTACTGAAATAAACATGATGTCAAGACAACCAATCGTGTGCGCAGTCGAATCGCGGCGCCTTCGTCCTGTCAACAGTCGGAACATGTTGAATGTTGAATCGCGTTCCTGTAGTTTTCTCAACGCAACTGACGTTTGTCAAGATGAAACTGAAGATCTCACGGTACGTATTATAACCCTGCATTAAAATCGCTGTATATAATAAGACCGATAATACACATCCACTTATATGGGTGTACATGTTAACGGAGAAAATAAACCAGAAGTCATGCCAAACGAAATAGCACAAAAGTCAAAGACAAAGCCACAATATGTTTTTATTATGTATTGCAAAACGTTTCTTCCGATACTTATGTTGTGTCACCTGTGTAGTATGTATTTGGAATTAAATTGAGAATGGTCTGCCTTTTCAATTAAATAATTATTAATTATTAAAATTACACATGTACTTGTTAAATATAAGTAGTTATTAGAATTTAGATGAATAGGAATTCTTTTAACTTAAATAATTGTTTTGTATATAAACTTCTTTAAAAATGAATTATTTGCTACGGAGAGACTAGTCACGGAGTGACAAGGGGTCATTATAAGATTACAGTAATTATTCAATTTCCAACCATCTTATTATATAAGTACCTGATGTTATGTAAGGCGATATATACACATTTCATTATAACTACATGGCTAACAAAATTGTCGCAGAATACACCAATAAAAATCTAATAATTTACATGTCAATTGTGTTTATAAAATATCAACCGGGGTAAACACCCAAAAAGCTCACTCGCTATTTTGCCTGTTTTCATGTGGCTCTGTAACATAACGTTTACAGGATACATATAATTTCCTTAATAATGTTTCGTTTAGAGATATTGGAACAGATTATCTACACCAAATCCACTCAGTAATGGTAGTGAAAAGGATGTTGGTTTTGCTGGTTGTATAAAATTGAAAACAGATGTTTATCTAATGTGATTTCAGCAGCCAATATTCCAATGTTGTATTACAATATAGTATCCACATTGCCATCATCTAGTGTCTGTGTTACTGGCAATAAGGGGTGCATTTGAAGAGTTTTAGGAGCCTGGGTATTATCAACCCCCAAAAACACAACCATGCTACGAGCCTGTATGATCACCCGATTTGCAATGTGCATAAGATAAACAACATGTTTTATGCACTGTGACTATATTATGACTGTACGGAATTTCAGATCGCACCTTTGTCTGACACCAACTAAGGAGTGATTTGGAAATTCGGCTGCTTACCTGCCACGGAAACGAGAACAAAGGGCTCCTCACAGTCTGAGCCAATGTGTTAGCCAGAATGAGTCTATGGGCCAAACTTATAGCTCAAAGTGGTAACTTGGGAAATTTCATTTTTTCCAATGAACATTTGTTTGTATATATATATATATATAAATATAGATATATATATATAATTGTATATGCCCCATTCTGTTGTAATTGTGCAAAACTGTCATTTGTGACCTGCCACAACAAACCAGGGTTTAAGTCGCATTGGCCTCGTCTACACACCAGCTAAAATAGCAGTCTAGGTGTGAAGTCTCATCAATGTTGTGGTTTGGGCATACCTTATCATATTAACTTTCAAAATCCTGTTCTTTTTCCTCAACAAATATTCAAAAACTAATCAAACACTGCTGTGGACATTTTATCATATGGCACAATTTATTTTAAAAAATTCTCAGAAATGTTGCATATTAAAAGTTTGCTACATTTTTGGCAATTTAAAACTATTATATGTATTTCAAAAAAGGTTCAAAACGCCATTTCACAATTTTGCAACTTAATACCCACTTTGCTACGGCAGATCACATTTTATATCCGGCATAATTGTATTGAGTAAATGTGGTGTGTCACATGCATTAGTAGAACACTGGCATGATGTGAGTTTACTGCATTTAATTAAGCATGATTGTAAATACTGCCTATGACTTTGTGTCTTTTTTCATTAATGTATTAAGTATTATAAGGTATACATTTACTATAATCAATACGTGGTTTTGATGGACTATTTGGTGCACAGTGTATAATATGCTATTCTTGTTATTTATTAGTGACACATTTTATCTAAATGGATGTTGTTGTTTGTTCACGGAATGATACTATGTCAAATATATACTTGTAATGAAATTACTTGTTTATTGTTAGGTTGCATGTGTTTCATATTAACTTATATGAAGCTGTGAAAATTGCAGGTATCAAACTATCAATGCATCACAATAGTCGATGTGGTGATAGTGTACTATTGATAGTAAATTTCTTTAAGTTTCAGTCTTGTTCAAATTATTGAACAATCTGACTGAAACGTATTATAACGGGGAGCGCAGTATCGCAGTGCTTAGAGATTCAGAATCTCGATCGAGAGAACCCGTCTTCGAATCCTGTGCTGCTGTGTCGAACCTTGGGCAAATTTTTTCATTCTACGTTGCTTCAGTTCACTCAGCTGTATGAATGAGTACCTGGCTACATACAAAGGTGGTTATGTACGTACAAATAGTCTTTGCGCATTAATTGCAGCGTGGCTGGATGCTTTCCCAGAGAATTTGGTGTTCAATTAAACAGATCTGCCAGGAAGTAAAGTATAAAGCGTTTTGAGCAATCCTGAGGACAGAATGCTGCACTATTAAGAACTTACCTTTACTGTTTTATTGGTGCCTGCACACAATGCACATTATTACTGTCGTGTGTGTGTGTAATTATGTATATTTTTACAATAAACATTTATCAAAATATTTAAATTGCTGATCATGTTTTCGTATGTAGAAAATATTTGTTCATTAATTCACATATGGCACAATACTTCATGGAATCGATTACTTACATTTTAATGGGTGGTTTGGTATGGCAATGCATTGTACATCAATGTCAGCCTTTTGACATAAATCGTAGAATCGACACCCAACACAACATATTAATATGTGTGTGTATCATATGTATGTATATATATATATATATATATATATATATATATATTATACCCCGATAGCAACAATGTGATAATAGTGGTTTCACTTTTCTAGCTTATAATTATTATAATAATAATACATTGCCTATTAAAAAAACATTACTCACAAAAACAATTCTAATGACATGATTTGTTATAATTAACACCATTTAATGTACATTTTGTTGTGATTATGGAATATACTTAAGAGCGTTGTTTCATAGTCATGTTATCATTTAAATGAATGGAGAGAGGAGACACTAACAAAAAACAAAGCTTTATTGTTAATTTATTCTTACCTTGCAAGTAGTTGTGGTGGAAGGAACGTACAAACACCTTGGCACAACAGTTTTCTTGGCATTTGTCATAATGAATGCATTCAAGATGCACTAACGAACAGTAACTTATGACTCAACAGCAATGGCAACAATAAAAAACAGTTGCCGAGTATACGAGTCATGACTCCGATGAAAGATATTAACCATTGTTTTCGCAAAGTCCGCACTACGACGGCTTAATTAAGCCTTAAAACGATGTATTTCAAAACTCGACGCTATTATCAGTCCACGTAATATCCCCATAAAAGCTGTTTACACTTTCCACCGAGCAGGTGGACCACTGTGTCAGTGTTCAAGCTAACAGCCAATGGGCGCCGAGGAAACATTTCCCTATCTAGCTTGTTTGGGAAAAATAAATTCGCCACTGGCTTCTGGGAAGTTCCAGTTTCTGCTGTCGTTTATTATTTCGCTGGATCTCACATTAAGTCGCCTTCAGTAAGGTATATCGGTCACCGGGAACAAAGGATGGCAAAACACGTGACCGCTACAGCTGACTCATAAACAAAATACTGCTAAAAAGGATTTAGCTAAACTCCAACGTGTACAGAATTATTTAGGACGTGGTGTACTTAAAATCCCTCGTTTCGCACCATCACTGCCCCTACTTAAACAGTTTCCAATTAAATATCGAATACAATTCAAATTAGCCACTATCACACACCGTGCTCTTTCTACAGAGCAACCATCCTATTTGGTTAGTCTCCTTCGTTGTTTCCGATATCCCAGGAATCTCAGATTATCTGTTTCACCACAACTTCTTGTTCCTAAAACCAAACTAAACATTGGCAAACATACTTTTTCTGTAGCTGCACCCAAAATCTCAAATCAACTCCCCGTCATTTAAAAATAATCTGAACCTATAGCTACCTTTCTTAAAAAAACTCTAGACTTATTTATTTGAAATCGCATTCCCGCCATAACCTTCGGCGGTGCCTTGCTCTGATGATGACTCTTGTTTATCCCTCTTGATGATCTTGATTGATTCTTGTATGTTGTGCCTCTGACCTCACATTCCTGGGGATATTGTCGCTATTGAAGTTTATTATTATTATTATTGTTATTTGTTTCTAACTCAAACGTACCATACATTTGTTGCGACATACTTTCGATAGCGAATGCAGATCATTTGACTACGATGCGACATATCGATGAGGGTGATGTAAACATATAATGATATGCAATATTTCAATCTGTCGGATGATATATATATATATATATATATATACGATTTTAGATAAAACAGTTCGCAGCGCCTAACACAATGTCGTAGGCTGCCTATTTTTGTCGAGTAGTGATCAATCTCATCACTGTACAGCAAGACGCAACGCATCCGGTGTAAAAACACCGTGGGCTGTTCGGTAACTTTCTTGTGATGAATAGTATGAACAATTGCCTACGATTTCATCCGACATATTGAAATAGTGCATATCATTATATGTTTACATCACCCTCATCGATATATATATATATAAATATATATATATATATATATATATTACACTAAAACAACTTATTTAATACTTCATATACACGTCATTAATAAATCACAGAGTGATCAATCCACCAAATGACGTAAATGTAAACGATTGGAGTGTTGCTCTGGGTAAGCTTGTGCAACATTATTATAAAACTACCTTGCTTACCTTCAAAATGTTCAGTTATTTTAAAAACAACTGGATAATAATTATTGTATTTTTATTATTATTGTTATTATTATAATCATAGCAGTGTACAGTATACATTTTTGTATTTTATCTTATCTTATCTAGGGTTTCAGAAAGTGGAGACCAAAGGATAACCGAACTTGGTTTCACATTAGTATTCCATGCTAAAATAATGTTATGCAGGTTAAACATTAATGACAAACTGCCAAAGGAGGCCATGTTAAAACTTACGCCACTACTTTTCCGTGTACGTTATGGTACACATTGTTTTCCACTTACATGATCAACACGGCTGCTAGCCGGAGGAAGAAGAGATGCCGAATGTGTTGTGTGTATTAAACTATCTGTGTGCGTACGCATATAGACGACAGTGCATCACTGCAGTAAGAAATCATTGATCCTGTACACAAGTAGTACAGTGTCTGGATCCTTCGCTGACTGACAGTGTGCCGATTGCGTAAAACAGTTGCAGATATGTGGTGTAAGGTGTATGTTTTGTCCATGGTTACTTTGATTACAAAATTAACGTTTAAAACTGGCTTAAATCTATGCAAACGTACATTTAGAGGCGCTTAAAATACATAGGTGCAAAACGTTGAGTTAAATGAATGACTATATATATATATATATATATATATATATGTATATACATATCTATATATATATATATATATTTCCACCCTCAAACCCCTGTACGTACTTCTTTGTCAGTGCTGGAGTGAAGGGCCCATGCCGCAAGACCTGAGGGACGTCAACATCATCACGCTTTATAAAAACAAAGGAGACAGGAGTGATTACAACAATTGCAGCCGCATCTCAAGCATGAGCGTAGTTGGCCAGTTGTTTGCTCGTGTCATCCTGAACAGACTACAAATCCTTGCTGACTGATTCTGTACATGTGTGTATATAAATATATATATAGATATATATATATATATATAGTAATGAGTTGCTAAATGTCAACGTATCTGCTTACGTAGGACATGCTGATTCAATATACGGATCTCCAGTCAAATGGAAATGTTATTGTCATTATACAATACTTAATTATAATTATGGAACAGGTACATAGTGTGTATACGTCTATATGTTTACAGACATCAGAAACATGACCGACCTAAGAAGAGGAACTTACGCAGCATATTGCCTAGTGTACTTGCTAGTACTATGCGAACTAACGGGATATTCTGTAGGTAAGCTGCATGTTTCGTCTGAGCTCGTTCTCTCGCAGCAAAACCCGACATTAATGTAGCCTGTATGAACAATAAAAACACCACAAAGTGTGCAGTTGATTGTACGCTTCATTGAATACGGGCTCCAATGTATGACTGTCATCTGTGTTACGACAGGATAGTATACATCTTAGCTGAGCTGGAACTAAACAGATTTTAACGATATTAGACCAATTTTAATATACATGTATAATAAATACCAGTACATATTATTTTGCATTGGACTTAAATTTTGTTCCTTTCATAATGTCATATGTGTTGAATGTTACGAATTTCATTTGATATTACAAATCCTGCTTTCCAAACCCATTTACTTATGCATAAGTGTTGCATCATGTGTGGGCCCTACATGGACACTACTTTAACTTGAATTGGCATCTGAAATATTACTCGTATACGTAGATTGCCTGTTATTTAGATCAAACTTTCAATAATATGCTAGGTCATAGAAAATAGTGACACGCGCAGTCATCTGACAAATTCTACCTTTGATATTTTGTACACGCACTTGATATTGTCGGAAAATAAAACATCATAATGACGTGGCAGTATTGAAGCACACTATCTTAAATAATGTCTGCATATATATTTAAATTGTTATTTAACACTTGCTTAGAATTGTATGTGAGGAGGACCCATGATCTGTTATGCATACATGTATATTTACAGCCACAGCCAAAGAAATCCGCGACTGCAATGGTCGGTTGAAGATGGTTTACTACAGCAATATCATCGTAGCAGCGACGGTCAGCAGCAAATGCAAATGCCACTATGTGAATGTTCGGCATAGTATGATCAGATTTCGCATTGACATTAACGTGGAAATCGTGTGTGACGCAGATGGGTATAGAAACACACCAGAGTCTGCGCCCGATGTGTGCGTAGTTGCTAGCGGGATTTATTCCCAGCCTTTACGACCTGGGTGTGTCAATGAAGACAGCTACCGGAAGTCCGCATACTATCCACTGCATATGAAATACGGCACCTTGACGATGCAGTTCAGCGATCCAGACTGGATCAGACTGCAAATCAGAGGTGAGGCTCGGACGGCAACAGGAAACTGGATACTTGTGTAGAATTAAAGCACACCTCGATGTTGTCATTATATCTATATTTTGTATAAATATGATACGTCAGTGCGTCAATTCCATAATTCTACATCATCCAAGACAAACACACAGACACAGACACACACACACAAACACACACGCCCACACACGCACGCACACACACACAAACACACAGAGTGGCGAAGATACGTGGAATGATGGAGTTAACGCGCCGTGCTGTCAAATGTTGGCAAAGATATAGTCATAACGGCAACGTCGTCGTGGGCCCTGATTCTATACAAGTGCTGGGAAGTGTGGTGCTCCTTTTGATAATTAGATGTCACCTCCTTCCCACGAAGCAACAAACTAAGGACAACTGTTGCCGTCACTACGTAAATACCTACTTCTGCGGGATTTGTTTAAATGCATTGTCATTTAGTAAATCAGAGGCCAATGGTCCAAGAACATAAACAGAGGCGAATGGACATCGGGGTTATTTTGTTTTATTTCAGCGTATTATATTATATTAAATCATTACCCCAAAAGTAATGAATTCAACACTGAAAAGAATGAGAATTATATTGGACAATATATGAGAAAAAAAACGGAGAGAGAATATAGCGACAGCTCATGATGGATTGATTTAAAAGTGTGCTTCACTGCGCATGCGTGCAGACTCATACTCGGACTGCATAATTAATCATCCACACAGCAACAAATAGCTCAAACTGATTCGTGGGGTTATGCATCAGTTTTGATGAATCGTTAAGCAAACGAACACATTATCTCTCCTGTGTTTGTCTGCCGAAAACCAGAGCTGGCCAAATCCACTTCAATATTTCTCATCCTGTAAAAAGACAGACATATTTAATGCGTGGCGAAATTAGAAAATAATCAAATTCAAATACAAATATCACTGAACAAATGTATATCCTACTTTATACATTAATTGTTAACAGCTGGTGGGAGAATTCTACTTAATCAACATTTACGAATGCATCCACTACAAATCGTCGCACTAGTGGACATTCCTAAATTTACATTACTTGAGTATAGACAACACTATAGCCTTACACTATAGCTTAGACAGGATCTCGCGGCGAGACATACGTAAACTAGACCCACGTGCCCTCCTTGCGCACTACAACCTATGGTTGTACGCAGGGTACCAGCCGGCCGAACTCCGCCTTAACCGAACTGTCCTGATTCCCAAGGTGCCGGTTCCTTCCGGGCCTAGCCAGTATAGGCACATAGCGATCTCCTCGTTCGTTATACGTGTGTTTCATCGGCTCCTGGCGGGGAGACTGTCCGGTCTCCTGGAGTTCCAGTCCCGTCAGAGAGCGTTCATCAAGGGAGACGGCATCGCGGACAACGTGTTTCTGTTGAGATGCCTGTTGAGGGACAGGTGCGACGAGTTGCGGCCGTTGTCCTTGGCGTTCCTGGAGGTGTCCAAGGCGTTCGACTCGGTGTCCCACGCCTCGCTCTTTTTGGCGGCGAAGAGAATGGGGGTGCCTGGGCCCTTCATCAATTATCTTCACAGCCTCTACTCGGAGGCCTCGACGTCCCTTTACGTCGATGGCCAGTTCAGCAACTCCGTGCGCCAAAGTAGGGGAGTGAAACAGGGTGATCCTCTTTCACCGTTGCTGTTTAACTGTGTCATTGACTGGGCGTTGGAGTCTCTGGATTCTGAGATGGGCGTCGTGATTGGTTACGGTGGCCCTCGCCTCAATCACATGGCTTTCGCTGACGATGTAGTAGTGATTGCACAGAGTCCGATTGGCAGTCAGCATCTTTGCCGTCAATTCGAGCGAGCGTTGGGACACTGCGGTTTGGCACTAAACGCGGACAAGTCCAGAACGGTGAGGATAGCGGTCAGTGGGAAGAACAAGAGGTGGGTCTGTGACCCTACGCCGTATCTGTTTCTCTCAGGCGGACTACTGCCCGCGGTGCCGATCTCCCATGGGTACAAATATTTGGGGATCTCCATTAGCGTCAGAGAGAGAGATGCAACCCCAGAGGAGATACTAACTAGAGGCATAAATCAGCTGACAAAGGCGCCTCTGAAGCCTCAACGACGGGTTTATATACTGTGTAAACAACTTCTCACAAAATTGCACCACAGGTTCGTACTCTCGAAAACCAGAGGGGTGGTCCTAAGACAATTAGACAAACTGGTCCGGAGGGGTCTGAGGGCCTGGCTTCGGCTGCCCCACGACTGCACCAATGCTTACATACATGCCGATGTGAAAGACGGCGGGCTCGGGATTCCTTCCCTCCGTCTAGCTATTCCTACCATGAAATATGCCAGAATAGAGCGCCTGGCAAGGTCCGGGGATAAGGTGATCCAAGCTCTGGTAGCCCATTCACGGACCTTCTCACGAGAACTAGACTCGTGTTTCACACCGATTATTCGGGAAGGTGGGCTAGTCGTTCACAACAAAGCAGACATAAGAAGGGCATGTGCGAGCGCCCTATACAGGTCAGCCGATGGCTACGGCCTGAAGGCCTCTTCGGACGTGCCACATGTCAACTCATGAGTAAACGATGGCACTAAACTTCTATCAGGTAGTGCATATATTCACGCCCTTCAAATAAGAGGCGCGACGGTTTCCACTAGGAAAAGGGCGGCTAGAGGTCGACCCCAGGCGGATGACAGGTGCGATGCATGTGGACGTACCGAGACATTCGGACATGTGCTACAAGTG
>CM034544.1:47598635-47621135 GCA_020002185.1 Paraescarpia echinospica | reverse complement strand
TATTAACATATCCGAAGATTAACATGTGACCTGTTGCCTAGCAAAAAAGAATGCCGGACACATGGAGGTTTCGTAAATTCAGACGTACATTTTCTTGAAATTCTTCCCTTCTTCCCGTTTTTCTTTATAACAAAAACATGATATAAAGTTTTTAAAACGACATCTGCCATGGTTGAATGTTTGAACTAGCAGATGTCTTACAGCAATAGTGATATAGTTTACTTATTTTACGGTTATAAACATTGTTTGTAAAGGCACGCCAACAATGTTTTCATCAGCATTATTAGTGTAACGACTGTGCGGAAGCCTGTTGGTGCCACCAGAATAACATTTTCTATCTCGTAATTACAAGATAGTAGAGAACCGGAAGTGGAACGCTTTTTTAGCAATCAAATGTGCAGCAAGGAATATACGGCCGCCACTTAATTATATCAACCGTATACGTGCGGGTAGCGGGAGATCTACCAGAACTGGTGTTGGAAGCCATGGATCGTGACGTTGCGGCTGCTCTGTACTTCCACATCGGGTTACTTGCATGTGTATATATCAATTATATATAACTGGTTTCTGAGGTATGTGTATTTTGCTCACAATAAAGGTCTAAAAAACCTCTCGCGAGTGATTTACTAAATTAAATTATCATTATGTTTATCAACTTGGTGCACATTAACCATACACTGTGTTTATGTTCCAAGTATGTTGATGTGATCTATACATTGTAGAGAACAATTCCACAAAGTTTTATTGACACAGGTTCGATAGTGCAAGAGATATTAGCCTGTGAAATGTGAATATTTTTATTTATTTTTAAGAAGTCATCACAAAAGTCCCAAATTTCAAATTGTCGTAAATCGAAAACTACTGGAGCTAGAACACTCAAATGTCGAATTCTTGCTTATCTTTCCAAAGGTTTTCGCCACGCTGGTTCATTAAAAAAATTGAAGAGATGCGTGCCGCACCCGTTGGTTGCGTTCACACGGAATGACCCTTTACAAACTGTCAACCAGTCATACAGCCGTTAATATATATATATATATATATATATATATATATATACATAATTTGTATTATATATATATATATACATATATATACAAACAACTAGACATTGCAATGTCTGCAAAAACTTAATAGAACACTAAATAAAAGTCTTTTATTGGTGATGAGCAACCGAAACCTAACTATTAGAGCTACTTACACGTGTACATATTTTTATATATTTGTAATTAATGTTATGTGAGATGTTTTGTTACGTGATTTAATTTAATTGTAGACGGGAAATTATATTATATAAAAAATACATAAAACATTGCAAAATAAACAGTTAAATAATAATATAAATATAAAATAATTTATGTGCGTATTGTAATATACTATTATAAAGTGCGTTCATGATCATCAACATTTAAATTTAGTAAGTACTAAAATGAAATATATTTTCACTGTATTAAATACCCGATGTAATAAATACATAACATTACATTTGTAATAACCTTATTGAATTAAATACAGGTTATATCATTGATTGCGTAAAAATGTTAACGAAGAACCAGTTGTGGTCTAACCCCACATTGACTTCAGCTTAACGTTAACCTTAGTCTTATAGTGGAGCCACCAAACCGATTTATTGTGAAACTTATGCTTCGGATAGCAAAATCAAGCTTTTTGTACATTTTGATCGTAATAAGACAGTAATTATAGTTTTTATTACGTGTGTGTAGAAGATATGTAGTAGTAGTATGATGAGCTGTTTGGAGACTGTAATTTACCGTTTTCGTGGTTGTTTTGGGGTGCCGGGCTAAACTGCAAAAGTATACCCTGGACATTCTAAATTATACATTCCGCACACTCGCATGCACATGTATCTAGATAGCGGATGGATGTTCCCACACGTCAGCGCTGTCTACATCAAGAACCATACAGCCACAACACACTATTATATGAGTTTGGCCTATACTTACCGACTGGTTCTTCGTAGAACATTTCAGACTACGCTGATAGCAATATACAGCGACAACTACTTCCGGTCAACTGCTATCTCGTATAGTATCTCGTAATTACGAGATAGGTATCTCGTAATTACGAGATAGAAATGTCCGTACCTTCCACGTGTTCGGCACCCATTTTGTCATACTTTTACGGACTTCGATTTGGGAAAACAGGTCACGCAATGGATAGATAGGACAAATGTTTTATCTGTTGCATCCATACAATATGGCTACTAGTGCAGTCCTTCAGAGTCCGTTTTTGTTCAGAATCCCCTACCCCCAGGAAGCACATCGTAACGTTGGCATATATATATATATATATATATATATATAACAGTATTCTACCTGCGACTTACTAGTCAACAAATATATATTCTACGAGTAACAAAATCGATGTGTCCATAATAGATCGGGGATTTGTCTAAAAACAAACGCACGCGCACGCGCACGCGCACGCGCACGCACACATCACACGCACACGCACACGCACACGCACGCACACACACACACACACATTAAAAATACTCAATCATTTCGACTGTTTTGCTCTTTTAGTTTCAGACTAATTTTATTAAAAGCAAAGTTATCAAGAATTCACTAGTATATTCCTGTTTGTTTGCGTATATATGTGTTACCGCGTTTTGTTGAAATTAATAGACGGACTATTTCGTTCCGGATTTTGACTCGAAGGAATCGAAACTTTCCAAACTTTCTTAAATTTGGACATGAACCTTTCGGTGGAATCGGCTTGGATAGTCACGTGATCACCTGGTTGTACGAGATTCGGCCATGTGTGTTTACAGATAGAACGGTCGCTATTTCTCGTAGTAATCTGATGTTAGGCAGGGATAAATTAGAGAGGCAAGAGGCAATTAGTGATAAGACAGTATCCGCGTATGAAGGTGTGTTTCTATTTTGGAGAGACAATATGCGGGACCGACTACGCAACGAGACATAATCCAAACTGCCAAAAGAAAGAGCAGGAGACTGTGAAGACTGAAGCGGAGTCGTCAGAACGTGACAGAACACATGCATTGCAGGCTGCAGCGTTCACAACCATTATTCCAGACAGGTTTGCATCAAAACACGGTGCTACGGTAGCGCACGGCCGCAGCGGCGCAGACTGGTGCAAACCGGGTCGCACTTTGGGCCTCAAAAGTGCGGTAAGACGCAATATTTTCGTGACATAAATGTACCTGGGATGATGTTGAATGATGGAACTAAACCACTGAGGTATCAAATTTAAGCAAACATGTAGTTATAACGAGGAAATCGATGTGGGCCCGGATACTAGGCCAGAATTACCCTAGGCAAATGCCGACTAGATATTATTATGTTGCTTGTGGCAAATTGAATTGATTGTTTACCTACCTCAAATATGCCCTGGTTGCTATCAGCTAACAGTATGACGCTGTGACAGTCGTTTATGATAGCAGGCCTGGGCCGGGGAAATAGCAACATGTGATAAGTATGTAATAGTAACTACGAAGCCTAATAATTAACTTATCGATATTACTATTGAACATCCCAAAGTTCAATTTATGTTCGGAAAACCATCGCCCTCAATTCTGCGAAAATGGTTATGACATGGGCAGGTAGCATGCGACCGATTTATGTGTGGATTGGTCACGTTTGGCAGGTGGTCTATCATTGCAGTACATATGTATTAGTGTTGCTTATGTTAGAAACAATCAGTGCTGACTATTAATGCATGGAACATATTTTAGAATTTGAGGTGTGTCATCACCACATGATGATATATGCGGCAAAGCTCTTCACATTCAGGTGAATGATAATTGTGGTACACATTATAATTACTGTTTCACAAAACGTTTAATCAAAATCATAAATAAAAGCAGAGGACAACAATGTGATAGTTTTGTTTGTCTGCATGAGGATTTTGTTGTAATTGCATATTGTTGGTAGAAATCCATGTGAAGTCAAAACAATGTAAAATAAAAAACATTTTATTGAAACTCTATTATGACTCGAGTGAATACAAAATAATAAAAAGCACAATACAAATCCATGTACAATCACTGTCCTTCATGTTTATAACATAACAATTTTTAACATAATATACACTTCACATGCACGTGAAATGTAAATAAATGAGAGAGAAAAATTTGGAAGTTTAGGAAGAGTTTTTAAAAAGTCACGTATAACAAAAGCAGTTAATTCTCTTATGATTCGTTGTTACAAAAAAACAACACTGTGATATCAAATGTGAATTGTAGTTTGTACCATGTATGTCTTGCATGTTTACAACTCACAAAAAATAGTGACTAGAAAATGATGTGTACTAGATAACAATTTGTTATATCACATGCCAATAAAATATAAACCAAAGAGAAAAATACAGCTTGGGAAGAAAATGTCATACGTATGTATCAAAAACAAGTATTTATGTAATATGCACATGCACAAAAAATGTAAACCAATACGAAAGAAAACAACACAATTTATGAAGAGGTTTACTTGAAAAAATGCCATATGTACATTATCAAAAACAAACAATTGTGTTACGAATCTGTGTTACAAAAAACAATACAAGGATGATAATGAATTGTAATTTGTACACTGCCTCGTATGTTTACAACTCATAAAAAATAGTCACTAAACAATTACAAATGACATGTTGACGAGAATTACATGTACATACAATCATGATACTTGCTCCGGAACTTACATTTATTTTACTCAAGCGTTGTTTTCTAACATAGTCAATACACTGTGTATTATCATTACGCAAAATGAAAAATCAGTGTAAATTATTTGTGAAATTACAAACCGGTAATAAAAAAGGATCAAAATGTAACTAAAGGTAAGGTCTTATATAGCGGAGTATCCAGTCCTCGGGACTGCTCAAAGCCCTTTACACTTTACTCCCTGGCAGACCTGTTCAAACATAATAACACGATAATGATATGATACATGGCATGAAAAATATATACAGTTTAGAGGATATAAGCTAAGAAGTGCATCAACAAATTGTTGTTGACAAATGTGAAAAGTCTTTCAAATGCCATTATTACATCATTAACTTGAGTTGTACGTAACAATCACCTAGAAATAATAGATGCATTGAAGACAAATGGCATCTATTGTTGACTTTTGATCAATGTGTCGTCACGTAAAAATATAATTTGTGTCAAAGCCATGTTAAAAGGTACTGTAGCATTTCTGCTATTTGTGGGTGTTTAAATCTACTTTTCTTAGGTTTAATTTGGTAACTGAGGAAGGTAAAGCCAGTAGATAGGCAGATTGTAGACCAACCGCCATAGTTACGTAATTAGAGCAACTCGGTTGCAGATGCGCTCAGTGGGGCGTGGTATTCTTTTGCTAGCGTTTCTATGCCAGCAGGTGGTTTCACTGTATCTTAGAGGGCGTTGCACAATGCGTAGCTTGAATTGTATACTGTATTAGCCAATAAAAATGATGGAAACTGGTATATATGTGATGATGTGTAAATAGGTCCGCTTACATAAACGTCTGTCATAAGCATTTCGCCATCTGGGCGCTGGCGAAGGACTGGGACACGTTCCCTAAATTTGTGTGTGCGATATTCGGCGTCCAGAGTGACTGTTCGAGCTTCGAAGAAGCCATGCCGCCACGTCAGCGGTTTATTGAAGAAACTTTCCGGTCGGCCCCGCGACGTCCAAGAATGGCTGTCACGGCGAATATTTGCGCCGATGAGCAAAAATCGCGACGCCCTCATCCCAGCTCGGGCCATCCTCGAACAGCGGTCTCACAGCGACTTCGTCCGACAGCGTGACCGAATGCGACTCGAAAATTCGTAACGGCCGGCGACAAGCGTATACTGCCCGGCGTCGTCATTCGCGCGAACCCATTCGTCCGTCTTCTCAATCGTTTGCGACCAGGCAAGACCACTCGATCGAAGCACGGAAGCCACTCGAGAAGTCGAAGCGGCCGGCGGTAAGCGTCTACCGCCCGACGTCGTCATTCACGCGAACGTATTCTAATGACTTCGCAATCGTTTGCGATCGTGCGATACAAGTCGATCATAGCACGGACGCGACTCGAGAATTCGCGGCGGACGGCGGCAACCGTCGATTGCCCGGCGTCATCACTCGTGCGGCCGAGATACACCGTTCTGATTGTTTTCTGAGCTCGGCGTGATGACTTCATCAAACGTTCGTATAGGGTCGAGATGGGAGTAGCCCAATGTAAATGTCTATTTTCTAAATGAACGTTTCTATTACTTGCTGTTTTATGTATGGTAGTTATCTGTGGTTTTGAAGTGAGGCACTATTACCCTAGAAGTATATATATATATATAATATATATATATATACAGTCGTATATGATAGCAGGCCAGGGCTGGGGAAATAGTAACATGTAATAAGTATGTAATAGTAACTACGAAGCCTAGTAATTAACTTATTGGTATTACTTTTGTATCACTATTGAACATTCCAAAGTTAAATTTATATTCTGAAACCATCGCCCTCAATTCTGCGAAAATGGTTATGGCATGATTTATGTGTGGATTTATCAGGTTTGGCAGGTGACCTTTTGTTGCAGTCCAGATGTATTAGTGTTGCTAATGTTAGAAACAATCAGTGCTGACCATTAATACATGGACCATATTTTCAGAACTTGAGGTGTATCAACACCACAGGCAGATACATGCGGCTCTTCACATTCAGGTGAATGAATATTGTGGTACACATTATAATTACTGTTTCACAAAACCTTTCATCAAAATCAAAAATAAAAGCAGAGAACAACCACGTGATAGTTTTGTTTGTCTGCATGAGGATTTGGTTGTAATTGCATATTGTTGGTAGAAATCCATGTGAAGTAAAAACAATGTAAAATAAAAATAAATTATTGAAAGTCTATTATGACTCGACTGAATACAAAATAATAACAAGCACAGTACAAATACAGGTACAATCACTGTCATTCATATATATTTGTTGTAACCGATTAATGTAATGAGAGTCCGTGAGGGCTAGCGATATGTTGTGTATTTATCTTATGAGATTTATTCTTAGATAACACTTGGCGCCTAGTGTTTGGTCGTGTAGTGGAACAATCCACCTTAGAAATGAAGAGGAATTGGATAACTGAAAGATTAATTATAACTTTACTTTCTTAGTTAGATAGATTCAAAGATTCAGTGTTATTGTTTATTAAGTTCTGTTAAGATTTGGTTTACGGGATTTCTATATTCTTTTCATCTTTGCTAATCGAGATACTTACATAAAGGAATATATCTTGCAATAAAGTTTATTAAATTTTCATCGTTCTTTGTTACTTGTTTAGCTCCTTCTCATGTGCGTTGACCTTAACATATAAGAATCCTACTAGACCTGAGCCATCTAGTGTATGGAGACCTCGCTAATCCGTGACAGGTACTTTGTCTGTTATATATGTACAAACGGACAGCAACAATTCAGGAAGCTGGTATCCATTACCATCGAATACCGCGAATTCATACAGCCATGTCATCAATAAACAAATCGATGTAGTTCATCGAAGAATGCTCAACACTGAACCTGTCTCACCCGAGAGTTGTTGCCCGAAGACCCACATTATATCTGCCAGACCTTGTCACCCACCAACTGCAGAGCTAGTCAGGCGTCACCATACTCGAATATCGAGCAACCTGCGTTCTATATTGCTTTCCAGTCAGTCAAGCTAACCAACAGATTTGAAAACCTGTGCACACCCCATTGGCACGGGGGAATCCGTAACAGATGCGAAACAGTTGAGGATCACTCAGTGGACATTCACAGGATAAACTGTCTATATGCAGCATGCTGCATGGCTGTTGAATCTTGTCCGAGGCCCTGGACAAACATATCTACCCAGTATGCCATATTATCTCGGGGAACTAAGTGATTCTAAGCAAACTAGTTCAATCTCCTGTAAACAAAAACATATTTTCAAGTTAACAAAAACTTACATTATGTAGTAGTGTTGGAAATAAATAATTATGGCGTGTCATAATAAGTAAATATATAATAATGTTTCATGAATGACCTACAGCATTTCACACACAAAAATGCAGCAAGAAATGTTCTACATACAGCTGCATCTATACATGTTGATATCTTGGGAACAATGAGTGGGGTTGTTTCGGGAAGGGTGGGGTTGATACAGCATGCAGATGCGCTAAGAAATCATTGTTATTAATTGTTAGCTACATTAACTTAACCATATCCCCGTAACACAATTATTCAATTTTTTTTACATTTATGGTCAGAATAAATATATCTGTCATAGTCTTGTCTGTCATGAGGATCTGCTACATTATAGACACTTTAAGCTTAACATCGAAGTTGACGTTGAACATTCAAAATATGAAATTTGTATCACCACAATTCTCCGAACTACTTAATCAGCGTTGCAATCACAATGGCATTCTACTGTGTTAGTAATGCGTAGATAAAACGTTAACAAATACTTTGTCAGCAAAATGCCATTCCACCGGCTGACGCTGCATACACAGAGACACGAAAAACATATTCTGAAATATTCCTTCCTGACGTTAAAGTTATGAATCTACCAAATCAAAATTGACTTATGGGGGTACCAGTGATGTGGCGAAATGCAATAAATGCAGGTAGAACGAAAATATTCCACGTTTGTTACATTTTAACATGGCAACAGGGGCTGATAAGAGCATACGAAAGCGAAAATGACACAATTCTTGAAGCATTCTGGGAAAATGTTGAGTCTACCCACTCAAAATTGGCTTGTGCAGGTACTGGAGATGTAGGGCAATAAAAACTGATACATGTAAAAAGATAATACACCAAGCCTGCTACGTAGATGCAGGACATTGAGAATGCATACCACCGGCCACGCGTGAATTTCGCAATATTTAAAGTGATATGGAGCATAAAGTTATGAATCTGCCTAATCAAAATTGGTTTACGGAGGTACCAGTGATGTGGAGAAACAAAATAGACAGACAGACAGACGGACAGTATTTATTTTGACCACCATAAACACATAAACTACAATATAATATTCATTGTAAGGTCAGGGAGGCTTCCATTAAGACAATTATCATGGGAGCCACCCCACTGATGTAACATAATTATATGATTATCACGATCATACGATGATGATCAACTGTATATGCATACATGTATATGTGTATACATAGTATATACATAAATTAGTTTAAACAAATGCAAAGTCATGTCTAGTTTCAGAATGGCAGATGTAACAGTTAGAAATATGACAACAGGATTCATAATTCTTGATAAAGTAATTGTTTGTATGAGTGGGAAAACCATATAAGCTGAGTGTAGAAATTTTATCAAGGATGATATTTGGAGTATTGTTAACAGTTTGTATAATGTTGTGTCTGATGTACTTTTTTGCATATTGATGATTAACTCTGGGAATAAATAAGTGTGTGGTACTGGTGAATTGCAAAGTTGTATGTGTATGGAATACGACGAAGATAAAGAAAAACAAATAACAATAACGCCAACAGCAACAACAATAGCAGCCTAATCAATAGACAATGGAATACCACTACAACATTCGTCTTGGGTTAATTATATTAAATGTTTATTTATTGTAGAATACATTGCCTGTCGGGTATGACTATCATACGCTTCTGCCGGCATGGATCGGTTCGACTGTCAATTGTTTGTCATCGTGACGCACAGTGCTGCTGGAGGCATTCCACTGGGAATTCTCATCACGACGTCACGGCAGCTTTGCGGCTTTACACCGAACTCTTGTGACCAAATGCATTTTTGGAAGAGGTGTACGAGGCCCACAAGTATTAATGACAGACGACTGCGACACTGAAAGTCAAAGTCTGGCCTCCGTGTTACCAGAATCGACATTGCTCTTGTGCACATTCAATCTTCTGTAAGCAGTTTGGCGATTCCTGTGGAACTCGTTCGCATCTGATGCCGAAAAGAAGGCCTGCAAGATCACTACGCAAATTGAGCTATTGCGTGGTCAGCAATACATCCCTGGGCAAGAACCGCTCCTCGAAGTATTAGATGTGTCATCGGGCCGTGGCAATTGAGCTATAATGACACAGACATGATCTAGACATGTATACATGCAACTGTTCATATGTAAATCATTGAAATGTTGATGGTTATCTTCCTACAAGTTCTGCTCGATTATATAAGAAACATGATTCCAGTGGTTCATGAGTGAATGGAAGTTGGAGTGACCAAGTAATCTTATATCTGAACATCCTGTTGGACAAAGAACTGTGGTCAGAAGGTGTCTTGTATAGATGGTTCAGACAAATACATAATAAAGTGAATACAACCTTCAAGAACTTTAACTCCCCCGGTTGTCGTGAATTATTAATGATCACATATACGTCAACTACCTCGGTTTTGGTTCAGCAAAGTATGACTATTCAGTTTCAGTACAAAATCCAGTGGAACTGCATTCATGCAGAAATTATTATTAGATGGACTTGTAAGAATGACTGATAGTACTTCATGCAACAAGTTTCTGTACCATAGCGAGTGGTGCTGTTTAGTTGAAGTCTTAATTACTAAGTTGGTTGATCCTTGTTCACACCCCTTTAAAAAATCCGTAATTGTATGACTCTGATAGAAAAGGCTTCCTTTCTAATATTTATATGTGCACATTCTTGGAATTGTTTCAAGCTATGACCCCTTGTTCCTTCTTTTATTTCACAGTCTTTATGTAGCTTCAGAATGTTGTATTGTACCATTGCCAATTATTTTTCCCAGTCAATGTTTTAAAATATTTCCTTTATACCTTTACAATATCCTTGTTTGTAGTAATATTTAATATTTTATCTATTTATGACTTGCTTTATCCGCATAACACCTGAATGTTACAATGGGAACAGAGTGAGCACTTTTTCTAAGAGAACGCTCATATACTATAACATCAATCATTCCTTTCTGTTTGTTAAAACTAAGTAAAGAGCATGTAACTTGTTTCCTAATCACCCACTTGTGGGCAGTGTAACATGATGGAAGAGAAAATTATCTCTTACGTTAGATTATGGATTACTGGTTGAGATAACTGGTTGAGAATATCTCTTATGTTAGATTGTAGATTACTGGTTTCGATTACTGGTTGAGAATGAAATATTGTAGCAGTCATGAGGCTCTTTGGACATAAAACTGAAGTTACTGTGCATGCTTCTATACCTCCCACTCATGATACAACAATTCGCTGAGAATGCTTACATGTATTGAAGAAATATCACAAGGCGAGCAGAATGTTTGCTATATATTACAGTAATGTGTCTTCAAGGTATAATTTGTTTTAATTACTTTCAATACCTCTCGATTTGTGATTTAATAATTAATCTCTCATGATGTAGATGTGGAAAATAAACGCTGTTATTTTCTCCAAACGTGCTATTTTATTTCCTTATTAATAACATTGGTTATCAAATTAATAAACAATATTTAGATTTACAAATATAGTATAATGCACATTTTCTTCATTTACTATAAAACTGCATTGCCTCCACAACGAATATACTGTACTATAAATATATATATATATATATATACATACATACATATGTAATGAGAGCGCTAAGAGCTTAAATATTAATTACATTATAAATATTAACTTACTGTTTAATTGTTTTTCATATCTTAGTTTAAAATGTTCTCCTTCCCAATGACAGCACTTATCTCAGAACCTTCAGACTGACAGTCACATGCGCTAATCACTACAGTCAATACAACATGTCATCGGATTATGCAGAACGATTAAATACTTGATGGTGCGGGCAATCTTTTTTCCGTTTAACAAAAACCTAATCAAATTCTTCCGTACGATATCAATTTGCTAAATCTTTAACACCTATTCCGCCAAATTTCTGCAAACAAACTGTTAGAAAAGTTGTTTGAGTGTGGGTGGACCGATGGATGTACTGTTTGGGAAAACAGAATTCGCAGGCGGGGTGCATATAAGCGGGTGGGGTGTATACACAAGGGTGGGTGTATACAAGAGGGTGGGTTAACACAAGGGGGTTGGGTGTTTGGAAGGGGGTGTTATTTTATGTAACTTATTGTTTGAATTTGTTTTATTTCCCATTTATTGTTATTGCACATTACAGGCGTATTGACTAAACACAACTAATTGTAGCCGAAATATACGAGCTGTGCACTTCATTGTTGCAGCAAGTCGTTGGATAATATATCCCCGTCTTTTTGTCATCCATCAAAGCCAGTACCGAGCTGTACTCAAACGTTGGGTTGGCTGCCAGAACGTACGGGCGCACATGACGCAACTCTTTCAATCGTCACAACTCAAATGTGTCATTAATAACCTCAATATTGCCTTTCAGCAATTGTGTACAACATAGAACGTAATGTTGATTCGTTAAATTAAAGGGTGACGCTTTGAAGGGTTTACTATCGTTTCTGCAACGAAAACGGCCTGATCCAAAATTACTTCTTTTGTCTCAGATATTCAGTGTTCATGGTTTTTACTAAAGTGATATCTGGTTCATCTGGTTCCCTTGTTATCCGACATGTATGGGCTTCGATGCTTCAACTAGACATGATTCCCTTACAATTATCTACTTAAGGGAGAGCGTTGTCGTGATGAATTAATTAAATATCAAAACTCAAAGCAAACTTCTATTACTTACTCCCTGAAAAGCCCGAATTACCCCCAGTTGCTAAATACCATGATACACGTCGTGATCTGACCGTTATACCTAACAAGATCAATTGTCATTAAACTACTAACGAAGCTGGTGCTGCAGTTTGGTCAGATGAGTTCCTCGTGGTGATAAATATAATGTATTACGTACAACAACAATCGTGCTGACGTTAAACGTTGGCCGTAATGACGTAAGTCAGATTGGTGGACGATGACGTAGACGATCCGAGACGACCCCGGCACATCCGACACGGCATATAGATGTGGGTCGACGGCGGCAGTTGGGTGTACCTCGTCAGTGTGCTCGACCTGGCGGCAGCGTGGACGGTCTACAATGAGAGTAGTTATGGCGACGACAACGAGGAGGTTCGTGGGTGAGCTATGTCCACGAAGCCGCTACATCGCTCGAGGCACCACCCAAATATAACACTGCTGCTTTGATTATAATAGCTTGATTATGAATGTCAAATGGATACCTGCCCGATGTGTGTACGTGTATGTATTGAAATGTGTGTATGAATGTGTGAATATAGGTGTACATGCAGGAACGTACGGATGTGTGAATGTGTCACTGTATGGATGTATGGATATGTTAGTGTGTGTGTGCGTACGCGTGTGTGCGTGTGGTTTGTGCGTGTGTATATGTGTGTGTGCGCGCGCGCATGTGAGTGTGTGTGCGTACGCGTGTGTACGTGTGTGTATATGTGTGTGTGTGTGTGTGTGTGCGCGCGCGCGCATGTGTGTATGTGTGTTTGTATGCGTGTGTGTGTATGTGTGTGTGTGTTTGTGCGTGTGTGGGTGCGTGCGTGTGTGTGGTGTGTGTATGTGCGTGTGGTGTGCGTGTGTTTGTGCGCGCGCGCGCGGATGCGTGTATAATGTATGTGTGTATGCGTGTGTGTGTTTGTGCGTGTGTGGGTGCGTGTGGTGCGTGTGTGTGGTGTGTGCGTGTGCCTGTGTGTGTACAACATCGGAGCTAACGTGTGCGCCAGTATTTCAACCAATGTCTGAATAACAGTACTTCTTATCAATGTCGATTCCCGCATACCCCGAATACAGATAACTACCTATCACGTGTCCCTCATAAGAGTTTTTGTATGGACCGATCGCAATACGACTAGGATAGGCTAGAAGGCGTCTTTGGTCCAGGTTATCCACACATATCTAGAGGAGTCATCCCAAGTCATCAAGCTACGCAGCAACGATCAACAGTTGCGTATCGTCGTCTACTACGACCCCGTCTCGATCCCGGCGCTGACGTCTGTCGGCCGAACACACATCAAAGTGAGTTGCTATTGACAAAATCAGGGCCGTAGCGTGCTTTTTTCAAAGTGGGATTCGTTTTACCATTGATGCCCTACTTGTCAACCAAACTGATGACGTTTTATAAGACAGACTTACACGCACAAAGCTTCCATCTGCATCCCCACCTTGACACCTGCAACCTCACCCTTCATCCCCACCTTGACACCTCCAACCTCCCCCTTCATCCCCACCTTGACACCTCCAACCTCCCCTCCAGGCTCACAGAAATCCTCCAGCAGCACCATTCATTTGTACTCGCCAGAAACCTCCAACTACATCCTCTCCTCCGACTACGTGCACGGTCGTTCATTTCACACGTCTTCCTATGGGTTCGAAATTCCGGGTTTAAATCCAGAAGTAGAGTTTCTCGTTATTTCCAATGTTCGGCAACGTTGCATTAATTGACTAGTATATTTACATTTTCGTTTCAATGTTATGGTCTTATGAGATCTCGTCCAACTAGTCAGCCTTTCGTCAGATTATTATCGCCAAACCGACCTTTCTCTGGTGGCACTGAGGGTGATCATTGCTAGGGTGCATGTCGTTCCCATTGGTTCTTTTACGTCCTAAAATAATTGAGACAGGACCGACATTAACGCGATCTCCGAGTCACGAGGGATACACAGTCCCCAATGTAGAGAGCCAGTGTTTACACCAAATATCATGCCCGTATACCTGCAAACTTCTGAGTTTCGAAATCAGGGAGCATATCGGAGTGGCTGAACCGGAGCTTGAGCACAACTCAGTTCTCAGCTGTCGACTCGACTTATGACAATGGAAGACGGACGGGTGCAATCGGAGGTCTGAAGCAAAACTCCGGGAGATTACCTTTTTTTCCGGGATATTTTTGTCTTCACTGAAAATCCGGGATATTTTATTCTTTTCCGGAAATAATTCACAAGAAATCTGGGAGTCTCCCGGAAAATCCGAGAGGGTTGACAAGTATATGCTCACCAAATCCAGGTTTCGAACTCAGAGCGTTGGCATGCCAGGCGGGTGTGCTAACCACTATATTATCGTGATGTGGGGCAAAGCACACCCTTTTAGTCACACATAGGCTGTAGTCTACTTATTTTCTTCTGTAGTCTTCGTTTTGTATTTTGTTTTATTATGTTATTTAATGGAGGTTATAATTACTAATAATGTACGCCTAATGCCACACAGACAGTGCTGATTCCGACGGCCGTGGAGTACTTCCGGAACACGCTTAAAGTGAGAGCCAGCACTGCGCCTGTTCGACTCTCCAGGTACGGTTTCACAGTGACAACGACATGACCATTTAGAAATATTTAGTAGCGGGTCACATTTCACCGATTTGTCTACACTTCGCAGGAACCGCTTCGTATATTTTGTAGTTATTTTCGGTTCACGGTTAGTGTTTACGAATAAGGTTTCATGGACATGGTGTGGCCAGTGATATTGTTGGGTGTACGGAACATTTTGTTAAATGAATGTCATTCCTCCGGCTCAAAACACATCTCGAGTTGAAAATAGGTCGACGTTTTCGCATTTGAACCATGCATTAGTTGTTGCTGCTGTTGTTGCTGCTCCTGCTGCTGCTCCTGCTGCAGCTGCTGTTGCCGCTGCTGTTGTTGCTGCTGCTGCTGGTGCGCTTGCACAGACCGTGTAATATGACGTTAGGCGTTGTCCTGCGGAAACAAGTTCATAATCTGGTGAATTAAAATAACATTTCCATTTCGACCAGTTTGTAATTTCGTTGTAGTTGATTCTAAGGAAATTACCTTCAACTGAGTGAGCCAATTGTTCCTAAAAATATGATGTCATGTATACCATACCTTTGACGTGGTTTCATTGGCTACTAATTATCTAGCGGTTTTGGGTAATTATTCTCACAACGAACACATAAACACACAAACACAATCGGACGAACACACGCGCGCGCGCACACACACACACACACACACACACACACACACACACACACACGCTCACACACATGCACACACGCAGACGCGTACTCATAGATACGCACGCACGCACGCGCGCACATACACGCACACAAGCACACGCGATATGCTTTAGTTAACTGGTAACTGAGATTGTTATGCCAAAATATAGATTAATAATTGCAACGCTACTTCGCCAGTTGTAGCCGTGTTGCTTTTTACAGAAGCTGCGTCAAACGTCTTGCTGCCTACGCGCCAGGAAATCCGCACAGACACTGCTATATGTGAGATATTACTAATAATAAATATATTTGAAAAGTGCCGTAAATGTCGATTCGAAGTATTTAACACATTAGTACTAAAAGCATAAATCAATAATAATAAATTAATAATAACAATTCGGACACCGTTCATCCCTAGTTTTCTAACGTCTCCGTTAGCGCTTATTTTTGTCACTAATTGGACACTTCCCTACGTCCGATCAGAGCCTGTAAGACGGACGCTAACTGCCAGAGTTGACAGCCGTATCTGTCACAATACATAATTAGCATACGCAGATATGACATGTGTATAACGCCGCGTTCGACAGATTGCTCCACTACCCGGTATTTGACGTCGGCAAAATTAACAATATTCCTGTATCTGTTTACATCACATAGCAATGGTGAACAAGACACATCACATAACGGTGCAGACAATGCAAACAACATTTTACAACTCCCGGACTTTGTGTATGATAGAGTTGTTTTGTTTAATTGTTTTGTTTTACAACCCCTGCCTCATATATTAAGTTCTGGTCGTCACTGAGATATACTTTTCAACGTTAGAAACTTATTGGAATCGTCACCCATCTGAAAGGTGGACACATCCCCGACACATCGGGAATGTAATGAATCAAAGTTTGAATGGAAGTTGAAAGTTTATTCATCAACAACAACAGTAGTACCTAAGAGGAAATGGGACCACAATTGCATTGACAGATCAAAGGATTCGGTCATATAAATAATGGCAAATGCATTAAAAGATCAAATGATTTTGTCATTTATTAGTAATTAACTAATTACATAAACAAATAATTTAAATGTCCAGGTCAAAGGTCAAGAGTCAAATATAAATTGCAAAGGTCAAATGTCACAGGTCAAAAGTCAATATAAAAGGTCAAATGACGCCCCCTGGCGAACAGGTGAACGCCTATATCTCCTTGCGTCTCACCAACTTACTAAGCGAGGACGTCACCATGCAAAAGTGGATGTGCATATAGACCGTAGTGAGGGCGCAACCATGCAAACGGAGTCACTTCATGGTAAAGGTAGCGACCTCTAGCGAGTCCTTTAGCGTCCTAGCGCTAGCTATACTTACTTACTAAGCGAGAAGGTGCCACCGTTGTTATACATATAGACCTAAGTATGATTCCTGTAGATATTACCAAGCAGACGCTGGAGTATGACTGGATATGGAGCAGCACCACGCCACCATAAGAGGCCCCCCTCTGGTTCTAGGTAGGCGCTGTCCCCTGCCGACGAGCTTCCACAATGTCGTCACCAAGCGCTCTGTTATGTGCGGCCTGCGGTCGTTCCTTCGACCGACGTGCACGACCGGAGAAACACGTTATGTCGATCGAGTCTAGAGCCAAAGAAGCAGGTCCGTTACGACTGTCAAAAGTTTGGTCGTACTTTCAGCCAACGGTACGTTACGCTGATGCACTTCAGGATGACCTGTGACGGACAGACTAGGACGTCGCCGGACTCAACCTGTTGTTGCCGTCGGTGCGGCCACCAATGGTGCTGACGAAGAGGCTGCCGTTCTCTTAGGTGCCGACGCCGTTTCGGAGGGCATGGGACAGGTCTTTAGCGAACACTGGTCGAGCATTCGCACGTCCACGGTGAGGGGACGAAACCAACTAAGATCCAATTTTCACCTTACCGCCTTGGACAAGAGTGCTCCACACGATTGACTGCGGCTCTTGTTCGAAGATCAGATTCGCGCATTCAGGATCAACATGAGTTCCGGCTTCGTCGTCAGACACAAGGCGACGGGTCCCTACATATACTACCACTCGTCGTACAACTGCTGCGGTCGGTACCTCGAGGAACCTTCCCTGAATACCACTGTCCAAGATTTCAAGCGTTTTCTATAACGTATCCACCAATCCGAAGTCCTACAGTGCGTCATAACCCAAAGACCCGATTCGGGCTGGACGGCCGAATTGGTGACTAAAACCACCTTCTTCTCAACGCTATCATCCCACACTCTATCGGTTGTATCGGCGTGATACTTCCCGAGTACCTGCGACGCAATAAGGCAGTCAAAGCCCTCGCCATAGTAGACCCTACACCAATAACCTGTGCTTTTTCCGCTGCCTGTCACTGCTCTGAGGGTGTGACGTAAGAGCTTTGGAGGCACCGACTTTGAAACTCTATACCGACTATACAATCAAGGGCAACGTCTACTCTTTTGACGGTGTTACGCTAAAAGACCCCGACCGGACGGAGACCGTCTTCCAAACGAAAGTGGTCGTTTGGAAGATGGTAAAACTGGAGGACTGGAAGACGACTGCCGAACTGAACTAGTCAGACGCTCGGTAGGTCGCTACCCCTTTGCTATGAACGTGAACTTGTACGACACTCACTACTCGTACATACAAGACGTATCCATTTTCTGTCACACGTACCGTTGCGGTAAGTGCAGTGCCTCGCTGTGGAAAACGGCGTGGGACTTAAACGTACGTGGGAGGGTGGTGTCAGACGTATCTACCCCGACGGTGTCTATCACCTGAAACCTTCCGTCTTCCAACAGCTGGAAGACGAGGGTAGCTACGTGGAAGAGGCCCTGCGCTATTACCCATACAGACCAACGTTCGATTTCGAGTGTTACTTCGAAGAGGCTCTTCTACCCTCGGACAGTACCAAACTCCAGTGGCTATCCATGCACGAGCATATCAGTGTGAGTATCGCGTCAAACGTCCCCTTGTATAAGTCGACGCAGTGTTTCGTCACGACCAGGAATTCGAACGAGCTCGTGAAGCTCAAGGTGACAGTCCTGGAAGAGGTAGACGACGCAGCGCGCGTTAGGCCCTGGAACCCTCGTACAAGCCTGTCTTCGAACTCACATCACTCAATATCGAGTGGAAAGAGAGGTGTCAAGAGGAGGAGGGTCTGACGAACCCGTACACCGCACTCATAAATTGTCTGCGCGCTCACCTACGTCAGCTCCTCGTCCTCAGTTTCAACTCGGGAAAGTAAGATCTGAAAGTCGTCAAGAAGCCACCTCACCACATCTTGTCAATGGCGAGGACCGGGACGTGTCGTTGACGTTCGTCATCAAGAGGAGCAACAACGTCATGTGTCTGTCGACGGAGACTCTCAAGTTACTGGACATCACCAACTACATCGCTCCCGGGTTCAGCTATGACAAGTTCCAGAAAGTCTATAGATGCGAGGTAACGAATGGTCACTTTTCTACTGGACGATCTGCGGAAATTGGACCACACAAAGCTTCCTCCGAAAGAGGCTTTCTACAGTCACCTGAACTGCGAGGATATCTCCAGCGAGGAATACGGGCGTTGCCGGGCGGTGTGGCGCGACGAAAGCATGACGACGCTGAGGGACTTTCTGGTCTGGTACAACAACAGAGACGTGACACCGTTCTTAGAGGCCGTAGAAAAGCATTTGTTTTCTACCAGCAGCAACGAATCGACAAGTTCAAAGACGGTATCAGCGTACTGGGACTGACGCTGCTCTACCTGTTCAACGACCTCCCGGCGACGACCTATTTCAACCTGTTCAACAAGCCGAACAATGATCTGCACCACCTCTGCAATCGCCTTTCTACACTGATTAGCGGTTTCAACAGATTTAAACCGTACGCTTGATTCGGCATGGGTAAAAGTTCGATAGGAAAGAAGCCGATCTACCAAACCATATAGCCATATCCATCAAATCTCCGTCTCTATTCCACCGGCTCACCAACTGATATAGACGTTTCTGCGTTGTCTTAGATGGTTTAACCGATGACGAAGGTAACTACGCTATATATAATCAACACCCACCACCCAGTGCTCTCAGCTACAGCGCGCTGAAGATACACAAAAGGCGCACGAACTGTCAAACAAAATGGCTGTTTGTTCTGTGAGGTGTTAATTAGTTAGGTAATTATTTAATTAGGTAATTTGATAACTAGTATAAATTTTTTATCGTTATACATTTTTGCTATTTTTATAATAACAAATCTTTTGATCTTTGGAATGTTAACTAGTTTATTAATTATTCATATAGTTAATTAGTACTAGGTTTTAATCTTTTGACCTTTTTGATTAGTTGTTTATGTAATTAGTTAATTAAATAGTTTTATATGGCAAATCCTTTGATCTTTTGATGTATTTGCCATTTTTATATGGCAGAATTCTTAGATTTTTCGTTGCATTTGGGGTCCCATAACATGTAAGTTACTACTAACAACATCAGGTACATATAAGTATGGTATGCTGCTACCTAGGAGACATAGCTGAAGTCACAACATTATCAAGTTATATAGTTTACTTACTAAATATACCTTGCCCTGACGCAAACGCACACACGCACACACGCACACACGCACACACGCACACACACGCGCGTACATACACATACAAGTTTATGGTAAATGCAAATTGGTTTACATACATAACTTTTATAAAAAAAATTCTTGAGTGTGTGTGTCTGTGTGTATAAATATTGTATATATACATATGTATATACATGTATATTATATATGTTGTTGTTGTCGTTGTTGCTGTTATTGTTGTTTTTGCTGCTGATGTTGCTGTTGTTGTGTAGTTGTCGTTTTTGTTGTTGATGTTGTTGTCATTGTCGTTTTCGTTCTCTTTCTCGTTCTCTTTCTCATTATCGTTATCGTTGTCGTTGCCGTTGTCGCGGTCGCTGTCCCTTTTGCTGTTGTTGTTGTTGTTGTTTTCGTTATCGTTGTCGTTGTCGATGTTGCTGTTGTTTTTGTTATCGTCGTCGTTCTCGCTGTCGTTGTCGTTGTTGTTGTTGTTGTTGTTGTCGTTGTCGTTGTCGTTGTCGTTGTCGTTGTCGTTGTCGTTGTCGTTGTCGTTGTCGTTGTCGTTGTCTTTGTCGCTGTCGCTCTCGCTGTCTCTGTCACTGTCGTTGTCGTCGTTGTTGTTGTTGTTGTTGTTACTGTTGTTGTTGTTGTTACTGTTGTTGTTATTGTTGTTGATGTTGTTGTTGTTGTGTTACCATTACGTTTCAGTGGTTGTGAAGCGACGACGCGGTGCGGTCGGGTCCAAGTGCCCAGTTCGCATCTCCTGGTACGTTCAACGGGTAACTTTACATGTGTCTCTCTGAACACACGACAGTTTATACTTCTACATCCTGTGTAGGATGTTTTACTTCCACAGACGTAGAAGGGACCAATGGGAGGACGACAACATTGTCTTAAGTTTCGAAGAAAGCAGGAGTTGGAATGGAGCAGCTCTGCCACTCGTTCGACGATATGTCAATAAGTAATCCGAAGTCAAAAGTTGTTTACAGTTGACTGTTAAATTTAACACATTTAAATTCATATTATAACAACAAGATCAATACTAACATTACAAAGCGACAACCTGTGAATAAACTATGCATTGTTAATCAGAATAATTGTTCAATCATTTAAGAAGGAAGCATCATGAGACATCAACCAAAATCGACACGCGTGGGCGATATTGAGCATACTTTACAACACGTCGTCTGTGGGTTAATTTAGGCGTGTCACTATGTGTTGAACGGACACACGGCTACGTCTGGCTCGGACGGTGCGGGAGTCAACGCACACTATATTCTCTACGTCTCCGCCAAGAACTCAGACTTATGTACTAGCGCCATCGCCTTCGCCAGCCACTGTCAGCAAGAACGATCTTTCGACAGGTCTCGTTGTCTTTGTTATCAGTCGCTGTTGTCCTCTTTACCTTAGCCGTTCTTTCACCTATTCTGCGACAGCCACTGTCAGCCCGGACAGTGCAGTCGTTGATTTCGTGGAACACTTTCGTTTAATGGGTGCTCCTTTTAAGGTTAATCTCCTATTTCGCGTATGCCTACCCCAGCCTTCATGTTGGCTTTTTATAGGTTAAAGAGTTGCAATGTAATAATTTGTTGTTACTATAGGGCCTCCTAAATGCGATTTTTTGTTCTCGTCTCATTTCAAATAAATTTTGCAGAAAAACAAATGATATAACATACTATTTATACAAATATGTGCATTTAACTTTGGATGTGATGCTCAAATTGGAATCTTCAAATTGATTGCGCTATTGATTAAGAACTTGTTTCTGTATTGATGTTGTCGACTTCCCTGCTTCCTCATCGCCCACGTGACCAACACATTCAGCAGGTCGAAGGTTATCTATCGACCTAACACATAACTTTGACTAGGTACCAATAGCAATTACAAAGGTCGATTCTGTCGATAAATAATACCTCTTTTATTTTCAATATTTCAAACACTACATAATGTGGACCCGCTTACAATAAATGAGGAAGTAGCGTTACTACTCAGAAAGTGTTAACATCGATTCATCATCATTCGTTGATGTGTCTATTCAGACCTGTCGCTGGTAACATCAATATCTGCCCCTGCAATATCGGTCAGAAGGCTGAACTCCGTCATTATGAAATAGCCACTGTGAAGCATGAAATATACCA
>CM034544.1:47500174-47597635 GCA_020002185.1 Paraescarpia echinospica | reverse complement strand
GATTTGTGGTGTGTGTGGTATGTGTTGTGTGTGGTGTATATCTGTGAGTGTATGTGTGGTGTGTGTGGTATGTATGTGTGGTGTGTGTTGTGTATATATGTGAGTGTATGTGTGGTGTGTGTTGTGTGTGTGGTGTATATGTGTGATGTGTGTGGTATGTGTGTAGTGTGTGTCGTGTGTGTGGTGTATATGTGTGATGTGTGTGGTGTATATGTGTGGTGTATGTCGTGTGTGGTGTGTGTGTGGTGTATATCTGTGAGTGTATGTGTGGTGTGTGTGGTATGTATGTGTGGTGCGTGTGTTGTGTGTGTGGTGTGTGTAGTATGTGTGTGTGTGGTATGCGTGTGAGTGTATGTGTGTGTGGTGTGTGTTGTGTGTGGTATGTATGTGTGTTGTGTGTGTGGTGTGTATGTGTGGTGTGTGTGGTATGTGTTGTGTGTGTGTGGTGTGTGTAGTATGTATGTGTGGTGTGTGTTGTGTGTGTATGTGTGTGTGGTGTGTTCTGTGTGTGTGGTGTATATATGTGAGTGTATGTGTGGGGTGTGTGGTATGTATGTGTGTTGTGTGTGTGAGTGTATGTGTGTGGTATGTGTGGTATGTATGTGTGTGGTGTGTGTTGTGTGTGTGTGGTGTGTGTGGTATGTGTGTGTTGTATGTGTTGTATGTGTGGTGTATATATGAGTGTATGTGTGGGGTGTGTGGTATGTATGTGGTATGTATGTGTGGTGTGTGTGTTTTGTGTGTGGTGTATATATATGAGTGTATGTGTGGGGTGTGTGGTATGTATGTGGTATGTATGTGTGGTGTGTGTGTTTTGTGTTGTGTGTGTGGTGTATATGTGTGAGTGTATGTGTGGTGTGTGGTGTGTGTGGTGTATATCTGTGAGTGAATGTGTGGTGTGTGTGGAATGTATGTGTGGTTTGTGTAGTGTGTATGGTGTATATTTGTGAGTGTATGTGTGGTGTGTGTTGTGTGCAGTGTGTGTGTGGTGTATATATGTGAGTGTATGTGTGGTGTGTGTGGTATGTATGTGTGGTGTGTGTTGTGTGTGTGGTGTATATGTGTGAGTGTATGTGGTATGTGTTTGGTGTGTGTGGTGTATATGTGGTGTGTGTGTTGTGTATGTGGTGTGTGTTGTGTGTGGTGTGTGTGTGGTGTATATCTGTGAGTGTATGTGTGGTGTGTGTTGTGTGTGGTGTGTGTGTGGTGTATATCTGTGAGTGAATGTGTGGTGTGTGTGGTATGTATGTGTGGTGTGTGTTGTGTGTGTGAGTGTATGTGTGTTGTGTGTGTGGTGTGTGTTGTGTGTGTGTGGTGTATATGTGTGGGTGTATGTGTGGTATGTGTGTGGTGTATGTGTGGTGTGTGTTGTGTATATGTGTGGTATGTGTGTGGTGTGTACTGTGTGTTGTGTGTGTGGTGTATATGTGTGGTGTGTGTGTTGTGTATGTGGTGTGTGGTGTGTGTGTGGTGTATATCTGTGAGTGTATGTGTGGTGTGTGTGGTATGTGTTGTGTGTGGTGTATATCTGTGAGTGTATGTGTGGTGTGTGTGGTATGTATGTGTGGTGTGTGTTGTGTGTGTTGTGTATATATGTGAGTGTATGTGTGGTGTGTGTGGTATGTGTTGTGTGTGTGGTGTATATGTGTGGTGTGTGTGTGGTGTATATGTGTGATGTGTGTGGTATGTGTGTAGTGTGTGTGGTGTGTGTCGTGTGTGTGGTGTATATGTGTGGTGTGTGTGGTGTGTGGTGTGTGTGGTGTATATATGTGAGTGTATGTGTGGTGTGTGTGGTATGTATGTGTGGTGCGTGTGTTGTGTGTGTGGTGTGTGTAGTATGTGTGTGTGTGGTATGCGTGTGAGTGTATGTGTGTGTTGTGTGTGTGTGGTATGTATGTGTGGTGTGTGTTGTGTGTGGTATGTATGTGTGTGGTGTGTGTTGTGTGTGTGGTGTGTATGGTATGTGTTGTGTGTGTGTGGTGTGTGTAGTATGTATGTGTGGTGTGTGTTGTGTGTGGTATGTGTGTGTTGTGTGTGTATGTGTGTGTGGTGTGTTCTGTGTGTGTGGTGTATATCTGTGAGTGTATGTGTGGGGTGTGTGGTATGTATGTGTGTTGTGTGTGTGAGTGTATGTGTGTGGTATGTGTGGTATGTATGTGTGTGGTGTGTGTTGTGTGTGTGTGGTGTGTGTGGTATGTGTGTGTTGTGTGTTGTGTGTGTTGTATGTGTGGTGTATATATGAGTGTATGTGTGGGGTGTGTGGTATGTATGTGGTATGTATGTGTGGTGTGTGTGTTTTGTGTGTGGTGTATATATATGAGTGTATGTGTGGGGTGTGTGGTATGTATGTGGTATGTATGTGTGGTGTGTGTGTTTTGTGTTGTGTGTGTGGTGTATATGTGTGAGTGTATGTGTGGTGTGTGGTGTGTGTGGTGTATATCTGTGAGTGAATGTGTGGTGTGTGTGGAATGTATGTGTGGTTTGTGTAGTGTGTGTGGTGTATATTTGTGAGTGTATGTGTGGTGTGTGTTGTGTGCAGTGTGTGTGTGGTGTATATATGTGAGTGTATGTGTGGTGTGTGTGGTATGTATGTGTGGTGTGTGTTGTGTGTGTGGTGTATATGTGTGAGTGTATGTGGTATGTGTTTGGTGTGTGTGGTGTATATGTGGTGTGTGTGTTGTGTATGTGGTGTGTGTTGTGTGTGGTGTGTGTGTGGTGTATATCTGTGAGTGTATGTGTGGTGTGTGTTGTGTGTGGTGTGTGTGTGGTGTATATCTGTGAGTGAATGTGTGGTGTGTGTGGTATGTATGTGTGGTGTGTGTTGTGTGTGTGGTGTATATGTGTGAGTGTATGTGTGTTGTGTGTGTGGTGTGTGTTGTGTGTGTGTGGTGTATATGTGTGGGTGTATGTGTGGTATGTGTGTGGTGTGTGTGGTGTATGTGTGGTGTGTGCTGTGTGTGTGGTGTATATGTGTGGTATGTGTGTGGTGTGTACTGTGTGTTGTGTGTGTGGTGTATATGTGTGGTGTGTGTGTTGTGTATGTGGTGTGTGGTGTGTGTGTGGTGTATATCTGTGAGTGGATTTGTGGTGTGTGTGGTATGTGTTGTGTGTGGTGTATATCTGTGAGTGTATGTGTGGTGTGTGTGGTATGTATGTGTGGTGTGTGTTGTGTATATATGTGAGTGTATGTGTGGTGTGTGTTGTGTGTGTGGTGTATATGTGTGATGTGTGTGGTATGTGTGTAGTGTGTGTCGTGTGTGTGGTGTATATGTGTGATGTGTGTGGTGTATATGTGTGGTGTATGTGGTGTGTGGTGTGTGTGTGGTGTATATCTGTGAGTGTATGTGTGGTGTGTGTGGTATGTATGTGTGGTGCGTGTGTTGTGTGTGTGGTGTGTGTAGTATGTGTGTGTGTGGTATGCGTGTGAGTGTATGTGTGTGTGGTGTGTGTTGTGTGTGGTATGTATGTGTGTTGTGTGTGTGGTGTGTATGTGTGGTGTGTGTGGTATGTGTTGTGTGTGTGTGGTGTGTGTAGTATGTATGTGTGGTGTGTGTTGTGTGTGTATGTGTGTGTGGTGTGTTCTGTGTGTGTGGTGTATATATGTGAGTGTATGTGTGGGGTGTGTGGTATGTATGTGTGTTGTGTGTGTGAGTGTATGTGTGTGGTATGTGTGGTATGTATGTGTGTGGTGTGTGTTGTGTGTGTGTGGTGTGTGTGGTATGTGTGTGTTGTGTGTGTTGTATGTGTGGTGTATATATGAGTGTATGTGTGGGGTGTGTGGTATGTATGTGGTATGTATGTGTGGTGTGTGTGTTTTGTGTGTGGTGTATATATATGAGTGTATGTGTGGGGTGTGTGGTATGTATGTGGTATGTATGTGTGGTGTGTGTGTTTTGTGTTGTGTGTGTGGTGTATATGTGTGAGTGTATGTGTGGTGTGTGGTGTGTGTGGTGTATATCTGTGAGTGAATGTGTGGTGTGTGTGGAATGTATGTGTGGTTTGTGTAGTGTGTGTGGTGTATATTTGTGAGTGTATGTGTGGTGTGTGTTGTGTGCAGTGTGTGTGTGGTGTATATATGTGAGTGTATGTGTGGTGTGTGTGGTATGTATGTGTGGTGTGTGTTGTGTGTGTGGTGTATATGTGTGAGTGTATGTGGTATGTGTTTGGTGTGTGTGGTGTATATGTGGTGTGTGTGTTGTGTATGTGGTGTGTGTTGTGTGTGGTGTGTGTGTGGTGTATATCTGTGAGTGTATGTGTGGTGTGTGTTGTGTGTGGTGTGTGTGTGGTGTATATCTGTGAGTGAATGTGTGGTGTGTGTGGTATGTATGTGTGGTGTGTGTTGTGTGTGTGAGTGTATGTGTGTTGTGTGTGTGGTGTGTGTTGTGTGTGTGTGGTGTATATGTGTGGGTGTATGTGTGGTATGTGTGTGGTGTATGTGTGGTGTGTGTTGTGTATATGTGTGGTATGTGTGTGGTGTGTACTGTGTGTTGTGTGTGTGGTGTATATGTGTGGTGTGTGTGTTGTGTATGTGGTGTGTGGTGTGTGTGTGGTGTATATCTGTGAGTGTATGTGTGGTGTGTGTGGTATGTGTTGTGTGTGGTGTATATCTGTGAGTGTATGTGTGGTGTGTGTGGTATGTATGTGTGGTGTGTGTTGTGTGTGTTGTGTATATATGTGAGTGTATGTGTGGTGTGTGTTTATTATTGTGTGAATTGGCCATGTGTGTATTGGTATTGTTGTGTGTGGTGTTGATAGGTGTTATTGTGGTGTATATGTGTGATGTGTGTGGTGTATATGTGTGGTGTATGTGGTGTGTGGTGTGTGTGTGGTGTATATCTGTGAGTGTATGTGTGGTGTGTGTGGTATGTATGTGTGGTGCGTGTGTTGTGTGTGTGGTGTGTGTAGTATGCGTGTGAGTGTATGTGTGTGTGGTGTGTGTTGTGTGTGGTATGTATGTGTGTGGTGTGTGTTGTGTGTGTGGTGTGTATGTGTGGTGTGTGTGGTATGTGTTGTGTGTGTGTGGTGTGTGTAGTATGTATGTGTGGTGTGTGTTGTGTGTGTATGTGTGTGTGGTGTGTTCTGTGTGTGTGGTGTATATATGTGAGTGTATGTGTGGGGTGTGTGGTATGTATGTGTGTTGTGTGTGTGAGTGTATGTGTGTGGTATGTGTGGTATGTATGTGTGTGGTGTGTGTTGTGTGTGTGTGGTGTGTGTGGTATGTGTGTGTTGTGTGTGTTGTATGTGTGGTGTATATATGAGTGTATGTGTGGGGTGTGTGGTATGTATGTGGTATGTATGTGTGGTGTGTGTGTTTTGTGTGTGGTGTATATATATGAGTGTATGTGTGGGGTGTGTGGTATGTATGTGGTATGTATGTGTGGTGTGTGTGTTTTGTGTGTGGTGTGTGTTGTGTGTGTGGTGTATATGTGTGAGTGTATGTGTGGTGTGTGGTGTGTGTGGTGTATATCTGTGAGTGAATGTGTGGTGTGTGTGGAATGTATGTGTGGTTTGTGTAGTGTGTGTGGTGTATATTTGTGAGTGTATGTGTGGTGTGTGTTGTGTGTGAGTGTATGTGTGTTGTGTGCAGTGTGTGTGTGGTGTATATATGTGAGTGTATGTGTGGTGTGTGTGGTATGTATGTGTGGTGTGTGTTGTGTGCGTGGTGTATATGTGTGAGTGTATGTGGTATGTGTTTGGTGTGTGTGGTGTATATGTGGTGTGTGTGTTGTGTATGTGGTGTGTGTTGTGTGTGGTGTGTGTGTGGTGTATATCTGTGAGTGTATGTGTGGTGTGTGTTGTGTGTGGTGTGTGTGTGGTGTATATCTGTGAGTGAATGTGTGGTGTGTGTGGTATGTATGTGTGGTGTGTGTTGTGTGTGTGGTGTATATGTGTGAGTGTATGTGTGTTGTGTGTGTGGTGTGTGTTGT
This sequence comes from Paraescarpia echinospica, assembly GCA_020002185.1. Lineage (NCBI taxonomy): Eukaryota > Metazoa > Annelida > Polychaeta > Sabellida > Siboglinidae > Paraescarpia > Paraescarpia echinospica. The sequence continues at coordinate 47,591,708 of CM034544.1, read as the reverse complement.
GTGTGTGTGGTGTATATGTGTGGGTGTATGTGTGGTATGTGTGTGGTGTGTGTGGTGTATGTGTGGTGTGTGCTGTGTGTGTGGTGTATATGTGTGGTATGTGTGTGGTGTGTACTGTGTGTTGTGTGTGTGGTGTATATGTGTGGTGTGTGTGTTGTGTATGTGGTGTGTGGTGTGTGTGTGGTGTATATCTGTGAGTGTATTTGTGGTGTGTGTGGTATGTGTTGTGTGTGGTGTATATCTGTGAGTGTATGTGTGGTGTGTGTGGTATGTATGTGTGGTGTGTGTTGTGTGTGTTGTGTATATATGTGAGTGTATGTGTGGTGTGTGTTGTGTGTGTGGTGTATATGTGTGATGTGTGTGGTATGTGTGTAGTGTGTGTCGTGTGTGTGGTGTATATGTGTGATGTGTGTGGTGTATATGTGTGGTGTATGTGGTGTGTGGTGTGTGTGTGGTGTATATCTGTGAGTGTATGTGTGGTGTGTGTGGTATGTATGTGTGGTGCGTGTGTTGTGTGTGTGGTGTGTGTAGTATGTGTGTGTGTGGTATGCGTGTGAGTGTATGTGTGTGTGGTGTGTGTTGTGTGTGGTATGTATGTGTGTTGTGTGTGTGGTGTGTATGTGTGGTGTGTGTGGTATGTGTTGTGTGTGTGTGGTGTGTGTAGTATGTATGTGTGGTGTGTGTTGTGTGTGTATGTGTGTGTGGTGTGTTCTGTGTGTGTGGTGTATATCTGTGAGTGTATGTGTGGGGTGTGTGGTATGTATGTGTGTTGTGTGTGTGAGTGTATGTGTGTGGTATGTGTGGTATGTATGTGTGTGGTGTGTGTTGTGTGTGTGTGGTGTGTGTGGTATGTGTGTGTTGTGTGTGTTGTATGTGTGGTGTATATATGAGTGTATGTGTGGGGTGTGTGGTATGTATGTGGTATGTATGTGTGGTGTGTGTGTTTTGTGTGTGGTGTATATATATGAGTGTATGTGTGGGGTGTGTGGTATGTATGTGGTATGTATGTGTGGTGTGTGTGTTTTGTGTGTGGTGTGTGTTGTGTGTGTGGTGTATATGTGTGAGTGTATGTGTGGTGTGTGGTGTGTGGTGTGTGTGGTGTATATCTGTGAGTGAATGTGTGGTGTGTGTGGAATGTATGTGTGGTTTGTGTAGTGTGTGTGGTGTATATTTGTGAGTGTATGTGTGGTGTGTGTTGTGTGTGAGTGTATGTGTGTTGTGTGCAGTGTGTGTGTGGTGTATATATGTGAGTGTATGTGTGGTGTGTGTGGTATGTATGTGTGGTGTGTGTTGTGTGTGTGGTGTATATGTGTGAGTGTATGTGGTATGTGTTTGGTGTGTGTGGTGTATATGTGGTGTGTGTGTGGTGTATATGTGTGATGTGTGTGGTATGTGTGTAGTGTGTGTGGTGTGTGTGGTGTGTGTGGTGTATATGTGTGGTGTATGTGGTGTGTGGTGTGTGTGGTGTATATATGTGAGTGTATGTGTGGTGTGTGTGGTATGTATGTGTGGTGCGTGTGTTGTGTGTGTGGTGTGTGTAGTATGTGTGTGTGCGGTATGCGTGTGAGTGTATGTGTGTGTTGTGTGTGTGTGGTATGTATGTGTGGTGTGTGGTGTGTGTGGTATGTATGTGTGTGGTGTGTGTTGTGTGTGTGGTGTGTATGGTATGTGTTGTGTGTGTGTGGTGTGTGTAGTATGTATGTGTGGTGTGTGTTGTGTGTGGTATGTGTGTGTTGTGTGTGTATGTGTGTGTGGTGTGTTCTGTGTGTGTGGTGTATATCTGTGAGTGTATGTGTGGGGTGTGTGGTATGTATGTGTGTTGTGTGTGTGAGTGTATGTGTGTGGTATGTATGTGTGTGTGTGGTATGTGTGTGTTGTGTGTGTGTGGTGTGTGTTGTGTGTGGTATGTGTGTGTTGTGTGTGTTGTATGTGTGGTGTATATATGAGTGTATGTGTGACGTGTGTGGTATGTATGTGGTATGTATGTGTGGTGTGTGTGTTTTGTGTGTGGTGTATATATGTGAGTGTATGGGTGTGTGGTGTATATGTGTGGTGTGTGTGGTGTATATCTGTGAGTGAATGTGTGGTGTGTGTGGAATGTATGTGTGGTGTGTGTAGTGTGTGTTGTGTGTGTGGTGTATATTTGTGAGTGTATGTGTGGTGTGTGTTGTGTATATATGTGAGTGTATGTGTGGTGTGTGTGGTATGTGTTGTGTGTGTGGTGTATATGTGTGAGTGTATATGTGGTGTGTGTGGTGTATATGTGTGATATGTGTGTGGTGTGTGTCGTGTGTGTGGTGTATATGTGTGATGTGTGTGGTGTATATGTGTGGTGTATGTGGTGTGTGGTGTATATCTGTGAGTGTATGTGTGGTGTGTGTGGTATGTATGTGTGGTGCGTGTGTTGTGTGTGTAGTATGTGTGTGTGTGTGGTATGCGTGTGAGTGTATGTGTGTGTGGTATGTATGTGTGGTGTGTGTTGTGTGTGGTATGTATGTGTGTGGTGTGTGTGTTGTGTGTGTGGTGTGTATGTGTGGTGTGTGTGGTATGTGTTGTGTGTGTGTGGTGTGTGTTGTGTGTGGTATGTGTGTGTTGTGTGTGTATGTGTGTGTGGTGTGTTCTGTGTGTGTGGTGTATATCTGTGAGTGTATGTGTGGGGTGTGTGGTATGTATGTGTGTTGTGTGTGTGAGTGTATGTGTGTGGTATGTATGTGTGTGGTGTGTGTGTTGTGTGTGGTATGTGTGTGTTGTGTGTGTTGTATGTGTGGTGTATATATGAGTGTATGTGTGGGGTGTGTGGTATGTATGTGTGGTGTGTGTGTTTTGTGTGTGGTGTGTGTGGTGTATATATATGAGTGTATGTGTGGGGTGTGTGGTATGTATGTGGTATGTATGTGTGGTGTGTGTGTTTTGTGTGTGTGGTGTATATGTGTGAGTGTATGTGTGGTGTGTGTGGTGTATATCTGAGTGAATGTGTGGTGTGTGTGGAATGTATGTGTGGTGTGTGTAGTGTGTGTTGTGTGTGTGGTGTATATTTGTGAGTGTATGTGTGGTGTGTGTTGTGTGTGACTGTATGTGTGTTGTGTGCAGTATGTGTGTGGTGTATATATGTGAGTGTATGTGTGGTGTGTGTGGTATGTATGTGTGGTGTGTGTTGTGTGTGTGGTGTGTGTTGTGTGTGTGGTGTATATGTGTGAGTGTATGTGGTATGTGTTTGGTGTGTGTGTTGTGTATGTGGTGTGTGTTGTGTATATCTGTGAGTGTATGTGTGGTGTGTGTTGTGTGTGTGGTGTATATCTGTGAGTGAATGTGTGGTGTGTGTGGTATGTATGTGTGGTGTGTGTTGTGTGTGTGGTGTATATGTGTGAGTGTATGTGTGTTGTGTGTGTGGTGTGTGTTGTGTGTGTGTGTGGTGTATATGTGTGGGTGTATGTGTGGTATGTGTGTGGTGTGTGTGGTGTATATGTGTGGTGTGTGTTGTGTGTGTGGTGTATATGTGTGGTATGTGTGTGGTGTGTACTGTGTGTTGTGTGTGTGGTGTATATGTGTGTTGTGTATGTGGTGTGTGGTGTGTGTGTGGTGTATATCTGTGAGTGTATGTGTGGTGTGTGTGGTATGTATGTGTGGTGTGTGTTGTGTGTGGTGTATATCTGTGAGTGTATGTGTGGTGTGTGTGGTATGTATGTGTGGTGTGTGTTGTGTATATATGTGAGTGTATGTGTGGTGTGTGTGGTATGTGTTGTGTGTGTGGTGTATATGTGTGAATGTATGTGTGGTGTGTGTTGTGTGTGTGGTGTATATGTGTGATGTGTGTGGTATGTGTGTCGTGTGTGTGGTGTATATGTGTGATGTGTGTGGTGTATATGTGTGGTGTATGTGGTGTGTGTGTGGTGTATATCTGTGAGTGTATGTGTGGTGTGTGTGGTATGTATGTGTGGTGCGTGTGTAGTATGTGTGTGTGTGGTATGCGTGTGAGTGTATGTGTGTGTGTGGTATGTATGTGTGGTATGTATGTGTGTGGTGTGTATGTGTGGTGTGTGTGGTATGTGTTGTGTGTTTGTGGTGTGTGTAGTATGTATGTGTGGTGTGTGTTGTGTGTGGTGTGTGTGTATGTGTGTGTGGTGTGTTCTGTGTGTGTGGTGTATATCTGTGAGTGTATGTGTGGGGTGTCTGGTATGTATGTGTGTTGTGTGTGTGAGTGTATGTGTGTGGTATGTATGTGTGGTGTGTGTATGTGTGGTATGTATGTGTGTGTGTGGTATGTGTGTGTTGTGTGTGTGTGGTGTGTGTTGTGTGTGGTATGTGTGTGTTGTGTGTTGTATGTGTGGTGTATATATGAGTGTATGTGTGGGGTGTGTGGTATGTATGTGTGGTGTGTGTGTTTTGTGTATGGTGTGTGTTGTGTGTGTGGTGTATATATGTGAGTGTATGTGTGTGTGGTGTATATGTGTGGTGTGTGTGGTGTATATCTGTGAGTGAATGTGTGGTGTGTGTGGAATGTATGTGTGGTGTGTGTAGTGTGTGTTGTGTGTGTGGTGTATATTTGTGAGTGTATGTGTGGTGTGTGTTGTGTGTGTGGTGTATATGTGTGAGTGTATGTGTTGTGTGCGGTGTGTGTGTGGTGTATATATGTGAGTGTATGTGTGGTATGTATGTGTGGTGTGTGTTGTGTGTGTGGTGTGTATGTGTGAGTGTATGTGGTATGTGTTTGGTGTGTGTGGTGTATATGTGTGGGTGTATGTGTGGTGTGTGTGGTATGTGTGTGGTGTATATGTGTGGTGTGTGTTGTGTGTGTGGTGTATATGTGTGGTATGTGTGTGGTGTGTTGTGTGTGTGGTGTATGTGTGGTGTGTGTGTTGTGTATGTGGTGTGTGTTGTGTGTGTGGTGTATATCTGTGAGTGTATGTGTGGTGTGTGTTGTGTGTGTGGTGTATGTGTGGTGTGTGTGTTGTGTATGTGTTGTGTGTGTGGTGTATATCTGTGAGTGTATGTGTGGTGTGTATGTGTGGTGTGTGTGGTGTATATGTGTGAGTGTATGTGTGGTGTGTGTGTGGTGTATATCTGTGAGTGAATGTGTGGTGTGTGTTGTGTGTGGTGTGGTGTATATCTGTGAGTGTATGTGTGGTGTGTGTGGTATGTATGTGTGTGTGGTGTATATATGTGAGTGTATATGTGGTGTGTGTGTGGTGTATATCTGTGAGTGTATGTGTGGTGTGTGTTGTGTGGTGCGTGTGTGGTGTATATCTGTGAGTGTATGTGTGGTGTGTGTGTGTGTGGTGTATATCTATGAGTGTATGTGTGGTGTGTGTGGTATGTATGTTATGTGTTGTGTGTGGTGTGTGTGTTATGTGTGTGTGTATGTGTGTTGTGTGTGTGGTGTGTGTGGTATGCGTGTGAGTGTATGTGTGTGTTGTGTGTGTGTGGTATGTATGTGTGGTGTGTGTTGTGTGTGGTATGTATGTGTGTGGTATGTATGTGTGTGGTGTGTGTGGTATGTGTTGTGTGTGTTGTATGTGTTGTGTGTGTGTGGTGTGTGTTGTGTGTGTAGTATGTATGTGTGTTGTGTGGTATGTGTGTTGTGTGTGTTGTATGTGTGGTGTGTGTATGTGTGTGTGGTGTGTGTGTCGTGTATATCTGTGAGTGTATGTGTGGTGTGTGTGTGGTGTATATCTGTGAGTGTATGTGGTGTGTGTGGTGTATATGTGTGGTGTGTGTGTGGTGTATATGTGTGGTGTGTGTGGTATGTGTTGTGTGTGGTGTGTGTGTTGTGTGTGTGGTGTATATCTGTGAGTGTATGTGTGTGTGTGAGTGTATGTGTGTGTGGTGTGTGTGGTATGTATGTGTGGTGTGTGTGGCATGTATGTGTGGTGTATATCTGTGAGTGTATGTGTGGGGTGTGTGGTATGTATGTGTGGTGTGTGTGGTATGTGTGTGTGTGAGTGTATGTGAGTGTGGTATGTATGTGTGTTGTGTATGTGGTATGTATGTGTGTTGTGTGTGTGGAGTATATCTGTGAGTGTATGTGTGGGGTGTGTGGTATGTATGTGTTGTATGTGTGGTGTGTGTGGTATGTATGTGTGGTGTATATCTGTGAGTGTATGTGTGGGGTGTGTGGTGTGTTGTGTGTGTGGTATGTGTGGGGTGTGTGGTGTGTTGTGTGTGTGGTATGTGTGGTGTGTATGTGTGGTGTGTGTTCTGTGTGTTGTGGTGGTATGTGTCTGTTGTGTGTGTGGTGTATGTTGTGTGTTGCGTGTGGTATGCATGTGTTGTGTGTGTGGTGTGTGTTGTGTGGTATGTGTTTTGTGTGTGTGTGTGGTATGTGTGTTGTGTGTGTGGTGTATATCTGTGAGTGTATGTGTGGTGTGTGTTGTGTGTGTGGTGTGTATGTGTGGTGTGTGTGGTGTATATGTGTGAGTGTATGTGTGGTGTGTGTGTGGTGTGTTTGGTGTATATCTGTGAGTGTATGTGTGGTGTGTGTGGTATGTATGTGTGTTGTGTGTGTGGTGTATGTGTGTGGTGTGTGTTGTGTGTGTGGTATGTATGTGTGGTGTATATCTGTGAGTGTATGTATGTGGTATGTATGTGTGTTGTGTGTGTGGAGTATATCTGTGTGTGTGTGTGTTGTGTGTGTGGGATGTGTGGTATGTATGTGTGGTGTGTGTTGTATGTGTGGTGTGTGTGGTATGTATGTGTGGTGTATATCTGTGAGTGTATGTGTGGGGTGTGTGGTATGTATGTGTGGTGTGTTGTGTGTGTGGTATGTGTTGTGTGTGTGGTATGTGTGGTGTGTATGTGTTGTGGTGGTATGTGTCTGTTGTGTGTGTGGTGTATGTTGTGTGTTGCGTGTGGTATGCATGTGTTGTGTGTGTGGTATGTGTTTTGTGTGTGTTGCGTGTGTTGTGTGTGGTGTGTGTGTGTGGTGTATATCTGTGAGTGTATGTGTGGCGTGTGTTGTGTGTGTGGTGTGTATGTGTGGTGTGTGTGGTGTATATGTGGTATGTGTTTTGTGTGTGTTGCGTGTGTGTGTGGTGTGTGTGGTATGTGTGTTGTGTGTGTGGTGCGTGTGTGGTGTATATATGTGAGTGTATGTGTGGTGTGTGTTGTGTGTGTGGTGTGTATGTGTGGTGTGTGTGGTGTATATGTGTGAGTGTATGTGTGGTGTGTGTGGTGTATATCTGTGAGTGAATGTGTTGTGTGTGTGGTGTATATCTGTGAGTGTATGTGTGGTGTGTGTGGTATGTATGTGTGTGTGGTGTATATCTGTGAGTGTATATGTGGTGTGTGTGGTATGCGTGTGTGTTGTATATATGTGAGTGTATATGTGGTGTGTGTGGTGTGTGTGTGGTGTATATCTGTGAGTGAATGTGTGGAGTGTGTGGTGTGTGTTGTGTGTGGTGTATATCTGTGAGTGTATGTGTGGTGTGTGTGGTGTATATCTGTGAGTGTATATGTGGTGTGTGTGGTATGCGTGTGTGTTGTATATATGTGAGTGTATATGTGGTGTGTGTGGTGTATATATGTGAGTGTATGTGTGGTGTGTGTTGTGTGGTGCGTGTGTGGTGTATATCTGTGAGTGTATGTGTGGTGTGTGTGGTGTATATCTATGAGTGTATGTGTGGTGTGTGTGGTATGTATGTTATGTGTGGTGTGTGTGTTATGTGTGTGTGTATGTGTGGTGTGTGTGGTATGCGTGTGAGTGTATGTGTGTGTTGTGTGTGTGTGGTATGTATGTGTGGTGTGTGTTGTGTGTGGTATGTATGTGTGTGGTGTGTGTGTGGTATGTGTGGTGTGTGTTGTGTGTGGTATGTATGTGTGTGGTGTGTGTGGTATGTGTTGTATGTGTTGTATGTGTGGTGTGTGTGGTGTATATCTGTGAGTGTATGTGGTGTGTGTGGTGTATATGTGTGGTGTGTGTGGTATGTGTGTTGTGTGTGTGGTGTATATCTGTGAGTGTATGTGTGTGTGGTGTGTGTATGTGTGTGTGGTGTGTGTGTGGTATGTATGTGTGGTGTGTGTGGTGTATATCTGTGAGTGTATGTGTGGGGTGTGTGGTATGTATGTGTGGTGTGTGTGGTATGTGTGTGAGTGTATGTGTGTGTGGTATGTATGTGTGTTGTGTGTGTGGTGTGTATGTGTAGTGTGTGTTGTGTGTATGTGTGGTGTGTGTTGTGTGTATGTGGTGTGTGTTCTGTGTGTTGTGGTGGTATGTGTCTGTTGTGTGTGGTATGCGTGTGTTGTGTGTGTGTGGTGTGTGTTGTGTGTGGTATGTGTGGCGTGTGGTATGTGTTTTATGTGTGTGTGGTGTGTGTGGTATGTGTGTTGTGTGTGTTGTGTGTGGTGTGTGTGTGGTGTATATCTGTGAATGTATGTGTGGTGTGTGTGGTATGTATGTGTGGTGTGTGTTGTGTGTGTGGTGTATATGTGTGAGTATGTGTGGTGTGTGTGGTATGTGTTGTGTGTGTGGTGTATATGTGTGAGTGCATGTGTGGTGTGTGTTGTGTATATCTGTGAGTGTATGTGTGGTGTGTGTGTTGTGTGTGAGTGTATGTGTGTGTGGTATGTATGTGTGGTGTGTGTGTTGTGTGTGTAGTATGTGTGTGTGTGGTATGCGTGTGAGTGTATGTGTGTGGTATGTATGTGTGGTGTGTTTTGTGTGTGGTATGTATGTGTGTGGTGTGTGTTGTGTGTGTGGTGTGTATGTGTGGTATGTGTTGTGTGTGTGTGGTGTGTGTAGTATGTATGTGTGGTGTGTGTTGTGTGTGTGGTGTATATCTGTGAGTGTATGTGTGGGGTGTGTGGTATGTATGTGTGTTGTGTGTGTGTGAGTGTATGTGTGTGGTGTGTATGTGGTATGTATGTGTGTTGTGTGTGTGGTGTGTATGTGTGGTGTGTGTTCTGTGTGTTGTGGTGGTATGTGTCTGTTGCGTGTGGTGTGCGTGTGTTGTGTGTGGTATGTGTGTGTTGTGTGTGTGGTGTGTGTTGTGTGGTATGTGTTTTGTGTGTGTGGTGTGTGTTGTGTGTGGTATGTGTTTGTTGAGTGTGGTATGAGTGGTGTGTGTTGTGTGTGTGGTGTATGTTGTATGTGTGGTGTGTGTGGTATGTATGTGTGGTGTGTGTAGTGTATATATGTGAGTGTATGTGTGGGGTGTGTGGTATGTATGTGTGTTGTCTGTGTGGTGTGTGTGGTATGTATGTGTGGTGTGTGTGGTATGTATGTGTGATGTGTGTTGTGTGTGTGGTATGTATGTGTGTGGTGTGTGTTGTGTGTGTGGTATGTGTGTGTTGTGTGTGTGTGGTGTGTGTTGTGTGTGTTGTGTGTGGTATGTGTGTGTTGTGTGTGTTGTATGTGTGGTGTATATATGAGTGTATGTATGTGGTATGTATGTGTGGTGTGTGTGTTGTGTGTGTGGTGTGTGTTGTGTGTGGTGTATATATGTGAGTGTATGTGTGGTGTGTGTTGTGTGTGTTGTGTGTGTTGTATGTGTGGTGTATATATGAGTGTATGGTGTGTGGTATGTATGTGGTATGTATGTGTGGTGTGTGTGGTGTGTGTGTGGTGTATATCTGTGAGTGTATGTGGTGTGTGTGGTGTATATGTGTGGTGTGTGGTGTATATGTGTGAGTGTATGTGTGGTGTATATCTGTGAGTGTATGTGTGGTGTGTGTTGTGTGTGTGGTGTATATGTGTGGTGTGTGTGGTATGTGTGTGTGGTGTATATATGTGAGTGTATGTGTGGTGTGTGTGGTCTATATCTGTGAGTGAATGTGTGGTGTGTGTTGTGTGTGTGGTGTATATGTATGAGTGTATGTGTGTTGTGTGTGGTGTGTGTTGTGTGTGTGGTGTATATCTGTGAGTGTATGTGTGGTGTGTGTGTGGTGTATATGTGTGAGTGTATGTGTGTTGTGTGTGTGGTGTATATGTGTGAGTGTATGTGTGGTGTGTGTAGTGTGTGTTGTGTGTGTGGTGTATATATGTGAGTGTATGTGTGGTGTGTGTTGTGTGTGTGAGTGTATGTGTGTTGTGTGTGGTGTGTGTGTGGTGTATATATGTGAGTGTATGTGTGGTGTGTGTTGTGTGTGTGGTGTATATGTGTGAGTGTATGTGGTATGTGTTTGGTGTGTGTGGTGTATATGTGGTGTGTGTGTTGTGTATGTGGTGTGTGTTGTGTGTGGTGTGTGTGTGGTGTATATATGTGAGTGTATGTGTGGTGTGTGTTGTGTGTGGTGTGTGTGTGTTGTATATATGTGAGTGTATGTGTGTGTGGTGTATATCTGTGAGTGTATGTGTGGTGTGTGTTGTGTGTGGTGTGTGTGTGGTGTATATCTGTGAGTGAATGTGTGGTGTGTGTGGTATGTATGTGTGGTGTATATGTGTGAGTGTATGTGTGTTGTGTGTGTGTCGTGTATATGTGTGAGTGTATGTGTGGTGTGTGTGGTATGTGTGAGTGTATGTGTGGTGTGTGTGGTGTATATCTGTGAGTGTATGTGTGGTATGTATGTGTGGTGTGTGTTGTGTGTGGTGTGTGTGTGGTGTATATATGTGAGTGTATATCTGTGAGTGTATGTGTGGTGTATATCTGTGAGTGAATGTGTGGTGTGTGTGGTATGTATGTGTGGTGTGTGTTGTGTGTGTGGTGTATATGTGTGAGTGTATGTGTGGTGTGTGTTGTGTGTGGTGTGTGTGTGGTGTATATCTGTGAGTGTATGTGTGGTGTGTGTGGTGTATATCTGTGAGTGTATGTTGTGTATATGTGTGAGTGTATGTGTGGTGTATGTGGTATGTGTTGTGTGTGTGGTGTATATGTATGAGTGTATGTGTGGTGTGTGTGGTGTATATGTGTGAGTGTATGTGTGGTGTGTGTGTTGTGTGTGGTGTGTGTGTGGTGTATATCTGTGAGTGTATGTGTGGTGTGTGTGGTATGTATGTGTGTTGTGTGTGGTGTGTGTGTGTGGTGTATATCTGTGATTGTATGTGTGGTGTGTGTGTGGTGTATATATGTGAGTGTATGTGTGTGTGGTGTATATATGTGAGTGTATGTGTGGTGTGTGTGTGGTGTATATATGTGAGTGTATGTGTGTGTGGTGTATATCTGTAAGTGAATGTGTGGTGTGTGTGGTATGTATGTGTGGTGTGTTGTGTGTGTGGTGTATATGTGTGAGTGTATGTGTGGTGTGTGTGTTGTGTGTGTGTGGTGTATATCTGTGAGTGTATGTGTGGTGTGTGTGGTATGTATGTGTGGTGTGTGTTGTGTGTGTGGTGTATATATGTGAGTGTATGTGTGGTGTGTGTGGTATGTGTTGTGTGTGTTGTGTGTGTGGTGTATATGTGTGGTGTGTACTGTGTGTTGTGTGTGTGGTGTATATGTGTGGTGTGTGTGTTGTGTATGTGGTGTGTGTTGTGTGTGGTGTATATCTGTGAGTGTATGTGTGGTGTGTGTGGTATGTATGTGTGGTGTGTGTTGTGTGTGGTGTATATCTGTGAGTGTATGTGTGGTGTGTGTGGTATGTATGTGTGGTGTGTGTTGTGTGTGTTGTGTATATATGTGAGTGTATGTGTGGTGTGTGTGGTATGTGTTGTGTGTGTGGTGTATATGTGTGAATGTATGTGTGGTGTGTGTTGTGTGTGTGGTGTATATGTGTGATGTGTGTGGTATGTGTGTCGTGTGTGTGGTGTATATGTGTGATGTGTGTGGTGTATATGTGTGGTGTATGTGGTGTGTGGTGTATATCTGTGAGTGTATGTGTGGTGTGTGTGGTATGTATGTGTGGTGCGTGTGTTGTGTGTAGTATGTGTGTGTGTGGTATGCGTGTGAGTGTATGTGTGTGTTGTGTGTGTGTGGTATGTATGTGTGGTGTGTGTTGTGTGTGGTATGTATGTGTGTTGTGTGTGTGGTGTGTATGTGTGGTGTGTGTGGTATGTGTTGTGTGTGTGTGGTGTGTGTAGTATGTATGTGTGGTGTGTGTTGTGTGTGTATGTGTGTGTGGTGTGTTCTGTGTGTGTGGTGTATATCTGTGAGTGTATGTGTGGGGTGTGTGGTATGTATGTGTGTTGTGTGTGTGAGTGTATGTGTGTGGTATGTGTGGTATGTATGTGTGTGGTGTGTGTTGTGTGTGTGTGTTGTGTGTTGTGTGTGTTGTATGTGTGGTGTATATATGAGTGTATGTGTGGGGTGTGTGGTATGTATGTGGTATGTATGTGTGGTGTGTGTGTTTTGTGTGTGGTGTATATATATGAGTGTATGTGTGGGGTGTGTGGTATGTATGTGGTATGTATGTGTGGTGTGTGTTTTGTGTGTGGTGTGTGTTGTGTGTGTGGTGTATATGTGTGAGTGTATGTGTGGTGTGTGGTGTGTGTGGTGTATATCTGTGAGTGAATGTGTGGTGTGTGTGGAATGTATGTGTGGTTTGTGTAGTGTGTGTGGTGTATATTTGTGAGTGTATGTGTGGTGTGTGTTGTGTGTGAGTGTATGTGTGTTGTGTGCAGTGTGTGTGTGGTGTATATATGTGAGTGTATGTGTGGTGTGTGTGGTATGTATGTGTGGTGTGTGTTGTGTGTGTGGTGTATATGTGTGAGTGTATGTGGTATGTGTTTGGTGTGTGTGGTGTATATGTGGTGTGTGTGTTGTGTATGTGGTGTGTGTTGTGTGTGGTGTGTGTGTGGTGTATATCTGTGAGTGTATGTGTGGTGTGTGTTGTGTGTGGTGTGTGTGTGGTGTATATCTGTGAGTGAATGTGTGGTGTGTGTGGTATGTATGTGTGGTGTGTGTGGTGTATATGTGTGAGTGTATGTGTGTTGTGTGTGTGGTGTGTGTTGTGTGTGTGTGGTGTATATGTGTGGGTGTATGTGTGGTATGTGTGTGGTGTATGTGTGGTGTGTGTTGTGTGTGTGGTGTATATGTGTGGTATGTGTGTGGTGTGTACTGTGTTGTGTGTGTGGTGTATATGTGTGGTGTGTGTGTTGTGTATGTGGTGTGTGGTGTGTCTGGTGTATATCTGTGAGTGTATGTGTGGTGTGTGTGGTATGTGTTGTGTGTGGTGTATATCTGTGAGTGTATGTGTGGTGTGTGTGGTATGTATGTGTGGTGTGTGTTGTGTGTGTTGTGTATATATGTGAGTGTATGTGTGGTGTGTGTGGTATGTGTTGTGTGTGTGGTGTATATGTGTGGTGTGTGTGTGGTGTATATGTGTGATGTGTGTGGTATGTGTGTAGTGTGTGTGGTGTGTGTCGTGTGTGTGGTGTATATGTGTGATGTGTGTGGTGTGTGTGGTGTATATGTGTGGTATGTGTGTGTTGTGTGTGTATGTGTGTGTGGTGTGTTCTGTGTGTGTGGTGTATATCTGTGAGTGTATGTGTGGGGTGTGTGGTATGTATGTGTGTTGTGTGTGTGAGTGTATGTGTGTGGTATGTATGTGTGTGTGTGGTATGTGTGTGTTGTGTGTGTGTGGCGTGTGTTGTGTGTGGTATGTGTGTGTTGTGTGTGTTGTATGTGTGGTGTATATATGAGTGTATGTGTGGGGTGTGTGGTATGTATGTGGTATGTATGTGTGGTGTGTGTGTTTTGTGTGTGGTGTGTGTGGTGTATATATGTGAGTGTATGGGTGTGTGGTGTATATGTGTGAGTGTATGTGTGGTGTGTGTGGTGTATATCTGTGAGTGAATGTGTGGTGTGTGTGGAATGTATGTGTGGTGTGTGTAGTGTGTGTTGTGTGTGTGGTGTATATTTGTGAGTGTATGTGTGGTGTGTGTTGTGTGTGTGGTGTATATGTGTGAGTGTATGTGTGTTGTGTGCGGTGTGTGTGTGGTGTATATATGTGAGTGTATGTGTGGTGTGTGTGGTATGTATGTGTGGTGTGTGTTGTGTGTGTGGTGTATATGTGTGAGTGTATGTGGTATGTGTTTGGTGTGTGGTGTATATGTGTGGGTGTATGTGTGGTGTGTGTGGTATGTGTGTGGTGTATATGTGTGGTGTGTGTTGTGTGTGTGGTGTATGTGTGTGGTGTGTACTGTGTGTTGTGTGTGTGGTGTATGTGTGTTGTGTATGTGGTGTGTGTTGTGTGTGGTGTGTGTGTGGTGTATATCTGTGAGTGTATGTGTGGTGTGTGTGGTATGTATGTGTGGTGTGTGTTGTGTGTGGTGTATATCTGTGAGTGTATGTGTGGTGTGTGTTGTGTGTGTTGTGTATATATGTGAGTGTATGTGTGGTGTGTGTGGTATGTGTTGTGTGTGTGGTGTATATGTGTGGTGTGTTGTGTATATGTGTGATGTGTGTGGTATGTGTGTAGTGTGTGTGGTGTGTGTGGTGTGTGTCGTGTGTGTGGTGTATATGTGTGATGTGTGTGGTGTGTGTGGTGTATATGTGTGGTGTATGTGGTGTGTGTGTGGTGTATATCTGTGAGTGTATGTGTGGTGTGTGTGTGGTATGTATGTGTGGTGCGTGTGTTGTGTGTGTGGTGTGTGTAGTATGTGTGTGTGTGGTATGCGTGTGAGTGTATGTGTGTGTTGTGTGTGTGTGGTATGTATGTGTGGTGTGTGGTATGTATGTGTGTGGTGTGTGTTGTGTGTGTGGTGTGTATGTGTGGTGTGTGTGGTATGTGTTGTGTGTGGTGTGTGTAGTATGTATGTGTGGTGTGTGTTGTGTGTGGTATGTGTGTGTTGTGTGTGTATGTGTGTGTGGTGTATATCTGTGAGTGTATGTGTGTTGTGTGTGTGAGTGTATGTGTGTGGTATGTATGTGTGGTGTGTGTATGTGTGGTATGTATGTGTGTGGTGTGTGTTGTGTGTGTGGTATGTGTGTGTTGTGTGTGGTATGTGTGTGTTGTGTGTGTTGTATGTGTGGTGTATATATGAGTGTATGTGTGGGGTGTGTGGTATGTATGTGGTATGTATGTGTGGTGTGTGTGTTTTGTGTGTGGTGTGTGTTGTGTGTGTGGTGTATATATGTGAGTGTATGTGTGTGTGGTGTATATGTGTGAGTGTATGTGTGGTGTATATCTGTGAGTGAATGTGTGGTGTGTGTGGAATGTATGTGTGGTGTGTGTAGTGTGTGTTGTGTGTGTGGTGTATATTTGTGAGTGTATATGTGGTGTGTGTTGTGTGTGTGGTGTATATGTGTGAGTGTATGTGTGTTGTGTGCGGTGTGTGTGTGGTGTATATATGTGAGTGTATGTGTGGTGTGTGTGGTATGTATGTGTGGTGTGTGTTGTGTGTTGTGTGTGTGGTGTATATGTGTGAGTGTATGTGGTATGTGTTTGGTGTGTGTGGTGTATATGTGGTGTGTGTGTTGTGTATGTGGTGTGTGTTGTGTGTGGTGTGTGTGTGGTGTATATCTGTGAGTGTATGTGTGGTGTGTGTTGTGTGTGGTGTATATATGTGAGTGAATGTGTGGTGTGTGTGGTATGTATGTGTGGTGTGTGTTGTGTGTGTGGTGTATATGTGTGAGTGTATGTGTGTTGTGTGTGTGTGGTGTATATGTGTGGGTGTATGTGTGGTGTGTGTGGTGTATATGTGTGAGTGTATGTGTGGTGTGTGTGTTATGTATGTGGTGTGTGTGTGGTGTATATCTGTGAGTGTATGTGTGGTATGTATGTGTGGTGTGTGTTGTGTGTTGTATGTGTGGTGTATATATGTGAGTGTATGTGTGTGTGGTGTATATCTGTGAGTGTATGTGTGGTGTGTGGTGTGTGTGTGGTGTATATCTGTGAGTGAATGTGTGGTATGTGTGGTGTGTGTTGTGTGTGGTGTGTGTGTGGTGTATATATGTGAGTGAATGTGTGGTGTGTGTGGTATGTATGTGTGGTGTGTGTTGTGTGTGTGGTGTATATGTGTGAGTGTATGTGTGTTGTGTGTGTGGTGTGTGTTGTGTGTGTGTGGTGTATATGTGTGAGTGTATGTGTGGTGTGTGTTGTGTGTGGTGTGTGTGTGGTGTATATCTGTGAGTGTATGTGTGGTGTGTGTTGTGTGTGTGGTGTATATCTGTGAGTGTATGTTGTGTATATGTGTGAGTGTATGTGTGGTGTGTGTGGTATGTGTTGTGTGTGTGGTGTATATGTATGAGTGTATGTGTGGTGTGTGTGGTGTGTGTGGTGTATATGTGTGAGTGTATGTGTGGTGTGTGTTGTGTATGTGGTGTGTGTTGTGTGTGGTGTGTGTGTGGTGTATATCTGTGAGTGAATGTGTGGTGTGTGTGGTATGTATGTGTGGTGTGTGTGGTGTGTGTTGAGTGTGTGGTGTATATGTGTGAGTGTATGTGTGGTGTGTGTGGTGTGTGTTGTGTGTGTGTGGTGTATATCTGTGAGTGTATGTGTGGTGTGTGTGGTATGTATGTGTGGTGTGTGTGGTGTATATCTGTGAGTGTATGTGTGGTGTGTGTGGTGTATATATGTTAGTGTATGTGTGGTGTATATGTGTGAGTGTATGTGTGGTGTGTGTGGTATGTGTGTTGTGTGTGTTGTGTATATGTGTGAGTGTATGTGTGGTGTGTGTGGTATGTATGTGTGGTGTGTGTGGTGTATATATGTTAGTGTATGTGTGGTGTATATGTGTGAGTGTATGTGTGGTGTGTGTGGTATGTGTGTTGTGTGTGTGGTGTATATGTGTGAGTGTATGTGTGGTGTGTGTGGTATGTATGTGTGGTGTGTGTGGTGTATATATGTTAGTGTATGTGTGGTGTATATGTGTGAGTGTATGTGTGGTGTGTGTGGTATGTGTGTTGTTTGTGTGGTGTATATCTGTGTGGTGTGTGTGGTATGTGTGTGTGAGTGTATATGTGTGTTGTGTGTGTGTGGTATGTATGTGTGGTGTGTGTTGTGTATGTTGTATGTGTGGTGTGTGTTGTGTGTGTGTGGTATGTATGTGTGGGGTGTGTGGTATGTATGTGGTGTGTGTGGTATGTGTGTGTGAGTGTATGTTTGTGGTGTGTGTGTGGTATGTGTGTCAGTGTGTTGTGTGTGTGGTGTGTATTTGTGGTGTGTGTTGTGTGGTATGTGTGTGTTGTGTGTGTGGTGTGTGGTATGTGTGTGTTACATGTGGTATGTGTGTGTTGTGTGTGTGTGTGGTATGTGTGGTGTGTGTTGTGTGTGGTATGTATGTGTGGTGTGTGTTGTATGTGTGGTGTGTGTGATGTGTGTGTGGTATGTGTGGTGTGTGTGTGGTATGTATGTGTTGTCTGTGTGGTGTGTTGTGTGTGTGGTATGTATGTGTGTGGTGTGTGTGTGTGTTGTGTGTGGTGTGTGTTGTAAGTGGTATGTGTGTGTTGTGTGTGTGATGTGTGTGTTGTGTGTGTTGTGTGTGTGGTGTGTGTGTTGTGAGTGTTGTATGTGTGGTGTGTGTGGTGTGTGTCTACTCCACTTAATCCACCACCACCACCTAATTGCGAAAAGTAGCATTCCAACAAACAACTTATTGCAATAGTAGGGGAACGGCGTGCAAAACGGACCCCCAGCCGTTTGGCGTTATTATATTATAATATACAGCTAAATTTGTGGTGGCATTGCTAAGTAACTCACAAATGGGCCTTAGTGAACATTGATCGGAAGCGTGAAATGCACGTTCAAAGAGGTGAGCTCAAAAACATTCTTTTTCACACTTTTCTTAAAATGTTGGCACTATATTCCAAATGTCATACTTCCGATTGTGCGCATTGAAAACGATGGGAACTGTGGCACACATAACCCAAACGTGTGTGGTCCGGTATGTGTGTATTAGATTTTAAGAACACGCAGAACATAATCTGACAAAAACTGTTCACCACAGAAGAAGATACCACCACCCTGCACGAGTGGACCTACACGGGGCAGGAAGATACCACCACCCTGCACGAGTGGACCTACACGGGGCAGGAAGATACCACCACCCTGCACGTGTGGAACTACATGGGGCAGGAAGATACCACCACCCTGCACGAGTGGAACTACACAGGGCAGGAAGATATCACCACCCTGCACGAGTGGAACTACACAGGGCAGGAAGATACCACCACCCTGCACACGTGGAACTACACGGGGAAGGAAGATACCACCACCCTGCACGAGTGGAACTACACGGGGCAAGAAGATACCACCACCCTGCACGATTGGAACTACACGGGGAAGGAAGATACCACCACCCTGCACGAGTGGACCTACACGGGGAAGGAAGATACCAACACCCTGCACGAGTGGAACGACACAGGGCAGGAAGATACCACCACCTTGCACGAGTTGAACTACATGGGGAAGGAAGATACCACCACCCTGCACGAGTGGAACTACACGGGGAAGGAAGATACCACCACCCTGCATCAGTGGAACTACACGGGGAAGGAAGATACCACCACCCTGCACGAGTGGAAATACACGGGGCAGGAAGATAACACCACCCTGCACGAGTGGAACTACACGGGGAAGGAAGATACCACCACCTTGCACGAGTGGAACTACACGGGGAAGGAAGATACCACCACCCTGCACGAGTGGAAATACACAGGGCAGGAAGATACAACCACCCTGCATGAGTGGAACTACACGGGGCAAGAAGATACCACTACCCTGCATGAGTGGAACTACACGGGGAAGGAAGATACCACCACCCTGCACGAGTGGACCTACACGGGGAAGGAAGATACCAACACCCTGCACGAGTGGAACGACACAGGGCAGGAAGATACTACCACCCAGCACGAGTGGAACTACACAGGGAAGGAAGATACCACCATCCTGCACGAGTGGAACTACACGGGGTAGGAAGATACCACCACCCTGCACGAGTGGAACTACACGGGGCAGGAAGATACCAACACCCTGCACGAGTGGAACGACACAGGGCAGGAAGATACTACCACCCGGCACGAGTGGAACTACACGGGGAAGGAAGATACCACCACCCTGCACGAGTGGAACTACACGGGGTAGGAAGATACCACCACCCTGCACGAGTGGAACTACACGGGGCAGGAAGATACCACCTTGCACGAGTGGAACTACACGGGGAAGGAAGATACCACCACCTTGCATGAGTTGAACTACACGGGGAAGGAAGATACCACCACCTTGCACGAGTGGAACTACACGGGGAAGGAAGATACCACCACCCTGCATGAGTGGAACTACACGGGGAAGGAAGATACCACCACCCAAAATGAGTGGAACTACACGGGGAAGGAAGATACCACCACCCAAAATGAGTGGAACTACACAGGGAAGGAAGATACCACCACCTTGCACAAGTGGAACTACACAGGGAAGGAAGATACCACCACCTTGCACGAGTGGAACTATACGGGGCAGGAAGATACCATCACCCTGCACGAGTGCACCTACATGGGGAAGGAAGATACCACAACCCTGCACGAGTGGAACGACATGGGGCAGGAAGATACCACCACCCGGCCAGAGTGGAATTACACGGGGAAGGAAGATACCACCACCCTGCACGAGTGGAACTACACGGGGAAGGAAGATACCACCACCTTGCACGAGTTGAACTACATGGGGAAGGAAGATACCACCACCCTGCACGAGTGGAAATACACGGGGAAGGAAGATACCACCACCCTGCACTAGTGGAACTACACGGGGAAGGAAGATACCACCACCCTGCACGAGTGGAAATACACAGGGCAGGAAGATACCACCACCCTGCACGAGTGGAACTACACGGGGAAGGAAGATACCACCACCTTGCACGAGTGGAACTACATGGGGAAGGAAGATACCACCACCCTGCATGAGTGGAACTACACGGGGAAGGAAGATACCACCACCTTGCACGAGTGGAACTACATGGGGAAGGAAGATACCACCACCCTGCATGAGTGGAAATACACGGGGCAGGAAGATACCACCACCCTGCAGGAGTGGAACTACACGGGGCAAGAAAATACCACCACCCTGCACGAGTGGAACTACACGGGGAAGGAAGATACCACCACACTGCACGAGTGGACCTACACGGGGAAGGAAGATACCAACACCCTGCACGAGTGGAACGACACAGGGCAGGAAGATACCACCACCTTGCACGAGTTGAACTACATGGGGAAGGAAGATACCACCACCCTGTACGAGTGGAACTACACGGGGAAGGAAGATACCACCACCCTGCATCAGTGGAACTACACGGGGAAGGAAGATACCACCACCCTGCACGAGTGGAACTACACGGGGAAGGAAGATACCACCACCCTGCACGAGTGGAAATACACGGGGCAGGAAGATACCACCACCCTGCACGAGTGGAACTACACGGGGAAGGAAGATACCACCACCTTGCACGAGTGGAACTACACGGGGAAGGAAGATACCACCACCCTGCACGAGTGGAAATACACGGGGCAGGAAGATACCACCACCCTGCAAGAGTGGACCTACACGGGGAAGGAAGATACCAACACCCTGCACGAGTGGAACGACACAGGGCAGGAAGATACTACCACCCGGCACGAGTGGAAATACACGGGGAAGGAAGATACCACCATCCTGCACGAGTGGAACTACACGGGGTAGGAAGATACCACCACCCTGCACGAGTGGAACTACACAGGGCAGGAAGATACCACCACCTTGCACGAGTGGAACTACACGGGGAAGGAAGATACCACCACACAAAATGAGTGGAACTACACGGGGAAGGAAGATACCACCACCCTGCACGAGTGGAACTACACGGGGAAGGAAGATACCACCACCTTGCACGAGTTGAACTACACGGGGAAGGAAGATACCACCACCTTGCACGAGTGGAACTACACGGGGAAGGAAGATACCACCACCCTGCATGAGTGGAACTACACGGGGAAGGAAGATACTACCACCCAAAATGAGTGGAACTACACGGGGAAGGAAGATACCACCACCCTGCACGAGTGGAAATACACGGGGCAGGAAAAATGAGTGGAACTACACGGGGAAGGAAGATACCACCACCCAAAATGAGTGGAACTACACGGGGAAGGAAGATACCACCACCCTGCACGAGTGGAACTACACGGGGAAGGAAGATACCACCACCTTGCACGAGTTGAACTACACGGGGAAGGAAGATACCACCACCTTGCACGAGTGGAACTACACGGGGCAGGAAGATACCATCACCCTGCACGAGTGCACCTACATGGGGAAGGAAGATACCACAACCCTGCACGAGTGGAACGACATGGGGCAGGAAGATACCACCACCCGGCACGAGTGGAATTACACGGGGAAGGAAGATATCATCACCCTGCACGAGTGGAACTACACGGGGAAGGAAGATACCACCACCTTGCACGAGTTGAACTACATGGGGAAGGAAGATACCACCACCCTGCACGAGTGGAAATACACGGGGAAGGAAGATACCACCAACCTGCACTAGTGGAACTACACGGGGAAGGAAGATACCACCACCCTGCACGAGTGGAAATACACAGGGCAGGAAGATACCACCACCCTGCACGAGTGGAACTACACGGGGAAGGAAGATACCACCACCTTGCACGAGTGGAAGTACATGGGGAAGGAAGATACCACCACCCTGCATGAGTGGAACTACACGGGGAAGGAAGATACCACCACCTTGCACGAGTGGAACTACATGGGGAAGGAAGATACCACCACCCTGCATGAGTGGAAATACACGGGGCAGGAAGATACCACCACCCTGCAGGAGTGGAACTACACGGGGCAAGAAAATACCACCACCCTGCACGAGTGGAACTAAACGGGGAAGGAAGATACCACCACACTGCACGAGTGGACCTACACGGGGAAGGAAGATACCAACACCCTGCACGAGTGGAACGACACAGGGCAGGAAGATACCACCACCTTGCACGAGTTGAACTACATGGGGAAGGAAGATACCACCACCCTGTACGAGTGGAACTACACGGGGAAGGAAGATACCACCACCCTGCATCAGTGGAACTACACGGGGAAGGAAGATACCACCACCCTGCACGAGTGGAACTACACGGGGAAGGAAGATACCACCACCCTGCACGAGTGGAAATACACGGGGCAGGAAGATACCACCACCCTGCACGAGTGGAACTACACGGGGAAGGAAGATACCACCACCTTGCACGAGTGGAACTACACGGGGAAGGAAGATACCACCACCCTGCACGAGTGGAAATACACGGGGCAGGAAGATACCACCACCCTGCAAGAGTGGACCTACACGGGGAAGGAAGATACCAACACCCTGCACGAGTGGAACGACACAGGGCAGGAAGATACTACCACCCGGCACGAGTGGAAATACACGGGGAAGGAAGATACCACCATCCTGCACGAGTGGAACTACACGGGGTAGGAAGATACCACCACCCTGCACGAGTGGAACTACACAGGGCAGGAAGATACCACCACCTTGCACGAGTGGAACTACACGGGGAAGGAAGATACCACCACACAAAATGAGTGGAACTACACGGGGAAGGAAGATACCACCACCCTGCACGAGTGGAACTACACGGGGAAGGAAGATACCACCACCTTGCACGAGTTGAACTACACGGGGAAGGAAGATACCACCACCTTGCACGAGTGGAACTACACGGGGAAGGAAGATACCACCACCCTGCATGAGTGGAACTACACGGGGAAGGAAGATACTACCACCCAAAATGAGTGGAACTACACGGGGAAGGAAGATACCACCACCCTGCACGAGTGGAACTACACGGGGCAGGAAAAATGAGTGGAACTACACGGGGGAGGAAGATACCACCACCCAAAATGAGTGGAACTACACGGGGAAGGAAGATACCACCACCCTGCACGAGTGGAACTACACGGGGAAGGAAGATACCACCACCTTGCACGAGTTGAACTACACGGGGAAGGAAGATACCACCACCTTGCACGAGTGGAACTACACGGGGAAGGAAGATACCACCACCCTGCATGAGTGGAACTACACGGGGAAGGAAGATACTACCACCCAAAATGAGTGGAACTACACGGGGAAGGAAGATACCACCACCCTGCAGGAGTGGAACTACACGGGGAAGGAAGATACCACCACCTTGCACGAGTTGAACTACACGGGGAAGGAAGATACCACCACCTTGCACGAGTGGAACTACACGGGGAAGGAAGATACCACCACCCTGCATGAGTGGAACTACACGGGGAAGGAAGATACCACCACCTTGCACAAGTGGAACTACACGGGGAAGGAAGATACCACCACCTTGCACGAGTGGAACTATACGGGGCAGGAAGATACCATCACCCTGCACGAGTGGACCTACATGGGGCAGGAAGATACCACCACCCGGCACGAGTGGAATTACACGGGGAAGGAAGATACCACCACCCTGCACGAGTGGAACTACACGGGGAAGGAAGATACCACCACCCAAAATGAGTGGAACTACACGGGGAAGGAAAATACCACCACCTTGCACAAGTGGAACTACACGGGGAATGAAGATACCACCACCTTGCACGAGTGGAACTATACGGGGAAGGAAGATACCACCACCCAGCACGAGTGGAACTACACGGGGAAGGAAGATACCACCACCCTGCATGAGTGGAACTACACGGGGCAGGAAGATACCACCACCCTGCACGAGTGGAACTACACGGGGCAGGAAGAGATCATTCGCTATACCACTGCGATGTCTCAAAGCTTCGGAAACAAGCGAGACAACTGGATGCAGAAACAATAATACACCAACTGTTTTCGAACAGTAAAGACAGGTAAGAAATGTGAATAATATTCGGTGTGGACACACAACTGCTGTGGGTCTGGGTGTGCACAATGTGTTTGCGAAATGTATGATACAAGTGGATGTGCAAGGGCCCGTTTTGGAGGCACCTTTTAATGAGTAAAAAACCAGGTGCTGTTCTGAAACCCCCCGTAGACACAGTAATTTTAACAGCAATATGCTAAATGTTAGCACAGATGTTGTCAGATAAGTGAGGATGATGACTGTTTTTTGGTCAATTAATACATAAAAATACCCCATTTTAGAGGGAAATTAGGGGCCACAAGGTGCATGTTGTGGGAGGGGGCTTGTTTCCCGGCCCGCTTCTTGTTTGATTAAATAAAAAATTGAACAATAATTTTGTGATTATACTGATTTTGTGGCCAAAAAGGGATTAAGTAAATATAATGACTCTGTCTCTGGGAACACTAGACGAGAAAGCCGTGATTTCGCGCGAGAGTCGCCACTTGCCTGGGCTGTGTAGACTGTAGGCAATGTACCGTGTTGCCTTGTTGATATACTAATTGACAGTGTTGTGTGTTTCATGCCATATGATACGTTAGTAGAAGCACCGAAAAAAATGCGTTTTGTTCAAATAAACTCAAGAGTCAAGTTGGTAAAAATATATGTGCCGAATGGAACATTTTTATGATTAAGATACACAAATACACACCAACGTTGCATACATATGGGATATTATTTTCAGCGTTTTGCCGTACATAACACGGCTAAAAGTAATACCGCTAGCGTGTTTTTGCGGTAATAATTGTAAGTGCTTCAGTGGCACGTGCCTTCAGCCTCAGGCTTCACTCAATTTCAAAGCAATTTTTCAAACAGTTCGTGCAAACAAATTTGATTAAGTATAATAATTATTATGGTAGATATTTAGTTTAGCATATATTATGGAAGAACTAGTGCAGGGCTTTTAAAACTATATTAATTTTTCTATTGTGTATATACGGCAAAAATGGGAACCACAGTCCACAGTAATATTTTATTCATTATCGACTATCGTGACGTAAATGGCAGCTGACGTTATCGTTAACAATGTAGATTATAGCTTAACATTAACATGGAGGCTACTTATGCTGGCTAATTAGCGATTCGAAAACGATTACATTTTAAACTATAACAAACATTAGTGTTATCATGTTTCATTTTACAAACTTGCATACAGTTTCTTGTGTTTCAATGTGAATACTGCAACGGTATGCGCGGCGCCAACGGGATGGCAAACGATTAACTTCGGCGCATTTCTGCATTTACCCGATTCTTTGCGATGCGGCAACATTATGTAACGATGGTTATTATTGGCTAATCACACAGTTAGGACCATGGTAACCGAGACTATCATATGGGGGAATGTTAATTAGGTCAAGATCAGATACGTTATAACTAGTTGAAGTCCATTTCATTGGTTATAAATAATCAGCCCGCCATCTAGTAGATATTAAAACAAATATGTAAAATCATTCGCCAGATGGCGATATAGTCAGCAGGCGATGTTTTTGTATACCAAATTTTACAACGCAACGAATGATTGTTGAACTTACAAAGATCAGCCGATGTACAGATTGTAGAAAAAGCATTAATATCTACGATGAGGTGCTCTTGCATTATGTTGGCATAACTTATTTACGCTTCTAAACGACATTCTTTCCTCATTATGTTGATGCCACGAACACAAGTCACAACCAAGACCCAGTCCCAGGCCAGGGCCATGGCCCATGTCCATGACCATGACCATGACCATGACCATGTGACATGTCGATATGCTGATGATATTGATGGCATTCAAAACGGCCAACGACAATGTCACTCACTGACTCAGATTGTCAGCATAGGCGGATCCTGGGGGCCTGGGGGAACGTGCCCCCTAGTCCTAGACCATGGTAATTTGGCTTCACCGCAGACTTTTTATAATGGGCCGTGCGACCGTGTCCCCCTACACCCCCTAGACCCTTTTGAATTGTGCGCCCGTTCATGTTATATATAATGTTGAAGTTACGTCGACGCGGCGGCGAAAAAAATCAACACAGCACCCTCCCCAGCGTCTTCCGATGTCACCAGTCCAGTCGAAACATTTCTACTACACCAACCAGTGTAGGTTTTTGTGGGGTGGAATTGTGCCCTCCAGACACGTTTTCTGGATCAGCCACTGGTCAGCGACAGTGTCACTAAGTGACTGACAGTGTCAGTGGGTGTGACACTGACAATGACACGACCAGTCAGACACTGCACTGACTGGCACTGCCACTGACCTCTGCGTATATGTGTGCGTTCTTGACGTCATTTATGAAATTATATATAACAATGACAAATGCAGATATAGAACTTCATGAAACACTCAAACAGAGCGTTTAATTGCATTTTTAGCGGCAGGAATATCACGCAGAACTGCATCATTCCATCATTGGCGCCAGGCCAGGGCACCAGCTTGTTTGTTCGTTGATCATCAGATAACCAAGGCAGGGCCAGCCAAGTGCGGTTCCAGGTGTTTTGAAAAGTCAAAGGTGGTAAATGTGTTTAGTTGAATTGGTCATAACAAAAATTCATCTTTGCAAGCGTAAAACTGTGTACCTTTTTAAGTATAGTTATGTTGAATTGCACAAGTTAATATCAGCACATAGGTCATTCCACTTCTTCGGTACCTTTACATTTCTGATTATTTAGTAGTCCTATTTAATCTTATTTTTAAGTTGTAATTATTCATACCTATGTTGTGATTCTGATTGGTATTAATGTTTTGAAAGTAGGGCCTGCAACATAATTTTGCTGGTAGAAGATTATTATGTTCACAATCATCAAGCTATTAGATTCTGTTGGGTGTGTTGTTCCCTAAGTTTGTTTTAATCAGACAATTTTCCAAGTTTCTTTTATGTTTCCCTTACAATTTTGTTTTCCAAAAAGTACTGTAATGTCTTGTTTCACACAATAACTTAGTATGTATGTATGTATGTTTGACATTGTATATATGTAATCTTTGTATTTTTCTTCATTGTTTTCTTCATTCTTCAAGAACTGTTTATATGGTAGATTTTTTTCTTGCATGTTTGTTTTAAAGAATTGGTCGTCCATGGCTTGTCTGGTCTTAGATTGGTAAACATTTTATATTTAATGGTAGGATATGTGTTGTATATTTTTGTTAACTTTTCAGTAAATGTCTTATAGTTCTTTATAATATATATATGTATATATATATATATTTACACGTATATACATATATATACATATATATATGTATATATATATATATATATATATGTATATATACATATATATATGTATATATATATACATATATATATATATACATATATATATGTATATATACACACACACATATATATATATGTATATATATATATATATATATATTACAGTTGTGATTGTAATCAATTGATGGTTAAAACTTAAGTGCCAAGTGTGAGTGAATTGGAATTAATTAATAAAACAAAAAATGTGCTATTTGGTCACAATTTTGGTGGCACTTGGAATCTGTGTTTCAGTTAATGAATACTTCAAAGTTGTAAATGTGCCAAGTATGTGGGTAAAAGGGAAGAACCATAGGTGCATGCTCCAGGAAGGGGGTTCCTTTCAGTTCTGTTAGAAATATTTTAAATTTTAAGATGCACAATGATGACACAAGTCTTACTCTATAGCAAATTAATATATTTTAATTTATAAATATACTGATTTTGTGGCCAAAAAGGGAGCATCGTAGGGTGGGGTGTGGGAGAGGGTGCTACTTCCCACCTGTTGAATCGTTTTTTAATTGAATTCCTGAAGAGGTACAATATGGTGACACCATTAAATCAAAGTTTGACTTACCGCAGTGCATATATATGAGGGGTGTCACCCTTCCCACGCGTTTGATTTTTATTAGAGAAACACTTGCAAAGGTGCAATTTGGTGACACTAAGAATATGTTGGTGGCGGAGTGGGGTGGGGGTGGGGTGCTGGGATGGGGTGGGGTGGAGACGTAATTAATGCCAGAACAGTGACGGGAACAAAAAAACAACGAAGGGCCGCTATAGCATGACCAGCCTTGATCATCCCAAACAACAGGCAGAAGGAAGAGAGTAAGAATAACTTCACCAATTTTACTATTGCTGTAATAATAATCATTTAATTGCATATTTATTTATGTTTTTATTGTAATTAAAAAGGTCACAAAACAAGATCTGTCTCACACTAGTCACTAGTTAATTAATGTTAATTGATCGACCTGTATACTGTGTATAAGTCTATATATTTTGTTGGTAATTTTTACATTGCTTAATTAATAATAATTTATCTTTTATACACAATATATATATATATATATAAATTATTAATAATAAATAATCACAAACCATTCAGCGTCATTGTATAATATTTATCATTACACAAAATATTATGTCATTATGCAAAGCACACACGCGTACATTTATTCACTTGAACTACACGCTTGAATTGGTATTGTAAGGCAATGTAGTATTTCCTATTCCTTCTACTAATCGCAAATAACTTCTTGACTCGCGACTCTTTCTGGGGTCAGCCCACTGTTGGTTTTCTCATAGGCGACCATGTTAACGTGTTGTCTGATTATAAGAAAACGTGACCTATAAAATGTCTTAAACTTCTCACCTGCTACTACCATCATCTCATTGAAATGCCGATAGATTAAAAAAATTGCATACTTCCAGCTCTCGTAAAATGCCTGTATGTGTGACACCCGTCAATATTTACAAATGCCGGCAAGAATTATTCCGCAAACAGGACACACAGGCAAATTGCTGCCAAATATCCTTCCGCTTATTCAAATCATCTAGAAATCCACCATTTTACAGTCAACACCTTCTACAATCACACATGAAAATCTCCCTACTCAAATGCTCTTATGTCACAGCATGTGAATTTTGTAAAAAAAATAATTTCTCAAAAATACACTACATTTTTCTTCGTCTAACTAGAACATGACCCCTTCTGCCATAAACGTACTCGTGTAACAGGTGTGTATTTCATGAATGAACTCTCCTGTTAGCTTTTCTGGAGGTACGTTTGTGCAGCAGCGACCTTCACATTCACTACGCCCAAACGGCCATATTGTTTTCCGGCACTTGCGAAAGAAAATTGCTTGTCAAAATGCGGCTGGACGTATGAATCCGTGTGTGAAACTACACTTTTTCTTATATACCCAGCTACTACAGATTTGAGTGTTGTTTCGCCAGGTCGGAAGAACGGGTGTGGTTGAACGCAGCCCGTACGCGGAGCGTTGAGCGTTCCTGGTACTGGGCCATTGCACTGGGCGCGACTCCGTCAACGACAACAGTCACTTCCTGTTTGAAGTATTGTGTCATTGCTTCGACTGTCGCTAATTGTCATAATGACCATGGGTGACGAGTCGCTGTTCGCTTCCATGGCGCTGCCCGTTGTTATTATTCCGATTTTAGAAAAGGTGAGTCCACTTAGTCTTAGCTACGAAGACCCTATCCGCTTTGAATGTCTGTCTCGGCAAGTCACAGTGTCACACCCAACTGGCAACTGTTGCCGTGACGGTCTATCTTCCGACTTGTTTTTGTTATCTTGGGGCTGGGCCAGGGTTCAAACTTTTTGCTGTTGTACCATTCACTTTTTCTCCCCCCCTTGACTTTGCCTGTACGTGGCTTTAATAATTTTATGTTGTATGTGTGACCCTGGACTGGAGGCATGTAGAATAGACTAGTGTACACTGTCTATAGAATGTAGTGTTTGGTAAGTTGGTGACGTAATGAACAGGTCTGGCTGCCAGTGGGACAATGTAAGTTTAACTGAATACTGTACAGTGTAAGTTACCTTACTTTAGTCAAGTTAAGATATGTGGCAAATAATGGTAAACCCAAATATTTTTAATACAGATCTATTTATGATAAATTCACATATACCAAAGTTTGGGGTTAAAGACCCACCCAGAACAGACACTGTTCAGATAGCCTTAGTCCATTGTTCCAGTAGAGGCATATGATTAGCCTATCTGAAATCTATGATGTTTACATTGCATTGTCATAAAACAAACCTTTTATTATGAATTAATATTAGTTGTACGCATTGCACTGGCACCCTGCATTATTTTGTTTGTCTTTCACCGAAAACACTTAGTTTTCGATTGCATTTCAAATGTTTGCATCCATTATAAACCATGGCTGGTGTTTCAACTAGTAAGCATTGGTTGTTTTTTTGTCAGATGATCGCAATACAGTTATATATATATTTTTATACAAAGTCAGAGACAGAACTATCCATTCAGTCACCAATTTATGTTGCTAAAGATTGAACACATAATGAGCAAGTGAACAATCTCTCCGTGGCAATCACTAGTAAACCACTAGAATCAAGTTTGTTTATCTTTTATAAACGACTAAAACTAATAGGAATATAGCGACACAAACATATCTTGATCATGTCTGTATAACTATTTATTTTGCTTCACTACAAATAAAAAATGTTAACTCTCAAAGTTCTCCCTTTTTTTTATAACTGAATCACAGTGCCAACACACATGAGTGATGTCTTAAAAGGGAATTATAACTATACATGAGGAAGTGTGGTCTAATTCTAATTGATTACATTGTAAGGAGCCAGGGTTGACTATGGTTTACAACGGGGTGGGTGTGTGTGGTGTTATTGAGTGTTTGGGCTGCAGGGTAGGTGACTGAAATCATTTATGGTCTCAGCCTGGACCTGCAACACATTTAGTTTATTCCAGTCTACTATTGTTTTTAAAAAGTATGAGTTTTTGAATTGGGGCGGTGTAGGATGCAGGTACTGTATAGCACCTGGTGTTATTGGTTGTTAGGTGTTGTACAAAGTTTGAGGATACGTGATCTGGGAAATGTTTGGGTTCGATGCGTCTTTTATTTATTCTTTGGGGCCGAAAGTATGTTTCTGCGGGGATGGCTGGGATAGACCCCTCAACTATTTCGTATATGAATTTAAGTCGTAGGTCCCGACGTTTGCTTTGTAGGGTATCAAGTTTTAAGTCTATTGATATGATTGTGATCGATCCTTCGTGTCTGGAGTGGCAGTCGCTGGTAATGAAACGAGCAGCATGGTGTTGGACATGTTCTAGTTTATCCATGTCCCGCTGGTGGTATGGGTCCCACACAATGGGTCTGAACTCTAAGGCAGCGCAATATGCAGTTCTTTTGCTGTTTATTGGACAGTGTCGTATGTTATGCATTAGGAAACCAAGTGTGGAGTTTGCTTTTTTAGTTACTGAACATTGCGATGTGGGAGTGTCATTTAAGGTCGCAGGAGATAGAAATGCCAAGATAGGGGTTGCAGTTTACACGTTCTAGGGTGGCATTATTTAGTCAGTTCGGTTAACACTGTTAATCTCTGTGACTTCATGCAATTCAAAATGGAATGTAATTCTTGAATTCTACTTATTTTGTGCTAATAGAATGTCATTATATTGACATCATTTGTAAGGAAATGGTACTTGTAACAGTGAACACTCCCTATGTAGCCAACTATGTAGTCACGCACGCTATCTGTCTAAACCAAAACCATCCATTAAACCATGGCACTGTTGAGTTATCGCACGTAAGGCATGAACACAGACTTCACAGTGTTGGTCATCACACAAAAGTCATGTTTTATGACATTAATAAATCAGATATGGTCAAAACTATTGTATGGATTCACTGACAGTGACACGGAAGTGTGTGGTGATTGAGTCTCGCGAGGTACAAGACTTAGTAGGGTGGTTAACAAGGTAACTGTTGACATGGTTATAGATGCTGTGTTATTAATACAAAATATAGTAGTACATAGCGTGTTTATTGCACTATCATTCTGTGATTTAAATTTAAGCCAGAATGAAGTGAAAATTGTGTCACTTTGTTACTTCCAATTTTGAAGTAAACTCATTAGATGAACTTAACAGGTACATCCTTGTATTTTTTTCACTTCTAAATTTAAGGGAAAAAGCTGAAAACCATAAAATTGCACTGTTTTGAAACTGATGTTGAAAATATGCAGGAAGGCCCTGGACATGCTTTCACACCTTCATGCCTTTGGCACTTGCCTTGTCCACACCATGTTCACCCAGAAGTTTACTGTAGTCTATTGTTATATTGTGTTTCTTTCGGTCGTATCTCACCGGCTGGGTGTTTGATCACAGTTGAGGTGTAGTGTTACCTTCACCTGTCATACCAACACCACACCCTTCACGATAAACACAAACTTATCTGTTTTAATTGCCGATCCTGTCTAATATTGATGCATACCTTTGCAATAAAACTGTCACCTGTTTCCACCAATGTCGTTTAATAGTATGTACATAACATTGTATGGAAATACTAACAGTGTACTGGTAGTTCTCTTAAAAAAGAAGCCACCGAGCAAGACATTTTATCATCAACTTAATGACTACCAAATGTACAAACAAATTTAAGCAAAACATATTTTCACATGTTTCAAACTCTTATGGTTTCATTTGAAGAAATAAATGTAAGAAAAGTTGCACCGCATTAATTTTTGTTTGACTCATTACTGAACACTTGCTGGGAAAATTGTGTATCACATTTCTAGGTCTACATACTTTGTACAGTTTAAATGACTAGAGAGTGTTTGCAAGTGCCATGATCTCGATGCCTGTTCCCGACCTTGCCATGACACCAGGAAGGAAGTCGAGATCAGGGTGCTTGCAAAGACTGTCTATTATGACCCTAGTATCCATAATATTCCTGCAATTTAATACTTTTTCAGTATGTCATCACATGACTACTATTGCAGTATCATTCTACTATTAAACAGTTCATGTAATTATGACTACTATTGTACTTGTAGTACTTATTAAGACTGCATGTTTTTTCCCCTATGGGCCATGTCCTATATGTGCACACTTATGTACAAATGTGCGGACATGCATCCACACACATACTGTTGAGTGAAATTAAGATTTTTAATTAATATTATCACGATCATTAACCCACAATATTTTTGCAGGTTTTCATCTCACACATAGTTGCCACATATTTCTGATGTAACATGTGATTGATTAATGTCTTAGATCGGTCTGGCTATGGTAGTATACACTTACTACTAGTGCTGTGACTGATTACAAAGATTTTACTGTCTATATTTATGACCCCGTGAACCTTCCCACGTGTAACGTATGTACTGTTTAATAGGACTATTTCAAGGCTGTGAGATGACTGTATTGCATTGTCTGCCACAAAGCCGTCAACTAAATGGAGTCTTTATTAGTTTGGCTGACCCAAACTTACCAATAGTTGTTTTACATAAGCTTTAATTCAAACAGTTTGACTTGCAATGTTGTCCTCTTGATTTCTGGCGTCTGTTGCAAGACATGATTCTGTTACATATATTTTGTGTATTTATTTGAAAAAAAACAAGATTTATCAATTTTATTTTTTACTTGGCTACTTTCAGGCTCTTTGGTGAACAATTTAACTCATTTGCTCGAAGTTGTTCCAATTCACTCCGCTGTACATATGAGTGTGTAAGATGCTTTGAGTTTGAGCTGTTAAGGTGCCATGCTTTATAAGAACATAACTTTTTTATCTAGTACTTAATATACCAAATTCAGGCCCGGGGTCAATTACATTGCAATGTAATATATTATTATTACTTGCCAAATTCTTCTTCTTATTATTATTATGATTACATTTGAAGCAATTACTATTACAGTTTTCATCGGAACATTTTATAGTATAATGCTCAGTATGCATGAATACAATAAGTACATTTGTTTGACTCACAGTCTCAAGACGTCAAACAAGACAGGTGAATAAAAAATATAACTTGCCAATTATTGATGACCATGCCTAAAGTATTTGAAATAATATTTGAGAATGTCACATACTTTCATCATCATCATTAGGGAAGTATTATAAAGTATAACAAATTCATAAATATTTACAACAAAATATATCTATATAGTAATCACCATATTTAGTACAATCTACTAACTACACTGACTAAGGATAGAGCATATATATGTTCCATTTTATATTTAAGTACCATACTGGAATGAAAGATAAAAGCAGTAGTCAATGCCACATAATTTGGTGGATTATATTACATTATATTACAGTCCAATTAAAGCACATTGCTCTACTGCTGTTTGGTGCTTGGTGGACAGTTAATGATTGGCTCAAGTACAAATACATCAGGATGTTTGTCACACCAGCTGTGGGTTAGGCTTAATTGTGTGCACCATGTGGGCCCATTCACTAAACCCAGACTTATTTGAAAAGGGTAGTTGGCAACTTGGCAGAACTGGCTTCAAAGCAGTGAAAGCCCAGTTTAATTCCTTTAGTCAATGCAGCAGTCAAACTGTACCAGTGTCTTGCTATATAAACACTTAAAACTCTAGGGTAAAACTTCATAAGGGCCTTGCTGAAGTTGACAGGGGGGAGCAATTAATGGAATCAGTGGTCGGTTACTACTACATTGCTTCCTATTACTAGTACATACATTGAGTTTTTGCTCAACCTATTACTATTACTTCAGTATTTGTAATCGCTACTATTACTTTAATATTTGTAATCGCTACTATTACATATTGCTATTACTATTACCCCATGCAAAAAAGACAACAAAAAATTTTTGTTCTTATACTTTTGGTCTTTTGTATATTTTCTTTTTTGATTTCCTCAGACAATAAACCAATCATTGTGTAATGATCAAGATTGATCGGTCAACGTAATATACAGATACAGGCCTGATACCAATATCCCAGTATGTTAAATGACACCTGCCTGTCACATTGGTAAGTCATATCCAATCTGATTTGGATTATTGGAATTTTATTCTTATATTTACAAAGCCCTGTAGGAGCGTGACTTTGGTGAATCTGTTCTGGCAGTGTTATTGTAGCGACTATATAGATGTTTGACCTCTCTTGTAGCTGGAGCAACATGACCTTGCCGCAGCCGAAAGTCTACGATCCGCATTTACAAAGGTATGTCTGAGACTGCACAACTCACACTGTACCGGTTGTGTGATGTAGTATTGTAGTATTACGACAAAACAATTAATCTTCATTAAGTACATGACATGTACCTGGGTGGTCAATACAGCAGTCATTATTCTGAGCCGATTCCACATTTTTAAACATTTATGTTCTTATAGAATATATATTTTGAAGTTATACTGCCTGACAGTCGCTTTTGATAAGCCCAGAATATTGTTCAGAATTTTAATTCTGCATGGCTTGTGCCTTCAAAATGTTCAAATTGTAACAGAATTCAGATATATATTGAAAAATGACAATACTACAACGGCAGTTGTCCTGTGATGTTTGGCTTGTTCGTTTAGTTTCTGCACAATCACGACCTGATCAAATACACTTCCTGCTAATAATGATCACACTTGCATGAGGATAGTTCAGAATAATAAAACAGACAACTTTGCTTCAAAAGTACAAATGCAGTTAAGCAAAACTAACAAATGAGCGTGATTATTTGCATCAGAGGAACAACAATTGTACAGGAAGTTGAATACTGAAAAAGTTTGTATGGTTGTAATTATCATTTATTTTAAATGAATTACCTGGTTGTAATATTTACAGTTGTAATTCCTGTAGTTACAATGGTTTATAATGTTACTCTTGTACCACGCAGGTGCTTTGAATAATTTTAACTCGATTTGGTGCTATATAAGGGATCATCTCAGAACATCGATGTCCGATATCAAACATAATTTACTTTCGTTGGGAGGAGCAGTTTCATCTGATATCATCAGACATTGATATTTTACACTTCGGACCGAAACTGTTTGATATATTCATATCCCCATATCAATGTTTCCACTTTTTCATATGAGGGGAGAGGACGGGGGGCTGAGGCCAGGTGAAAGTTACGTTCAACTGATATCAGATATCGACATTCTGAGATGATCCCTAAGTGTGTTTATTTTATTTTTTTATACTTATTTTATTTTTTAGGCTGACATGCAACACCCCGGTCTCATCTATGACCTCATCAAGGGGGTGCTGCGGAGGGCGGAGGTCGAGGACAGGGTTAACATGACCGAGTGTCTCCTTCGACTCGAGGCATCCAACAACTCGGCCGGTGAGAACTTTCACTTTTCATTTAGACCATTGTGTCGTCTGTCTGTCTGTCTTGTACACATGTCTGTTTGTCGCCTGTCTGTCTGTCTTGTACACGTGTCTGTCTGTCATCTGACTTTCTGTCTTGTACACATGTCTGTCTGTCGTCTGACTTTCTGTCTTGTACACATGTCTGTTTGTCGTCTGACTTTCAGTCTTGTACACATGTCTGTCTGTCGTCTGACTTTCCGTCTTGTACACATGTCTGTCTGTCGTCTGACTTTCAGTCTTGTACACATGTCTGTATGTCGTCTGACTTTCTGTCTTGTACACATGTCTGTCTGTCGCTTGTAGTTAGTTGGTCTGTATGTATGTCTGTTTTTCAGTGTCCATAAGTCTGTCTGTCTGTCACCATCAATAGATCAGTCTATATGTCTCTGTCACCATCAATAGATCAGTCTATATGTCTGTGACCTGTCTGTCACCATCAATAGATCAGTCCATATATGTCTGTCTGTCTGTCACCACCAATAGATCGGTCTGTATGTCTGTCTATCTTGTCACCATCAATAGATCAGTCTGACTGTCTGTCTGTCTGTCTGTCTGTCTGTCTGTTATTGTCAAAGGATCAGTTTGTCTGTCTGTCAGTTGGTCGGTCTGTATGTCGGTGCGTTGGTTTATCTGTATGTCGGTGTCGGTTTGTCTCTCCATCAGTGTATGTCCGTCCATTTTGCCTAATCTTGTTGTCTGCTTGCTGTGTCTGTCAGTTGGTCCATCTGTCTCTGGGATAGTTTCTAGTTGTTTCCAGCGCCCGGTAACATTCTATTAACTGACTAGTCTGTATATTGTGGCTACATGTAATGGTCTTATGAGGTCTCATTCAACTAGTCAGCCTTTTTCAGAACATTATCGCCAAACTGTGGTCAGACGAATCTTTCTAGAAACTCAACAGTACATTTGTTGTTTGCAGCGTACGAGATACCGCGACCAGACGAACCATTCCAAAACCTGAACATGTGTGCTAACAACCTGAAGAAGATCCTCAGTCGAATACCAGATGAAATCTATGACAGGAAGAAGTTCCTTGAAACGATAAAGTATGTATACAGCAACTAACCAGTGTTTGAAGTTAAGGCCTTTGAATCTGCGGCCGCCTATTCAAAATCCGTCCCTTCGATTCATTTTACCAAAATGCTCAAGTTATCGGCCCGACACCACCGGTTCACATACACCACTGGTTTACTTTGTGGACACGGCTAGGCTGCATCCGATGCATAGTTCATTAGTATTCTTATACCCGACTCGGTTATAGGAGACGGTAAACAAAACTTTGGTAATAATTAAACAATAGTTTGTCAAAACTTAACTCTTATCACACGAGCGGTTGCATTCAATAGCAAAACCAACGAATGCCAAGTCTAAACATTGGTGGCATCGCCACCGGCAGTGCAGTTTTCCAAGACTCAGATTAGACGCCATTTTTCATAGTTTTGCTGTGTCCTTTGGACTAAGTTTTACAGTGTTAGAGAGTTAGGCATGCTTTTTGTTCTTTATCTACAAATAAATACGACCTAAATCCAAATTTGACTGGTGACAAAAGTGTATTTCATAACGTGACCCACATTGGCCAGGTGAACGCCACATAGTTTGGTGGTGTCACCTAGCAAATATACTGGAAAACACCTAAAGAGAAGTGGCAAATATATATACATCTGAGTGCAACACTAATAGAGTTGAACACAAGTACTGGCAGAGTTTTGCCTACTGTTGATAACGGTTATATATGTGAATTCCTATTGCAGGATGACATCGCATAAATGAATATTCCAGCATTCAGTTGTCACTTAAAAAACTTTGTGGTATATCTTTTTATAAGGAAAGACTTTTGAGACCAGAATTTCAACAACCTACGATGGAATGTCCGAACCCACCACGTGTTCGACAACCTGTTTTTGATGGCGTGACGGAAGGTTTTGCTAGGCAACAGGTCACGTGATGGATAGGTCAGTTACGATTATGGTGTTAGATTCTGCATCCATCAGTTCCAGTTAAAGGTCTGCTGGTTGTTATTTGTGTTGTTATTCAAGGCGGATGTTGTTATTTCAGAGACATTGCGAGTGCCATCAAGGACCTGCTGGATGCCGTCAACCAAGTTGTAGCTCTCATGTCTTCCAGCAGACAGGTGGGATATTGTCACAACATTCTCTCTCGTCTGCTGTCATTGACATAACTTTCTATGTCACCCGCTGTCATTGTCACAATGCATTGTGTCATCTGCTATCATTGTCATAAAGTTTTATGTCACTAGCTGTCATTGTCAGAAAGCTTTGTCATCTGCTGTCCTTGTCACAACATTTTATGTCATCTGCTGTCCTTGTCACAACATTTTATGTCATCTGCTGTCCTTGTCACAACATTTTATGTCATCTGCTGTCCTTGTCACAACATTTCATGTCATCTGCTATCATTGTCACAAAGTTTTATGTCATCTGCTGTCCTTGTCACAACATTTCATGTCATCTGCTGTCATTGTCACAAAGTTTTATGTCATCTGCTGTCCTTGTCACAACATTTCATGTCATCTGCTATCATTGTCACAAAGTTTTATGTTACCTGCTGTCATTGTCACAAAGCTTCATGTCATCTGCTGTCATTGTCACAAAGTTTTATGTCATCTGCTGTCCTTGGCACAAAGTTTTATGTCATCTGCTATCATTGTCACAAAGTTTTATGTCATCTGCTGCCCCCCTATCTCCCACATTCATTCTCCTCCCCATCCCATCAAACCCCCTTCAGTCCTCCCACCTCTGTCCCCGTCTTCCTATTCTCCTTCTACTCCCCCTTGAGTGCAGTCGCTGAGTGCACTCGCTGTCTCCGTTAGTCCATCTCCTTCTACTCCCCCCTTGAGTGCACTTGCTGTCTGTTAGTCCATCTCCTACTCCCCCCTTGAGTGCACTCACTGTCTCCGTTAGTCCATCTCCTTCTACTCCCCCCTTGAGTGCACTTGCTGTCTCTGTTAGTCCAACTCCTACTCCCCTTTGAGAGCACTCGCTGTCTCCGTTAGTCCATCTCCTTCTACTCCCCCCTTGAGTGCACTCGCTGTCTCTGTTAGTCCATCTCCTACTCCCCTTTGAGTGCACTCGCTGTCTCCGTTAGTCCATCTCCTTCTACTCCCCCCTTGAGTGCACTCGCTGTCTCCGTTAGTCCATCTCCTTCTACTCCCCCCTTGAGTGCACTCGCTGTCTCTGTTAGTCCAACTCCTACTCCCCTTTGAGAGCACTCGCTGTCTCCGTTAGTCCATCTCCTACTCCCCTTTGAGTGCACTCGCTGTCTCCGTTAGTCCATCTCCTTCTACTCCCCCCTTGAGTGCACTCGCTGTCTCCGTTAGTCCATCTCTTTCTACTCCCCCTTAAGTGCACTCGCTGTCTCCGTTAGTCCATCTCTTTCTACTCCCCCTTGAATGCACTCACTGTCTCCGTTAGTCCATCTCCTTCTACTCCCCCCTTGAGTGCACTCGCTGTCTCTGTTAGTCCATCTCTGTCTACTCCCCCCTTGAGTGCACTCGCTGTCACCGTTAAGTCCATCTCCTACTCCCCCCTTGAGTGCACTTACTGTCTGTTAGTCCATCTCCTACTCCCCCCTAGAGTGCACTCGCTGTCTCCGTTAGTCCATCTCCTACTCCCCCCTAGAGTGCACTCGCTGTCTCCGTTAGTCCATCTCCTTCTACTCCCCCCTTGAGTGCACTCGCTGTCTCCGTTAGTCCATCTCCTTCTACTCCCCCCTTGAGTGCACTCGCTGTCTCCGTTAGTCCATCTCCTTCTACTCCCCCTTAAGTGCACTCGCTGTCTCCGTTAGTCCATCTCTTTCTACTCCCCCTTGAGTGCACTCGCTGTCTCTGTTAGTCCATCTCTGTCTACTCCCCCCTTGAGTGCACTCGCTGTCTCTGTTAGTCCATCTCCTTCTACTTCCCCCTTGAGTGCACTCGCTGTCTCTGTTAGTCCATCTCTGCCTACTCCCCCCTTGAGTGCACTCGCTGTCTCTGTTAGTCCATCTCCTTCTACTTCCCCCTTGAGTGCACTCGCTGTCTCTGTTAGTCCATCTCCTTCTACTTCCCCCTTGAGTGCACTCGCTGTCTCCGTTAGTCCATCTCCTTCTACTCCCCCCTTGAGTGCACTCGCTGTCTCCGTTAGTCCATCTCTGTCTACTCCCCCCTTGAGTGCACTCGCTGTCACTGTTAAGTCCATCTCCTACTCCCCCCTTGAGTGCACTTACTGTCTGTTAGTCCATCTCCTACTCCCCCCTAGAGTGCACTCGCTGTCTCCGTTAGTCCATCTCCTTCTACTCCCCCCTTGAGTGCACTCGCTGTCTCCGTTAGTCCATCTCCTTCTACTCCCCCCTTGAGTGCACTCGCTGTCTCCGTTAGTCCATCTCCTTCTACTCCCCCTTAAGTGCACTCGCTGCCTCCGTTAGTCCATCTCTTTCTACTCCCCCTTGAGTGCACTCGCTGTCTCTGTTAGTCCATCTCTGTCTACTCCCCCCTTGAGTGCACTCGTTGTCTCTGTTAGTCCATCTCCTTCTACTTCCCCCTTGAGTGCACTCGCTGTCTCTGTTAGTCCATCTCCTTCTACTTCCCCCTTGAGTGCACTCGCTGTCTCTGTTAGTCCATCTCTGCCTACTCCCCCCTTGAGTGCACTCGCTGTCTCTGTTAGTCCATCTCCTTCTACTTCCCCCTTGAGTGCACTCGCTGTCTCTGTTAGTCCATCTCTGTCTACTCCCCCCTTGAGTGCACTCGCTGTCTCCGTTAGTCCATCTCCTTCCTTTCATCCATATGGCCAGTCTACTTTAACTGACACAGTGAGGCATGCTGGTAGAGTGTAGACTGGCTTAGTCAGAAACCCGTCTGTCGGTCTACAAGACTGGCAGATGACTGGCCAAGATGGCTAATTACAACTGATAAGTCAGGTGGAATTTAGAGGAGCCAGCTGGCCACTACATCAATTAATAGTTCTATGTCTAGGGGCCCACATTAATGATTATCATTGGCATAAATGATTTTAACAAATACAGTGAAATAAATGGCTCAAATGACTGGTATGTCATTAAAAAAACTAAGCTGGCCAGTAATGTCTGTGATTGATGTGACTGGCCGCCACACGAGCCGTTCGTGCGCGAAAAGGCACTCTTAATTAACTCAAGAGTGGAAAAAAGTTGTTCTGGCTAAAGGTCTGGATGTAGATGATGGGTGGGACGGTTCTAGGAATAATACACAACTATTATGAGATACATTATAACTGGGGTGAATTATTTCTACACATGCCTGACTTGTAGTAGTGGTTAGAGCACAAGACTGGGTTTTAACCCTCTTTCTTCCATTTCAAGTTGCCAGTTTGTTCACCCCATGTTGCGCCGGTTCACAGTCTGAATGATTCGGCTATAAAATATCTGTGTACGAATGGCTTTTATGCAGTAATTGCAACTTGGCGGAGTGCTTCCTAAAGTCGAGATAGTGTTTGAATGAACATGTCAGCCAGGCAGTCAAGTGTAAAGTGCTCTGAGCAGACCCCACACTGTGTAAAACTTTACTTACCCTTGTGTGTGATTGTTTCAGGCTTTAGAACTAAGGAAGAGAGAATTTGTAAAATACTCCAAACGTTTCAGTACCACACTGAAAGACTTCTTCAAAGAAAATGTGTAAGTACAGAGAGATAATATGTAAGTACAGAGAGATAATATGTAAGTACAGAGAGATAATGTGTAAGTACAGGGAGATAATGTGTAAGTACAGAGAAATAATGTGTAAGTACAGAGAGATAATGTGTAAGTACAGATAAATAATGTGTAAGTACAGAGAGATAATGTGTAAGTACAGATAAATAATGTGTAAGTACAGATAAATAATGTGTAAGTACAGGGAGATAATGTGTAAGTACAGATAAATAATGTGTAAGTACAGGGAGATAATATGTAAGTACAGAGAAATAATGTGTAAGTACAGGGAGATAATGTGTAAGTACAGAGAAATAATGTGTAAGTACAGAGAGATAATGTGTAAATACAGAGAGACAGTGTAGGTAAAAATTACCAAATGCTACCATAATGCTGCCATATATGTAACTTTGGCATTTGATGTTATTTGATAAATTATGCTATTGCAGATTTACTGGGTCCCAAATCCGGCCACAGAATAATAAATGTATGATATGCAGATATAATTTTGTTTTATTTTGCACTGTGTTATCTTAAAATTGTTCGTGAAAACAAGTTTATAGGAGTTGAGAATGTGATATTTAGTGTATGGGGTATGTTGATTTATAGGAGTTGAGACTGATATTTAGTGTATGTTGATTTATTGGTGTATTTAAAAGATGGACAATCTCAGAGTGCAATGTTAATGTAACCACCAACAAAGAGTATCAGTTCCTCAGGCCATTAGCCAGAGATACATTGTCCCATTATTGGAATGGGTTTTTGGAAAATCGTAACGGGTGTTTCTTTTTCAAATAACGGGTCTTAGTCTTTGGATAGCATGATTTTTATTGTTCCGGCATCATGACCTGGTGTTGGACCACAGCATGATTGTTTTCTCCCAGTGACAAGGCAAAGCAGTGTTTGCATTTCATAAAACATGTCTTGTACAAAGTGTGTGAATGCGTGTGCAGGAGTTTTGTGAGCCTCATAAGGGGGTGCAGTTGGAGTTTTTTTGAGAGCTTCAGAAGGGGTGCAGTTGGAGTTTTTTGGAGAGCCTCAGAAGGGGTGCAGTTGGAGTTTTTTTGGATAGCCTCAGGAGGGGGTGTTGTTGGAGGTTTTTGGAAAGCCTCAGGAGGGGGTGCTGTTGGAGGTTTTTGGAGAGCCTCAGGAGGGGGTGCTGTTGGAGGTTTTGGGAGGCCTCAGGAGGGGGTGCAGTTTTTGGATAGCCCAGGAGGGTGCTGTTGGAGGGTTTTGGAAGGGGGAGGGTGCTGTTGGAGGTTTTAGTGCGGTTGGGTTTTGAGCATCAGAAGGGGTGCAGTGGAGGTTTTGGAAGCCTCAGGAGGGGGTGCTGTTGGAGGTTTTGGAGAGCCTCAGAGGGGTGCAGTTGGGGTTTTTGGAGCCTCAGAGAGGGGTGCAGTTGGAGGTTTTTGAAGCCTCAGGAGGGGGTGCTGTTGGAGGTTTTTGGAGAGCCTCAGAAGGGGGTGCAGTTGGATGTTTGGAGTTTTGGATAGCCTCAGGGGGGTGCTGTGGAGGTTTTGGAAAGCCAGGAGGGTGCTGTTGGAGGTTTTTAGAGAGCCTCAGAAGGGGGTGCAGTTGGAGTTTTTTTGGAGAGCCTCAGAAGGGGGTGCAGTTGGAGGTTTTTGGAAAGCCTCAGGAGGGGGTGCTGTTGGAGGTTTTTGGAGAGCCTCAGAAGGGGGTGCAGTTAGAGTTTTTTTGGAGAGCCTCAGAAGGGGGTGCAGTTGGAGGTTTTTGGAAAGCCTCAGGAGGGGGTGCTGTTGGAGGTTTTTGGAGAGCCTCAGAAGGGGGTGCAGTTGGAGTTTTTTTGGAGAGCCTCAGAAGGGGGTGCAATTGGAGAGCTTCAGCCCCCTGAATATTCACCATGTTTCGATGCCAATGACCAGTGCATGTGTAATGGGGTTTTTCATGATCATAACAGGTAAAAGAATGACAACGAGTAAATTTTAAAATGTCACAA
This sequence comes from Paraescarpia echinospica, assembly GCA_020002185.1. Taxonomy (NCBI): domain Eukaryota; kingdom Metazoa; phylum Annelida; class Polychaeta; order Sabellida; family Siboglinidae; genus Paraescarpia; species Paraescarpia echinospica. The sequence goes on along the minus strand of CM034544.1, from coordinate 47,548,324 downwards.
AACCTGGCGAAGGGCGTGCTGTTCCTAACAGTTGGTTTTTGTTTTCTTTGCAGCAAACAGGACGTTTTCAACAGTGCGAACCACCTCATTAACCAAACCAACATGATCATGAAGACGGTCATAGACGCCTGTTGAGATGCCCCCTCTGTGACCCCAGGGTCATGGGTGCCAGATGACATGCTCCTCTGTGACCCCAGGGTCAATATCATTAGTGAAACTGTTGACATCAACCAGCGTGGTTATGCTACTGGTGATATAAAACATTGTTATGTATGTGTGTGTAATACTGTGTATATACGACAATGAGAAAGACACTTGTTCTCTACGAGTGTTGTCGCATTCAAATGGATATTTTACCTGTGGTGTCTTACACTGCCTTGTCAAGATGGATTCGTCTGTACTAATGACGTTTTGATAGAATGTTGTCATTGTATACCTGTGGGCACATGTCATTTCCCTCGTCTTGGTTGATCGCTGCCGTTGGTTTTCTTTTCCATGCCACTTCATTCACACATCTACTACTTCTAAACGTCTTCTCGCTGTGGGTATCCCTGTCCATCAAGTTTACACTGTTGTATGGTATACAAAGTACATTGACGCTATATTGTTGTATGGTATACAAAGTACGTTTACGCTATACTGTTGTATGGTATACAAAGTAAGTTTACGCTATACTGTTGTATGGTATACAAAGTACGTTTACGCTATACTGTTGTATGGTATACAAAGTACGTTTATGCTGTACTGTTGTATGGTATACAAAGTACGTTTACACTATACTGTTGTATGGTATACAAAATACGTTTACGCTATACTGTTGTATGGTATACAAAGTACGTTTGCGCTATACTGTTGTATGGTATACAAAGTACGTTTGCGCTATACTGTTGTATGGTATACAAAGTACGTTTACGCTATACTGCTGTATGGTATACAAAGTACGTTTACGCTATACTGTTGTATGGTATACAAAGTACGTTTACGCTATACTGTTGTATGCTATACAAAGTACGTTTACGCTATACTGTTGTATACTATACAAAGTACGTTTACGCTATACTGTTGTATGCTATACAAAGTACGTTTACGCTATACTGTTGTATGGTATACAAAGTATGTTTACACTGTACTGTTGTATGGTATACAAAGTACTTTTATGCTATACTGTTGTATGGTATACAAAGTACGTTTATGCTATACTGTTGTATGGTATACAAAGTACGGTTACGCTATACTGTTGTATGGTATACAAAGTACGTTTATGCTATATTGTTGTATGGTTCTCTGTTGTATTACAAGTTTTTTTTTACGAGCGATGACGTCATTCTTTACAAATGTCATTAGTAGCAGTGAAACCATCTAGACATGACAGCGAAACACCCAACAGGTAAATACACGTTTGAATGTAAGAACAAAGAGTTGTAGTGAATCAAATGAACTATCCCGAGAATGTTTGGTGATCTAGATTAAGACTCTTCTGTCAAGAATACAACCTCTACCGAAATACAGGTTCACGTTAAACGTCTAACAAGAGAGTATGCGGAAGCTGTTGACGTACAAATCTGGTCACCATTTTTATTCAGCAGCTGCTGAAATATTCTAAGGAACTTTATTTTGTGTATCTGGTGCAAGGTGTTTTGGACCTGCCATAGTTTTTGTTTGTGTCTCGTATGAGTGCATGTTTGCGTTCCACCATTCTTGCCTAGGCAATGGAGCGAGAACTTTGAAATCGCCACCCTTGAGAAAAACCCATATTCCTGGGTGAAAATCCAATTGTGGTGTCATGAGATAAAAAAAATTCCTGAAATTGCGATCCTTTTTAAAAGTTAGACATTCTCTAACCCTAATATAGTTAGTAATAAATTGTTACTTTTCCTAACTCAGCAAATATTACACGTAACATTTTCTTCGCACAGGTTATTCAATGCCATGTATCATTCGATATGTAACATAATCTACTAAGTTTTATACTGCACAGAAAATATTAGTTAACTCGGCAGAAAAATGGCACCTAGCACATGTTTTCTCAGGCAAACAAGACTAATGTATTTGATATACGTTTATGAGACCTGGTATCTTGGTTAGAAAGTGCCATATAGTATTTATGCTTTGTTTGAAACATTCCCTAAAGTTTCCGTCACAGCACTGGAGAATAATACAACCAGGTTAATTTATTCAGAAAAAATATTAATTTTACTCGCTTGTGCAAAATTTAACACATGGGCTAGAATTCAGTAGATAATAGTTGCATAACACAATATGTTGCATATATCAACAGATCTGTTTAACACCAAAATGTTGACATAATGTAACATGGGCAATGCCGCATACAGCAGGGCAATGTATGTTATAAATTGTACAGAGGAACAATGCGTGTGTACGTGTGCATGCGTGTGTGTGTGTATGCGTGTGTGTGTTAACCAGTGCCCTTTCCTGCATGCAAAACTGTTCAAGTAACCTTTGACCTATTTAAGTAGCCATTGACCTATTTATTTCCACCTGGTTTCATTTCCAGGGGAACGCTTTCATGCCGGCTGTAAATGTGCTGTTTGCCTAGAATTACCTCCTAATGTGCGGACATATTCCACCAAGAATTGGGGGCCGGGGGGGGTTGATCAGCCATATCATAGGTATCAACCAGTGGGGATTTCTGGAAAGAACGCAGCAGATTTTCCAGCCACCGCCAATTTATACACAACTGTCGTTTGGTTTTCTTTCATAAATTTGACAAACATTTCTTGTAGGTAAATCTAATCTAAATCAAGTTTGGTCTCTCCCTGTGCACTGGGCTATAGTGGGCAAGATAGCCTCAGTTTTGTTGCCTCCTATAGTCTACAGCAAAGAGACAGTGGACCGTAGTTGAGGGGAGATTGAGGTCAGTTGTGACGGGGCAATGGCATTTTCTGGAGACCTTACAACAAATGGTGTCAACAATAATAGTGCTGATCGGAACTTCAAATGTGTTGTTTAGGAAGCTGATGTTAGGATGTTCACAAAAATGATGGTTATTATTTGCCCTGTTACAACTTGCCTTGTTACCCCTATAAACGATAAATTGCTGTGATGTGCTTTGCTAATCCATGACGGCCTATAAAATGGCTAAAAACAAACTTCTCTGCATGATTTCATGCTGAATTTATTGGGTAAAGCAACAACGCTTGAAATGCATTGTATTCGATCTGTCCGGAGCATCTTCTGATCAGTTGAAATCTTGGTAGAGTTGCGCCACTTTTCGGGGAAATGAGGATTTGGGGTGGGTGTAAAACTTGTTGTTTTCCAGGCGAATTGGTGTTGGCGAAGAAGCTCAGTAATAACACCAATACTCTGGAGTAGGGGATGTTGTGTAGAATTAACAGTTCAGTAATATTGGTTTGGTGCAGCAGTTACTGGTCTTGTATTTAGTTGTTCCTTTTGCCCGCCTCGCTGGTCAAATGAAGACGATTCGTATCTCGCAGTTCTAAGGGGGCGGTCATGATTTATCAGGGGACAGGCAGAGAAATCGGGGGAGGGTTCTGTTTTCAGTTGTGCAATATTTCGTGGTGGGTTCAATTTAAATTCTGTAAATTTCAGGGGTGGTAATATTTTCAATGATTGGAGGGTGGGTCACATTCCGGCGCACAGGATTTTTGGGAGGGCTAGATTCGTCGTTCTGATAAATAATTACCGCTCCCTAGTCGGTCTGCCACCTTGCGAGTGAGTCTGATAGGGCGGCGACACTGGCGGTTTGGCATCTGTGTCGCAGGTGAACATGTGGTTGGGGTGCTTATGAGGGGCGTTTCTACATATCAGGTGACTAGCAAACTGTGATTTGAGGTGGGTCTACTGCCACCAGGTGTCGCTGGTAGTCATGCTCAGTTTGTGGTTTTTTGTCACAATCAGCTGCATGTGATTAGAATGAACATGTGCGTGTGGTGATAAAATTCTCTCAAGGGTTTTTTCGGACAGAAGATGTAGTAATCTGTACACAACATGGCATCAGTTTCTTTATCAGACAGAAAATGTGGTAATCTGTACACAACATGGCATCAGTTTCTTTGTCGGTGCATAAAACTACTTTATTATTGGTGCATAACAATTTTACAGTGTTTGTAGGCTTGACCTGGTCAGATTTTAAGATTTTTTAGATCATCCCTGTGACATTCAAAGCAAAATAACCTAGAAATTTAATTAAGATAGCCATTTATTTATTGTCTGTGTAGTCCTTTCCGTCATAGTTGACACATAGCCTGGCGCCTTGTTTAGTTAAATTAAATTACGACAAACCTTGCTCTCGTGTGCACATGTAATGTTCCATGAAAGGAGTGGTTCTGAAATAAACTTTTCCAATGTTTGAAGAACTTAAAGTGAAAGATCCAATGTAAGACTGCACACAGCCAGCGTAGAGTTTCCATCCTCACTTGAAAAGTTAACAAAACAATACTACAACAAATAAATATGTATACTATGAGGATTTACCAGGTAAATGGTTTCTTCATAGTTTCTGTGAATCTGCCTCATTTTATAATATTTTGTTAAGTTATCAGAAACCTATATTCCAGTATCGGATATTTAAACTGATGCCATACATCTCTTCCGTGTTTGTGTGTGAGGTTTGGTTTTGTCGGAGTAATTGTAACCTAATGCTTTAATTGGAGTAGAGAGTCCATGAGATAAACAATTACAAATGTAGCTAGTTTATTCCAAATACGTAACTAACATGAAACTAATTAATTAATAAGTTACCATCATTTTGGACGGTGCTGCCGGTAACCTTGACATTCTGTTTGGAACATCAAAGTTTGTACTGAGGTGAAAGGTCAAAGTTAGCACACCGAGATGAAAGGTCAAAGTTTGCACTGAGATGACCTCATCATGTACAGGGGTTGTTTGTTTTTACAGCCTTGTAATAATTTAGGGTGAGTCTTGGAAGCCCTTAAACAAGGTTTGCCTTGTTAATGTATTTGAAAACAGTGTAAAATGTATCATATTCATATGTTGACATTCTTGAAACTTTGTAAAATGTAATCCTAGCTGCCGACATATTGAAAACAATGTAAAGGTATATCAAGCTGATGTTCTTGTGAACATGTACATGTTGACATTTTGAAAACATTGTAAAACGTATGTCATGTTGACATTTCTGAAAACAGTGTAAAAAGTACGTTGTGTTGACATTCTTGAAAACATTGTAAAATGTATCTATGTATGTAGACATTCTCGAAAATATCGACCTCTTCATTTACATTTTACAGTGTTTACAACCTTTAACTTGGTAGTAACGTGTGCTTCATTCGAAGGATCTGAAGACAAAGTTTATCTCACAAGAACATTGTAAAGTGCTACAAATCATTGTATATCTAAATTACATTTATTACACCTCAGTAATTGAGGTTTCGTTATGTTGTTCAGGTGATGTTACATGAAATGTTCACGTAAGATGTTTCAAACTTAACTTGGTGTAGGGAAACGTTGTATACGCATACATACATGATGGCAGTTGATTTGCACCTGGAGTGACTTGTATATTAAGCTATTTTCAAATAAAATCTGTTTCTAACAATCTACCATGTTTACCTTGAAACACTACCTTCTGGTGGGATGTGACGTCTGACTTAGAGTAGAGTTGCCTTTCTGGAATGATGTGTACCGTTAAAATGTGTTTGGGGAGTGAAATACAATTGGCATATTTAAGGACAACGGTTCCAAGTACATGTAATTCAAAACACAAACTTATCAAGTACCCCCGGTACATTAATTCATGTACAAGTTAATTAATGATATCTCTGTAGCCAGTAAAAGAGGAATCAAGATGTTGACCAAGTAGACAATAGATTCATCGTTTGTCAAATTATACAGCTGTACAGACATAACAGGATTGGTAGATACCTCCATAGGATCAGCAGTGACCCCCATAGGATCAGTGGTGACCCTGATTCTACAAAGTAACGGTTAATAATGTACCAATCATAATGGCTGATACATAAGTCAATGTTCAGCAAAAATGGATACAAACTAACAATTATGCATCACAAAGCCAACATATTAAGGTGCCACCTGGTGGCTTTTTGAGGAAGCACATAACAAACAACATGTCTGGTGATATTTGTGAATAGTGGTAGCTGTTTGAATGCCAATAACATATTTTATATGATCCCAATAGCGCAATGGTGATGCTGTGATTTGAGGAAAAATATCAAGTCTGGTACACTGTAGTATCAATTGTCTTTATACAATTTTATCTACAACAATGTTTGTGTTAAATTAAATAGTTATTTTCATATTCTCATTTTGTGAGAACCAGATACGTTGAAAGATGTCAAGACATATCAGAAAGAGCATTGTCATAGGACTACTTAATGCAGATAAATAAGACACCACCAAATTGCGTTTAATAAACCCGAAACATTTGAACATTTCACATGTGAAATATTCAGAGTAAACATTCCAATTTTAAACATGCTCTAGTGGCATTATGATTGGTATTATCCTTATTCCTATAAGTCTTGCAGGTATCCGTACATTAGTCCTACATAACGCCACTGTAGTCCTACTGCCTTATTCCTATAAGTCTTACAGGTTTTCTGAAATTTGACAGTCACCGAAATGGGACACAATTAAAAGTCTGTGCATTATGAACAAGGCTTTTCATATTACAAGACATGGAGCCAGTTTGTGAAATACAGCAAGGAAATAACCACATCCGCTCAGAACACACCAGATAGTAACTTGCGAATACTCGGAAATGATCTATACATTTGCAATGTCCAAAAACACACCAGATAGTAACTTGCGAATACTTTGAAGTGATCTCATATATTCGCAATGTCCAAAAACCGTGTAGTGTTTTATGTTGGTTTAAACCACCACCTCCCCCCTTGATAGTTAATAATCTAAGCAATTCAAAATGACTACCAAAACCACATTATAATTAATATGTGTGCTGCTCAAAAGATGGCGCCACTGTAACAATTTATTTATCCCACGAAACGTAGTAACAACAAAAGCACCATTCCCAGGACAAAATAAAGATTTTAGACTGTACAGACTGATGTGGCTTTCATTAGGTCTTGCAAGATACAATCCAGATTACTTTTAGCACATGCTGCACTCCTGGGACGTACGGAATCACTAGGGTTCATTTTCGATCTTCGGGATTTCTTACAGGTGTAAACCAAGGTTGAAAGGTTGGATTATGGGTGTCGGATTTAAAAGGAACCACACAGAATATGAACATATGAACTTAGATACTGGCCAATATTATGTTACAGAGAACAAGGCTTTAGTGATATAGATACACCTTTGTGTTTTTCTACATACAAAATGGTATCTTGTAAACCACCTGTAGACCTCGAACAATGTAAGATTTTAATGCTGTATTGAAAGTGACCAATACGCCCATCAAGCCACCTAATGTGGTTCATGCATACATTCCCTTTGTACATGTTTAGCCAACACTGTCTACATAAGATACACCAGATGTATGTTTTATCCACAGTTGTATAAGATTAGATATACATGTCAGTGTTATTCAACGCGGAGATACACTGTCACCTAAATTCTTCTACAATAAGGTAATCCAAGGTACAAAATGTAAGTTTTTACCATAAAATCATATCCTACAGTACTGATATTATAGAAACTATATGTTTTAACGCAGTAACCGTCAAAATCTGTATGACTGACCACATTTTTGGAAAATAATTTCACCTTTACCTGTTTAAGAATGTTCACTGACTTTGCTGTTTAGAATGCAACGCAAACATGACATGCTAGTTAAAACATTCAAATTAAACATATAAAAGTTTAATTTGATAACAATTGAGGATCATTAAAAGGAGATAATATGTTCTGTTACATAATTATTAGCAGGAAATGCACTGAATCAGCTGTACTTTGTCCCAATTTGACCAGGTTCGTGGGAACAAGCCAACTTCAAAGCAATATATAACAGTATGCAGTAAGTGCCCAGAGCATCTCTTTACAAATTAAATGTTTCGTTTACAATTTAATCATTTCATTTCAAATTGCGAACACTGTTATGGGCTAGTTAAATTGCATTTGATTAGCCCAAAACAGTGTTCACAATTTGAAATGAAATGATTCAATTGTAAACGAAACATTTAATTTGTAATTTTAAACCTAATAAATGAATAATGTATCTTTAAAAAGACATTTGGGTGGTCGAGTCTGACGAGATAATTCATACCATGCGTGATTTTATGATAGAAATGATTACACTTGTACATGGAATACAAAATCAAACATTACTTAGACACAGCCGTAAACACAACAACAACCAAGAGATGTAAATTGTAATACCAGGGTAAATAACACCAGGAGAGATTGGCAGAGGGGTGAATTAGAGGGAAGAACCCTTCTCTACCCTTTCCTACTGTACTGGCAGACGCAGAAAAAGCACACACGCACGTGCACACGCATTCCAGTTCACGCACACATAAATATTCATGTTATCACAACTATTCACAAACAATTCACCCTTGCATGCCTGCATGCACTCAAATCAGTGAATGAACTCAGGCATCGTTCGCACGCACACACACACGCACGCATGCACACACACACAGCAAAACTTATCAATGCAACTTCATGTTCAAATGGCTTCTGGTCTGCCATCCTAACCTGTCCTAAAAAAGGACATGAAATCATTCCTACACGGCCACATAACACTGCCAGAGGACATCGCAAAATAAGATGTTTAACAGAGACAAACTCAGCAATAATTAGCAAAACAAACATTAGTTCCACTGTAATACTTGCTTACAAAAGAATGGCTTTCCATCAATTATTACCAAGCACAACTTTCTGAAACCAGCCACGAATAAATAGTCTCTACACAAGTGACATGACGACCGGCGGTACCAAATAATATAAATTATTATTGTAGTGGGCTTTGTTCTTTGGGGCTTTGTAGATATATAGAACTCCTAGCAATTTTGTTATATAACTGACACAAGCCAAATTTTAAAGATGGAATCCAGTATTGTAACTGGAGTGCTGAATATTGCAAAATTTCAATTGGAACAAATATTAAGCCTTCCCTTTTTATGATAATTGAAGTGGGTCCTTATCCACTGTCTATCATTATATATGTTTATATGCACAACTACAAAGCCCTGTAGAACATAATTGCAATAATGATCCATTCTGAAAGTTACATCAGGTCATAAAAAAACACCAAAAAACTTCAACTAAGGAATCAAGTCATGTGATAATAGAAACCTCAATATCGAAAATAACTAAGAGTATCACTTTCGAATCAGCAGATGTATTTGCAATTTTGCATCACTTATATTTCAATGTTATTTAACAATACTTACGTATCCTTTAAAGTCTGGGTTTGGCCATTTAAAAAAAATCAGGACGGGGTTTTGAAGGGGTTAATATACATTATTGACAGAAAACTTTGTAGTGGACATTATTTAATCATTTTCGATTCTGTTATTGGGAGAAATTCGTACCTCCGTAAAATGATTTCCCATTCATTTAACTGCACACAAGTTCTCAGAGTGGGTAATACCAATGTCTCTTAGCAAACTTAAGCAAAGTTGACAAATGGCTGGTAGATGGGTCCTATACATCTTGCATAAGTCACAATCAAAATGATTTGCTGTGACCTGACCAAGAGTGTCAATAATTGTCATACATGTCAACCGCCACAGCGAACTGGTTATAAAGTCACACATCTGCACACGAGCCCAACAATTCATCTAGGTCACATCCAATAAATTTTGTGATTTTGACATAAATAGATATATTATAATATCCACTTTCTAAGTCCGGTTTGTTTTCTTTGTCAAATAGTTCAAAATTAATAAAATACTTGCATTTACGAACCCATCAAATAAAAGACAATATAGACAAAAAAAGAAAAAGTAAAGGTAAGTTCTTATATAGCGCAGTATCCAGTCCCAAGGACTGCTCAAAGCTCTTTACACTTTACTCCCAGGCAGACCTGCTCAATCTAACACAATCTCGACTTTGCTGGGAAGAATTCAGCCATGCTGCAATTAATGCACGAAGACTATTCGTACACAAATATCCACCATTGTCTATAGCCAGGTACTTATTCATACAGCTGAGTCAACTGAAACAATGTAGAGTAGACAAACTTTCCCAAGGTTCGACACCGCTGCACGGGATTCGAATCCGCGTTCTCTCAGTCGAGAGTTCATCCCACTGCACTAAGTCATTTTTATGTTTGCTTCAATTTTAGTAATAAATAAAAAACTTAAGTCATTTCAACAAATGCAGTATCATTATAAAGCTAGTGATCTGTGGAATCCAAAGAGCTACAAAACACCATTTCACAATTTTGCGACTTTATACCCACTTTGCTCTGGCTGGCGACATGTGAATTACATTACTATTGACGGATGACATCTCCTAGATCTAACACTCTCGCATGCAGTTGTCACTTTAAAAACTTTCCCTTATGATCTTTGCACAACGAAAAACTTTTGGGGTCAGAATTTTGACAACATATACGATGAAATGTACGAAAGTTCCATGTGTTTTGATGACTTAATGGGCCGTTTTTTAGGTAACAGGCCATGTGATGGATTGGTCAATTGGTCAATGCCCCCCTTGTCAGTGCTCAACATTTTTTTATACCCTCAGTGTGAATTTTTTCAAGTTATGCATGCTTACAAACTAATTTAACCAATTATAATACAACACGATATCCAACTACTAGTTAGACTTAATATTTGGCAATGTCAAAGTTTCTCTTAGAAAATACCGACAAATTCACCGATTTGAGTTCCCAAAATACCACCATAGAGACAATCTCTCCGACTAATCTGCAGCCAGGACATTTTGAAACGGCAGATAATTTGTTAAGTCCGACAATGTTTTTGTGCACTGCCAATACACTAGCATCTGAAACCAGCAGCTCTGGGTAGCAATCTGATTAAATCTTGTTAAATATTAAAGTAAATAAATCATAATTATTTAAGTTGTCATCTCTTTGGTACCAACCAATGGGAAATAATTTTGTGGGGAAAGTAAATTTCACAGCGATGTATGAATTCGCCATGCAAACGTCACAACCACCATTCCAGTGCGGATTGAGAAATCCTGATAAATAAACTACAGTCACGGGTTAGTCACTAGATGGCGTTACACACAATGATGGTCGCCACACGTGCCGATTTCCATGGTGTCGCCACTGAACTTCCAACATGTACGCTGTTCGATTCGGGAGAACTGTATCCCGAAATGGAACATATTACCCAGAATCCCTTGGGATGGTACTCTCCGAGGTAATGCCCACTTGTTCTGTCTTCAATGTAGACGCACTTCTCGGAAGCAGCACAGTTTTACCCCACGTGTTCGCTGTCACCGAGAAACGTACGCGCAACAAGAAAACTGTGTTTCTCGTCTTGTGCAATCCCAGCGACACTCAGCAGCATGTCTAGTGGCGCCATCTAACAGCGTCTTTGGCACTGTGCCATCATCGTCAGTGTTATACGTTGCGTTGTCGCTTCGTTGTGTCCCCTACAAAAATGGGTTCGTTGAGCTGCCCCTAGGTGGCACTGCTTGTTGTCCGGCTGCGGCACTCTGAAAAAGGGAACAACGTAAGATTAATGTTGCTATTGTGTTTACGAAATAAGACATCAATGTAGGGCCTGAATCGTAAAATGAAACTCTTCCTTTTGCAAGAACGGCCCACAAGATGTGACGAAGGGGGAATATTATTATTGTCATTGAAACATGACAGTTGTTTACTATTGAGATTGTGCCATATAATGACTGTGACAGTAACGGGAAAGCATCAAGGAATAGCAATAACCCTCCTATGTTATGTTACGTTCTTTCACTCGATGACACAAATACAAAAATGTATATAACATAAACATTTCTAGTGCATAAAAATGGGGAAACATAAGATAAACGCACAGATTCTCCATAGTGCTCACGTATTTAAATACAAAAAAGCACTACAATTCCACAACTACAGTCCGGGACATCTTTATTTGACAGATGACACAAGTACAGTGTTTCCCCTGGGTAAAATGATGTACGCGAGCTCTGCAGATGCGATGCGTTGCTAGTGGGGTCTGGTCATGCGCCCCGGAAATGTTTTTAAAACTAGCTTTAAAATAGTGCATTCTGAGGTATGTTTTAACCTTTACTCTTGAATATAGAGGGCAAGATATAAAACAACAAGATAGCATGTAAACATGTTTATTACACTACTTGTAAATGTAGTAATCATGATTGATATAAGTCATTAATCATGATTGTTTCATATTGTTGAGGTGTGGTTTCCACTTGACCACTGGTACTTGGTTGTAGTGATGTTTTTCTTGCCCTAACCCTAGGCCTTGTTACCACGCCGACACAGTCAGTGACAGTAGTATCATTGAAGACTCTTTTCTCCCCATCATCACCTTTAAGTGATTATCATATCATAATATTGTGATGTTAAATTGGTGGCTTCTGTTTCAAAGATTAGACTTTATTTGTTGCTAGTATGTTATAAATGCAATTAATGAAAGTAATTTCTGGAATGAAGAAAGTTTCTTAAATGGTGTACTTTTTATAAAACAGTGTAAGTTGTTTAGTATATATTCACATTATGTGCAAACATCATTGTCTAGCCCAAGGTATTGATAATCTGTTAGTATACACGGGTTTGGGCAATAGGTGTCTTTTATGAGATTTGAGTTTGAGCACAAAGAGTATCTTTGGACAGCTACGGTTTTCTTTGTTTTTTCTCCCGAGTTCCACGTCTCCCAAACGCAGTTACCGTTTGGGTGCCATGTTACATGAATATCTAGATTTCTAGTACGTCAAACTCTGCAAGGTGTCACCATTGGAGACACCGGGGATCCAGCAGGAATATTCCATGATTGGACAACTGACTGACAAGTGATGTCATTCACGTTGGCCAATGGAGTTAATTCCAAGAGGTAAATCCTAGCCGGCTATGAGCGGCGTTAAGACGACTGAACGATGTTACAGATCTGTGACTTTGCAGGAATATAAGTGACTTTGTTGTGTCATTTCACGCCGCTCGCCAACGCTAATTATATCGCGCAATAAAAAAATGAGTGCATGAAATAGCTACGAGGCGGCAACTTTGGCATATTTTGGGCGAGGCGGAATAGAAAAAAGGCGAGGTGGCTCCACCTTGCTCGTCACATACCAGGGGAAACACTGAAATACAAAACATGTAAAAGTATTTTCATAAAAAAGAAACTTCTGTCGGGGGACCCTCACTAAGGCTTACAAACATGCCGCTGGCGTGAGAGCCACCCACCCACTAGTAAGGGTAACTACCCATTCCTCCTGCTCCCGTTGTGGTGTACAAACCATACATTCAGTTAAAATATACAAGCTGCTTAAGTAGATCGAAAGACAGTATGCGATGTAAATTTATGAAAGAAAGTCAAACATTGACGAGTGAAGATGTCTTCCAGTTTTGGTAGATTTAGAGATTTCATTATAGGTTCGGTGTGTGAGTTATATTTACTGCGGGAAATTATTCGGAAAGCCCTTTTCTGCAATTTATAAAGTCTATTTAAGTTTGTTACCTCTATCTGGGTTATAAATGTTGTAAAGCGCCATGAACAATTTATAATTGGATCTGGCGCTATATTAACAAAACTATATTATTATTATTTGTATCAAAACCCCACAATAGAATGCTGTAGTTGAGGTGTGGCAAAATTAATGAATTATATATATATTTTTAATGTATATCCAGGTAGAAAGTGTTTTAGTTTATTCACAATTCCCAGAGTTTGTGATATTTTATTAGATATTTTGTCAATGTGTGGAGTCCAGTCTGACATTTCTTGAATAGTAGTGCCTAGAAAGTTGAATGCGTGTACACATTTTATTGGTCTAACTAACACCTCCAGCAGCAGAGCAAAAACTAAAACCGCACCCCTTATGACAAAGTTCTCATGAGAAACTGGGATTTTTATGAGGTAGTCTTTTTTACACACAAAAATATAAACAATGACAGGTAAAATGCTACCAAGAACACTATAACAAAATCAGCTTAATACAAATTTTTTATTTTCGTAAGACGTGCAAAACGACACTTACCATAAACGGGTTTCCTGCAACGGGTTGTGTCCCCCACCCTGACATCGCTGGTGTTACCACAAACTGCTGCTGCCCTGGCATGGGGGCGCCAACCCCTGGTTGTGGGCCCGACATGCCAGGGACCCCCGGCTTCTGGAACTGCCCCTGTGCCACCGGTGCCATACCGGCCGGAGCGAAACCGCCACCGAAAGCACCCCATGCTCCTGCAGAGGGCGCCGGCACAGCAACGCCGCCATTTTGAAACTGTCCGGCAGGGCTGGCAGCATATTGCGGCGTGGGAAAACCTGTGGTGGCGCAACTGGCCGGCATAGCAGCGGCACTGACCGGGTACCCCACCGGCACGGACTGGCCGAACTGACCGTAGGGGGGCGGTTGTGGCACCCCCTGGGGGTAGCCAGTGCCACCCCCGGGTGCTGCCATGAACGGGTTTGCCATCTGGTGGCCAGCTTGGAGCTGAGCGAATGCTGTGGATGATGTCACACCGAACGGGTTCGACACTGTAGAGGAAACGAGTGTTGTTAGTGCAAGAACATGACACCAGGTGGTTAGGTATGATGTCAAATTAAGTCGTTTTTGTTATAATATATTGTGTAATAAAGTATTAAAAGTATATCATCTACAATTGTCACCACTCAAATATGAATGCTGAAAGACAAAGTCAACATTCGTGTACTTGTATTAATAAATTGTGCGTCATTTAAACATGTCAATACATTAGAATATACACAGTTCATCCCATATTATATTTTACAAACACAATCAGACTTTAAAATGCAGTTTGTGCTTGCAAACTTGCTGATGACCTTGTTATTAAAATATGATAGATGCACTCTGCCTATATCAAACTATAGATAAGTACAATAAACAACAGATTGTTCCACTTGGTGCTACATGATGCGATAGGATGATATTTTGGTTCCCCACCAAATTACCCGAATACATTCACTGTGATCAATACCCTCTTACAAATCAAGAGTATCAATCACATTGATAAATTAGTTCTGGCAACAGAAAAAGGGTGTCATTTCAGAGCAACAGATATAGTTATCAATGTGAGAAGTAAGATATTGTTATAAAAGCAAAGCAGAGGTTAATGTCTCCCACAATCCAATAAATAGAGGTAACATCATTTACCCAGCCACACTTCCACCAATATATGAAAGTTTCACTCTAAATAGCAATGTTTTCAGAGGAAAACATTGTTTGTTTAAAAAAGTCATAGATAAACAATGCCGACTCACATACCCACTGTCTCCATAGTAGTACAATAGTCAACTGTATGTCAATTAAGTTATTACCTTTAGATAGACAACATGTGAAATATTTCCTTAACCTCAGATTTCATTCTAACAAAAACGATTTGCTTACACTGTTGTGTACTGGTGCACATATATTACAAAATAATTTGTTATATCTTGGATTACACAACGACCTACAAACGCACAATATATTCATGGATGAAGACTTTAAACAGAACACATCACAGTGACAACACAAGAAAGTACCATCCACTCCACTGATAAACTGGGCCAAAGTTCAAGAGAGTTAAAACACCTACACACCTAACATGATTGTCTACTTTCATAGGTATATTTTATTACCTATAAACTCATTGTTTCCATGGTATCACGTCAAAATCACCTAAGAAAAAATCCTCCAACAAAATCCCCCATGCCAATATCCTATCAGATGGGATATTCTGAGATTTGCTAAATTTAATCTTGACCCAGTGTATCAAAAACACTTTACTCTGCCAGTTCTCTAAAGCTATGTACCTTGATTGGAACTCAGGCTTGTGTTTTGATTTGAACATACGCTTGCTTAGGAGGCGGCTTACGAACAGGGGTCATTGTTTGGGGGAGGTTACGCCTAAGAATACAGCTGTGATGGATAATGTTGTCTTATGAAATTTGAACTACCAATGCCTTTAAAATTAAGCATGTATACAGTAAACATTACATCCACATGTGCCCCCATCATTTTAATAAATACTGGCGATATGATTTTCACGAGCACGAATTTCATATGACAACAGTTTCGTTGGAAACAGAACTGCATTGTTCTTGCCGTCTGCTCCTCCTCGTTTTGATATATTGTCCTTAACACGAGAGTAAACATGTAGACGGTGGTCTGACCGCCAAGTTGCATTTAGTAAACCTGTGGAGACAGCTGTGCCTATCTATTGGATGGTTCCTACTTAATGTGGAGACAGCTGTGCCTATCTATTGGATGGTTCCTACTTAATGTGGAGACAGCTGTGCCTATCTATTGGATGGTTCCTACTTAATGAGGAGACAGCTGTGCCTATCTATTGGATGGTTCCTACTTAATGTGGAGACAGCTGTGCCTATCTATTGGATGGTTCCTACTTAATGTGGAGACAGCTGTGCC
The DNA here is from genome assembly GCA_020002185.1 of Paraescarpia echinospica. NCBI lineage: Eukaryota > Metazoa > Annelida > Polychaeta > Sabellida > Siboglinidae > Paraescarpia > Paraescarpia echinospica. The sequence goes on along the minus strand of CM034544.1, from coordinate 47,531,875 downwards.
TATCTATTGGATGGTTCCTACTTAATGTGGAGACAGCTGTGCCTATCTATTGGATGGTTCCTACTTAATGAGGAGACAGCTGTGCCTATCTATTGGATGGTTCCTACTTAATATGGAGACAGCTGTGCCTATCTATTGGATGGTTCCTACTTAATGTGGAGACTGCTGTGCCTATCTATTGGATGGTTCCTACTTAATGTGGAGACAGCTGTGCCTATGTATTGGATGGTTCCTACTTAATGAGGAGACAGCTGTGCCTATCTATTGGATGGTTCCCACTTAATGTGGAGACAGCTGTGCCTACCTATTGGATGGTTCCCACTTAATGTGGAGGCAGCTGTGCCTATCTATTGGATGGTTCCTACTTAATGTGGAGACAGCTGTGCCTATCTATTGGATGGTTCCTACTTAATGTGGAGACAGCTGTGCCTATCTATTGGATGGTTCCTACTTAATGTGGAGACAGCTGTGCCTATCTATTGGATGGTTCCTACTTAATGTGGAGACAGCTGTGCCTATCTATTGGGTGTGGAGACAGCTGTGCCTATCTATTGGATGGTTCCTACTTAATGTGGAGACAGCTGTGCCTATCTATTGGATGGTTCCTACTTAATGTGGAGACAGCTGTGCCTATCTATTGGATGGTTCCTACTTAATGTGGAGACAGCTGTGCCTATCTGTTGGATGGTTCCTACTCGTAACTACGAAGTGGGACAAAGTACAAGTGACTCAGTGGACTTCCTGCTAATAATTACCACCATGGCTTATTCCAGGTAATGGAATCAGCTGTGGTAGTAATTATTAGCAGGAAGTTCATATTGATATCATGTTCTTAATATTAGGATATGTTGAAGTTGTACTGCTTGCTAAATGGTGTAGAATTAGCCTGAAATATTGTTCACAGTTTGGAAATGTCACCTGCGAAATATTGTTCACAATTTGAAAGTATGACCTGCGAAATATTGTTCGCAATTTGAAAGTGTCACCTGCGAAATATTGTTCGCAATTTGAAAGTGTCACCAGCAAAATGTTCAAATTATAAACGTCCGTAATTAGCATTCATTGAGGAGTGTTTCCATTGCTTTAATAAAAGATATATAAACATGACTAGAGAAACGATTAATCTCCCGTGCTTACCCCAACCCAGCACCAAAGAGGAAAGAGAGAAGCGCACCCGTAGCAGGGGTAGAAGCAGTCACCCCATTGGTGGGCGCCCCTCCGCCAGCCCACGACTCCCGACCGCCGCCACCGAAGCCAGAGTCCCAGTTCACAGGTTGGCCACTAGAGGGCGCCCCAAACACACTGTCAAGGTCGGCCAGTGCGGCGTATTTGTCCCCACCAGAAGATGGCGCCACGTGTGCACTCGACGTTGTCGTCGTCGCCATCGGAGATGATGAGAACGCACCGAAGCTGCCATCACTAGGTGGCGCTGTCATGACGGATGACGCAACGGGGGTAAGTCCTGGATGCCAAACAGACGTAAATGAACTCAACGGCGCAGATTCAGAAAGCGCGCTATTGTCAAACAAAAATCAAACTGTACTGTAGAAATGAATAAGATTATAATGTAGAAATACAGTCAAACCTCACTTTACAATCAACTCAGTAATACAGCCACCTCGCAATTAAGGTCATCCTGGGACACTCGCAAATTATTTCCATAACAGTGAAGTACATGAAATTAGTCCTGCTAATAAGGTCATCTCACTATTCAGGCAACTTTTGCCTAGTCCCAAGGATGACTTTAATAGGGAGGTTCCACTGTATAAGTATAAGATTATAACACATTAAAATACAAATGCACAATCGGTAAATAACTAACAAGATAGTACACTAAACAAAGTACACTGTGTTTTGTACATAAATATATTGAAAACATTTAAGTATTAATGGTACATTCACAATGGGTAAAGTCACGGTGTAAACAGCAAACAGTCTATTTCTAAGACAAGATTCTTAACTATACAAAGTGTAATATAATTAATGCTGGTCTAAAACATTTATGTACAACTGTTTAGAGAAAACTGGAACAGTCATGGTCTTGTCTTTTGCCCATATGTGACCTGCTATACACTGGCCTATTTATTCTGCATTCCAGAAATATCAATGTCTGGTATATTTTCATCGATAAACAATCCAAAACTATTAAAATACTAAATGTATGGCTCCTGTGGGCATTGGTTTTTCACATACCCAAATCTTTAAAACTATTTTCTAAAAACAATGCTTTTTAAAAGTTTGCTTCATGTTTTAGCAACAGATAAAAATCTCCTGAAAATATTTCAACAACTGAGATATTATTTTAACACAAGCTTATAATGTGTAATTCAACAAGGTACAATTAAAAAAAAAATAATTTTGCAGCTTAATACCCAATTATCTGTGCCAGGTGACATATATTTAGACCAATCTTCAGCTCTGCATTAGCTTGCTGTATTAGTGGCGACACAGGCAATCGTTTTGTGAATAAAATTCCTCCTGAAAGGTAATTAGTAAAAGCATAACTCCCCAAAAGTAGGTGAATGAGAATACCCTACCTGGTGCCATGGCTTGGGGGGCCATGGCCGGCTGGCTCATACCCCCATCAAAGTTGGCAAAGTCGGCAAAACCGCCTCCTCCTGCACCCGCTGATGCTGCAACAGACAGAGGTCAAACTGATGACGCAGGTCACCAATGGTGTCACCCTCACAGGTGAGAAGGGCCACAGCATGCAGCATCATATTTGTGGAAATCTGTATCTTGATGTGAAATTCTGTATAAATCTGTATGAATTACAATTTTACTGTCTAACTGGCTTACGTAAAAAAGTAAAGGTAAGTACTTATATAGCGCAGTATGCAGTCCTCAGGACTGCTCCAAGCACTTTAAACTTTACTCCTTGGCAGACATGTTCAATTGATCACCATCTCAGCTTCTCTGGGAAGCATCCAGCCATGCTGCAAGGCTATTCGTACACAAATATCCACCACTGTTTATAGCCAGGTACTCATTCATACAGCTGCGTGAACTGGAGCAACGCTGAGTGAACGAACTTGAGCAAGGTTCGACACCGCAGCACAGGATTCGACCCGGGTTCTCTCGGTTGAGTCTGAAGCTCTAGTCACAGCACCAAGGCGCTCCACATGTGCAACTCTACCCATATTCTAGTTAAGTGTTGTCATCTACCAGGCCACTAAATATACCTACATCAAACAGAATCGACTGTATTTCATAGCAAACTCCTCATGGCAAGTGCACACGAAAGCCATTTATTTCAGGTAAAAACCCATAAACTGGCACACACAAATAGGTATAAAAAAACTGTACATAGGGGGCATCCATAAAGTATGTCACACCATTTCTGAGAACACCCCACCCCTTTCTAACACTAGCATGAAAACCCCACTACAATTATGTTCGTTTTTGTCCAAAAAATTCATCACTATAATTAATAAATTTTGTGTACCTGTGCATGGAATTTACTGGATCAGTTTATGCTTCAAAGTACTTGTATCTGACCAATTATACTTGTACCTGTCCTAATATACTTGTACCTGACCTAATATACTTGTACCTGACCTAATATACTTGTATCTGACCTAATATATTTGCACCTGACCTAATATACTTGTACCTGACCTAATATACTTATTACTTGTACTGGGAATTGTTTTTGATCAGTTTATTTTTCAACTGACTTGTACTTGACCTAACCTAATGTATGTGTGCATGGATTTGTACTTGATAAATTTATGTTCCGAAGTACTTATATTTGACCTAATGTACCTGTACTTGGAGTTGTAAGTGATAAATTTGTTTTGAAATTTGAAGTACTTGTACTTTATGGACTTGACCTAAAGTACCATATGCGTTCCATTAAGCGTACATGCCTTAATTAGTACACCCCCCTTTTTGAGCACCCAAGACTGTGACAGTGACCCCAACGCAACAGTAACTGTTAAATCCATCAATGTAATTAAAATTCTATCAATGTTCCGCTAGATTCAAAGCTCAGGGGTGAACAAATATCCAAACGCCCCCTAACTGGTCAGACTTTACAGTGTTCTGGTACCCTGTTCCTCATATAAATGCGAGATGCATAAATCAGATAGGAAGGTGATTGCGGAGAAGAGGGAAGGGGAAATAACGAGAAAGGCAAAAGAAACTACTGAGTGATGTGGATTCTGCCCCCCAAAGGGAAGAAGACAAATGAGATGCCAGTCACGTCTGCCGAGATGGCTGTACCCAGGAACCCCAGAAAATGGGTGAACACCCCTGTATGCAAATATTTGTTAAGAGTACTGTATGAGTAATAGAATGGATACAATACCTGTAGTTTGGGTTGTAGTTGATAAGTCTATGCCTCAAAGTAACTTGTACTCAGGGCCGGTATGTAATGAAGTACTTTTACTTCGTTATGTTAGAAAGTACAAGTTTACTTTTCTTGAGTAATGAAGTACATGTTTAGAAGTACTTTTACTTGTAACAAAGTACAATTATTTTCTGTGTTAACATTTTGGAACTTCTTTTTGAAAATGAATGCTTCATCTGTGATTTGTAGTTTTATTTTTTTGAAGTTTGTATTTGTACTTCAAGTACAATTTTTCAAAAGTACTTTTACTTGAGTAGCTTTTTCCCTAGTTACTTGTACTTTTACTCAATTAAAGTAAATGTACTTCTACCAGCTCTGCTTGAACTAACGTTTCTCAAAGTATTTGTAACTGACCTGATGTACCTGTAAGTACTGGAAATTGTACTTAATAAAATTCAAAGTACTTGTACTTGACCTATCAAACTTAAACTAGACCTAATTTCTTTATACCAACCCTGGTTTGAGGGAGAAAATGGTGGAGACAGAATCAAACAACTACAGTGAAACCTCTCCATTATAGCCACCCTTGGGATTGGATGAATGTGACCTGAATAGCAAGGTGACCTTATTAGAGGGAATAATTGCCTATACTTTACTGTTATGGAAATGATACGGACTGTCCTAGAGTGACCTTAATTGTGAGGTGGCTGTATTAGCGAGTTGACTGTAGAGCGAGGTTCGACTGTACCGGCATTCATCCCATACTGACCTGATGTAGGTACGGAGGCAGGGGCAGGACCGGCAAATGGGTCCCCTCCTAGGTCCCCTAGTAGGTCCATTGTAGCAGACCGTTGGGGGGCTTGTGACAGGGGCACCGCTGGCTTGGAGTGCAGCACCACTGATGCCTGCACTGGTGGTGGTGGTGCAGCCACTGATCGGGCAGACTGAAACAAGAGAGACGCCATGACGACACAATGAAGACCCGGCAAGGGTTGTAACAACTTCACTGTGAGGTTTGGAAGGTCATTCACTATGACTGTACTGTGAGGTTTGGAATGTGACTCACCTGACTAGACTGTACTGTGAGGTTTAGAATGTGACTCACCTGACTAGACTGTACTATGAGGTTTGGAATGTGTCTCGCCTGACTAGACTGTACTATGAGGTTTGGAATGTGTCTCGCCTGACTAGACTGTACTATGAGGTTTGGAATATGACTCGCCTGACTAGACTGTACTATGAGGTTTGGAATGTGACTCACCTGACTAGACTGTACTATGAGGTTAGGAATGTGACTCACCTGACTAGACTGTACTATGAGGTTTGGAATGTGTCCACCAAGCGTGCGGAGTGGTCGTGTTGGCTCCGGCTTCTTCTCCGGGATTGTGTTCTGTTTGCGGGCCTCCTCCAACATGGAGTCCGTCGGAGCCACGTACCAACGCTTCTTCTCGTACTTTGCTGACATGAAGTCTCGTACCTTCATCTCGTCCTTGGAGTCCGGCTCCGTGTGGGAGCGCGCGTCGTACAGGCCCAGCCACATACGCCGGCACAGCTGGAGCAGGGAAATGGGGCGTAGGACAACCAGAGCAAGGAAACATGGGCACTAGATCAGCTGGAGCAAGGAAACAGGGGCGTTACCACAGCAAGGGAGCAAGTCATATCAGTAAGTACCTGTCTTGGCTAGTTATCTGCCAGTCTTGAAGACAGGCAAACGGGTTTGTGGTTAAGCTGCTGCACAGGGGTTTTAGGACAACAGTAGCAGCAAATAAAAAGTCAATACATTAGGAGTATTGCAATAGCATCTACAACATGCTAAACATGTTTATAGCATTTGGCTAACACATCTACTTCCTCATATTTCTGTAATATTATTTTACTTATTTAAGTCATGAACAATAGAAGATTTGAGAAAGTTCTTATTACAAAAAAAGTTTAAATGACCAGAGTGAGTATAATGTTGACCCCAACCAAACTCAGAGGTGCGTCAGAACTCAGGGGTTGGACAGTCTCAAAATTAATATGCAGTATTAAAATTGTCAATAGGTGAATAGATACGCTTGGGAAATAAGGTTATAAAGGTAAGTTTTTAAATGGTGACGGAATGATCTAACACTAAGACAAAAGAGGGAGCAGATTCCAAAGATTCTGCACAGCAACTGAGAAAGCCACAGATGAAATGTTGGTGTTAATTCTAGCAACAAAAAGTATTAAATCAGAACTATAAACTACCAAACTACCGTGAATATGTTAACAAGAACAAAGTTGTTCAAATAGACATACAGTGAATAATTTCAATGAAACACCTGTGAGGCAGCCAGTTGATTGAAACAGATTATAGGTTGTGTAGCAGGGATAAACAACGCAAATGACATCAGACTTGTAAAATTAAAGATAAGGGTTAAATAGAAGTGGAATGCACTACACCTGAGCTTGGTACATGCAAATGACAACTAGTGAACTATAAGATAATACAAGCAGTGGAAAGTGGGGCATTAAACTGTGTTACTTTCAACAACACGTGCAGTAAGAGACAAGGGGTTCTGTCATTAGGTCCACTAACAACACCAGTGAGAATCAAAAGGGTTAAACGGCACTGTCCATTACTGCCCATTAACAAGGGCTAATGCCGCGTTCCAATCACCTCATGTATAATATTGTGAATACGACTTTGACCATCTACGTGACCTTTCCACCATTAATCCACCATCACCAAACTGTCAGCAAGAAACTTGAAACTGTGCATGTATACCAACGGCCCACAAAGATGTGCACCTGGGTATAACTTTGTATCGCCCCCCCCCCCTTAGTGAGGAGCCCAGGTAAACATTTGTAATGACTTTAACTGTAGATGCAAGCAAATTTATTTTGTCCTATATCATCTTAAAGAATCTAAATATGTCGCTCGTTACACACAGAAATTGCTTTTACTTTTTGCGTCATTGCCGTTTACAAATTATGTAATGTGACCCTGCATTATGTCTGCAGCTAGTACACACTGTTGTTAACAAGTTTGTCACGTCATACCCACTCTGCAGCAACAGTTCCTAACAAATAGCTGTATGTAAAGTTTTTGAAATGGCAACAACTCAAAAGGTTTAAACAACTGCTACGTATATCCATCAACATATGTGTTAGGGACAGTATTGCATCTACTAGGGTACATAACGATTATATATAAGAAATGTGACCCATCTTAACGAAATGAGTCAGATGTCGGTAAAATTTATTTGTTGTAAATGCGGTTTGTGTAAAAAAAATCGCGAATCTACAGATTTTGAGATTTACCCTTAAAATGATTCCTTAATATTCATTTTTATCGGTTGCCACCACTGCTACTCTCTAATTAATTCTGTTTTATGTATTTTAATGTCATTTCTGAGGAGGTGTGTGAAGTGTCTCGCTTGGTTTCCGTAAAACAAAGTTGAAAATGCAGCTAATTGCGCACATTCTTTGCCGCCATTTACGGGATGATCCCTGACAAATCGGATATCCCCGCAAAGCTTGACACGTCGTCTTTCCAAAAATGGGCACACATGTTAATAATTTGCAAACTGTGACCTACAGAAGGCAAGGAACACACCCCCTCGAATGCAACATGTGTAAACAAGTTCGGATCACGTGGTAGAAACGCAACCACGTGACCCAAGCGGTTTCACGCATTGGTTCAGTGAAGAGGTAATTTGAATAATCCTATATGCACGCAGGCATACTGTATATTTTCACCGCGTAAGCGCTGTCACTTGTGACTTAGATATTTGTTTATAACGAAGCGACAATGGTGTTCGGCATGGCTTCGAAGATGTGCTCTGTGCAAGCCCAGCCGAGGAGGTTGCCTCTATCACTGGATCGCCTGGTTAGCAGGAGTCTTGGCGTCGCCGGAGACTGACTCTTTTGTTGGACCGTCTGGTGAACAGGAGCCACAACGAGAAACTACTGCGGCTGCATTTGAGCAGGCAGGGTCCAGTGAACCCGTTCCCTGCACCCGAGGCTGTGCGCGCCGTGCCGATACCACGCAAGCGAGGATGTGACCGGTCTGGAAGCTACACTTGACTTACTGGACATTGTCACCGATCTGTTGTCGTTATGTAGTTACATTGTTCTTTGGTAAAAAAATTCTTGTTAAATATAACTATCTGTTGTATTTTACTATGAAGATTACAAAAATGTTTATCGTATTTATGTTTTCACAAATCTGAATAAGTTGGTTTTTAATAAAAATAATAATATAAAATTAATAATAAAAACACTAACATTCTTACTGACTCACTAATGAGTTACCTCTACGAAATTTAATGTATAATGGTATAAGAGCTGCCGGTTTTCGCTTTTAACAATGCCAGTAATTACACAAGCAATTAATTTGTTGTTAACTTATTTCTGACAAAGGTTTTATTTGTATATTAATGTAGTGTCATGAGGAGGCCATTATCGTCAAGTGTTCCAAATATCAACCATATATGACAATGCTAACTAAGGCATAATGTATAATAGTGCAGCAGTTTTAGGTTTTCTAGCAATAGTGGTAATTACACAAACAATTAATTCTACTGCTATTTTATTTTTAACAAACATCTTGTTTTCATATTAACAGAATGTCTTAAGAATGCCATTATCTCGGAGTGGTCCAAATTTCAGCAAGATTTGTCCATGGTAACTAAGGTACATTACCTGAAACACAACAAATATGTTGCTTAAACTTTGAAGGCCATTTCCTGGGTTTGAAGACTTCGACCCTACACATGTTTGGTGAGTCGTAACTTCAGTTGTAATTGAGATATCTTCTTGTATGATACACCATATGAAAGCTGAGACTCTACTCTTTCAAACGATGCCAATAACTCAATGTCGAAAAAAGCCGACATCTGACTCATTTCGTTAAGATGGGTCACAAACGATTTAATTCCATGGTTGCAACCTACCTATTCCCATACTTCCAGTTGTATGTCTTAATAAATACGCTCTTTGATGTGACTGTGACTCTACATTGTGCGTTTATCGGCTAGTATTTATTTCATCCTGGGTAATGCTGGGCAGAGTGGTTTGTCATAAAAATTAAAAGCACATTTTTTATTGAGCACTGACGATTAGGGCCAGCCAGTGGTCGCTGTGCTTCACGGTTGCCAAGGTGCTAATGACACCTAATGTTACAACTTACATCGTTTCCATGACAACTTAAGTAGTCCATTTCCTCTGGTGTGAAACTCATCATAGAGATGGACTTGACACGGTGTGGTGGGTTGAGACCGCGTCTGAAACACGACAAGACATAACAACAATCACATATCAGAATCAGTGTTTGCGGTATGGATTAAAGAAATGTTCTTCTGGGACCAGTGGGTCTGTTAACAAAATTTTGCAAAAACTCACAATTTTTAAGCTCTTCACCCTATCTGAAAATCCCAATTTGCACACCCCCAAGACTCGCCAACAACAACACATATTAGGGGACTAATCTTATCTCCAGCCCCCCACTAACACAAATAACACTACAAAAAGCACAACCCTTCCGTAAATATTGGGAGCTAATCTAATCTCCAGCCCCCCACTAACACAAATAACACCACAAAAAGCACAACCCTTCCTTAAATATTGGAGGGCTAATCTTATCTTATCTTATCTCCAGCCCCCCATAACAAGTGCTACAAAAAGCACAACCCTTCCCTAAATATTGGGGGGCTAATCTTATCTCCAGCCCCCCACCAATACAAAAAGCACAACCTTCCTTAAATATTGGGGCCAATCTTATCTCCAGCCCCCCACCAACACAAATAACACCACAAAAAGCACAACCCTTCCCTAAATATTGGGGGCAAATCCTATTTCTAGCCCCCCTCAAACATTGGGGTGTAATCTATGCCCCCACCCCGGTTGCACCGCCTTAGATTATGTTACATGTACACACAAATATAAGGAATATGGGATATGGACAATTTGAACAAGTCCCAAGATATAACACTGTGCTGAGTCCTCTGTAATTGGAACTAGCTCTTAGTGATATATATAACTTCTATAAATTCTGGTATCAAGTCACTACCCGAGCAAGATATTTTTTTGGCACCTTAAATAGCGTGTTTATTTTCCATAAATTATTACATGGTGCTGACTCTTAACATTTGTTCTCATGTAGCACCATTGCAATTTTGCATAACATTTTCTTTAATTTTTTTAGCTAAAGTGGACCTCCTTGCATGCTTGAGTGACCAGTGACTGTACTATATGTGTTCTCACTGGTGTACGATAAGGTGATCTACGATATTAAACATGGTCGTGCATAATAAGCAATCTGTAACATGACTAGCTGCCTGTTCTGGTGTTTGGATACCAACGTGGCAAAACAACTTCCATTTTTACTTGGATAAACCCATCATTTTCATTAAGCAACTCACTAAGCACAGGATTAACTTCAAAACAATACAACAGTTTTTGTATGCAACATATTATTATATAGCTACAAATTTGCATATAATTTAAGTAAAATACAGCCTACTATTTCATTTTTTGAAACTTCTCAATATATTGCCATTTAAGTATTCAACAAAACTACTTTTGCAACTGCAAAATTCACTGGACGAAGCTACAGTAATCGGACAAAACACAGCATGTAAGCCTTGCAGTCCGCTTTGAACAATTTACTTTTATTAATTTTTTCATTAAATCACCCTTGTAGTACCAACAAGGATAATATGTCTGTGCATTAAGTTGATTAAAATACCATACAGATATAATATCATGAGGGATTTAGAAATGGAATCAAGTCTACTGCACAACTACTGTAGTACTGGTACTAACTAAAACTTCACTGTAGACATAAAAATGTGTAAAATTAAGCAAAACAGATTGTGTTACTAAAAACAAAAATATACGAAACTTTGTCAGTATTGCATGCTGGCACATGTATCAAAAATAGCTAACAAGGCAGTGTTTCCCCTGGTATACAAGCGAGACGGGCCGCCTCGTCGTTTTTCTATGCCGCCTCGCCCAAAATTGCCACCTCGTAGCTATTTCGTACGCCCATTATTTTCCCTTCTTTCGCGATACATTCAGCTTCGGTGAGCGGCACGAAAAGACAGGCAAAACTCAAGTTATAACGGCGAAATCGAGGTGGGTCAGGATTCTACACAAGTGCCCACAATACGACAAGTCTGTTCAACTAATGTTCTAAGCTGATTTTTTTAGCAACATACGGAATGTGATTCGTAAGATATCTTTGTGCTAAATATATAATACATACGGAATGTGATTCGTAAGATATCTTTGTGCTAAATATATAATACATACGGAATGTGATTCGTAAGATATCTTTGTGCTAAATATATAATACATTCTCCGACTAAGTTGTACAAACAAACTTTTGGGAAATTTATCTAAATGAAATATGTACGAATATAAACCATCAAAGTTCACATCTCATAAAAGACGCCTATTGTCAAAATCCGGCCAAAACTTATTAATACTATTAAAAAGCCTAAAACTAACCCAACATACACCAAACTTCTCCTAGCTTATATTTAGCTAATATACAAATTTTACCTAGTGTTAGAATGTAAATATCTACTTGCTTAAAACAAGCATAGTTGGAGATTATGAAAAAATCAATCCTGAATTGTTGTGCAATTATTCTAAAGCAGTCCTTGTTCTTGCACAACTGAATCTGAATTGACACACATGCTTAATAAATAAACTATTTTGGGAGAAAAAAGGTGGCCTTATTCTTGAATAATTCACATAGACCGTGGCCTGGCCCTAAATCTACGCTATGGAAACGGCCTGGCTATATACAAATTTTTGCAGTGTCATGCTAATGAAAACGATTGGATTTACATGTCCTGTGTATTTTAGAATATTAATGTGAATATGTAAAAGTTTTTGTTGCGCTAATATAATACACAATTTGTGAATGGATGTAAAGGTATACTTAATAGTGAAAACGACAAACATAACACATTATGTGCATGCCACCTGGCGATTGTATTGGCGTTAGCCTCTTGGCGTGGTGAAAGTGTCGCTGTGATTTAAATTTTAAATTGTTATGCAATAATGTACGATTTTAACGAGTAAACTTATGTCAAATAAAATATCAACTACATCACACTAATGTGTCACTGAGATATCTTGGTTCTTATTCATATGGAACATATATTTTGACACTTGCATTGTTTTTATAGTGATTAACAATTAATTACAGAAATATTGCACACAATTATTACTAAATTAGGTTTTGACCACTTTTCAGGGAAAATGAGCCCGGTTTTAACCAGGTTAAGTGTGTCTTCTGAAAGGTACAATTAAGCATTGCAGGAAGAATGAAACTACCCAAATTTTGAAATAGAATTGGCAGAAGGATTCAAACTATGATCCACTCAAACGACAGTCCAGTGCTCTATCATATGATCACCATACCCCCAATAAATTGTGCTGGTTTGTATAATTTTTATCTGCTTGGCTGCAAACATGGTTGATGGTTTTGCCTGTAATCATGCATTTTAATGGAAAAAAAATTAATAATATGTATGTTTTGCTGATCTGTCAGGTGAGAATTATTACATATATATCATGGCTGTTTCAACTTGCTTTATGCAGGCTTTTTAACTGTACTAAATATTCCAGCAAAGACAGTGCACAAAACAGGAAGATGAAAGAATGACTGTCTTTCTTAACGTTACCACCATATAGACTAGATAACTAATAATGTTATATTTCTATAGCATAGCAGAAAATAAACCTGCCTTTGCCAATCAACCACAAAGTAAAGGCAGCGTCGGGTCTGTCTGGCTTGGACGGTCTTGGGTTTGGGAGTTGGGGGCGTTTTTGACGTTTTGTTGCATCAAAACAAAGTAAATTAACAAATTCACTAGCACTCAACATACGTAGCTCCAAGAGTTGTCGTCGTGACGATGGGGACATAGATGGAACTCAGCAGCACAAGTGTCATATCGAATGGTAAGGACCAAAGTAAATAAATATGTCAACTGATACAGTAATACATTCATTACCACCGCCGGCTGGTACGTCAGTGACTCAGTCGTCAGCGACACATTCGTTGACACCGATTCCATGGAAATGTACTTACAATAAACCGCTGCATGATGTGCAGACGAAAGCTCCTATCGTCATGTTCACATATGTCGGTCCTCTTTGATTACAGTCGAAACAATGTTTATTGTGTGGAAGCGCTACTAATTCGCGCAACATTTTGAGATGCTTCTCATCCTGTTTTCTCTTATTCGACGCCATCTTTACTATGTCTACAGCCAGGCTTGCTACAGCCAGTGTGAATTGGTGTCACGTCAAATGTTCTCCCCCGTCGCTGTAACTTCGACGGCGTAATAACACTCATATTGAATATCAAAATAACACATTTAGAGAGGTATTAAAATAGGCTTTATCTACAACATGAATACGGATATGTCTACATTAAGAATACATGCGTAAAATCAAGAATGTGAAGTTAATATATGCGATGTGTGTATGTACACTAGTATTATACAAACTGTTTACCTATGGCTATACTAGGAAATGGCTTATTAGATGCTATTATTCATATATAATACATATGAAAGTTGTTGATTGCTATACTCCAAAACGGTTTATTGTTCTCCTTTACATGTGTTGGTGTACATACTTGAAAAGTCAGACAAATTATTAATGTCTTGCTATATTTTGTTGCCTGAAACTATAGAAGTCCAATGGGGTTCCATAAAGCCTAGGTAGTTAATGTCTATGGCCTATGCTGTACAATACATATATTACTTATCTTTATTGAATGTGGAAGTAAGGGGAATCTACACGTATCAACGTAATAACACAACGCACAACTGATTAGCGCACAACTGATAAAAGTCCAGTACATACAACCACGTTTTTGTTAGCTTATAATATATAATAATAATTATTATATAACATGTTTTTAGTTTTCTAGTTGTTTCCAGCACTCGGCTCGACTCAACTCACTGCCAGGGTGCTTGTCGTCCTCAGTGGTTCGTTTACGCCCCAAATTGTTGGTTTACTTTTTAATTGAACCATAAAAATGTAACGTTTTAGAATTGTACGTATGTTAAAAAATAAAATAGAAATTATTTCTACATTAATACTGAAATATCATATCCGGCACGTAACTGAATTGTTGTTTAGGCCGTTTCTATTGATACTGTACGAACGCTAGGGGAAAACAAGCTTATGGGACTACAGCAGTACCAAGCAATGTTTTGCCAAATTGTCCGAAAGAGGGAAGCACTATACAACACTAGTTTCAAAAAGTACGCTAGAGGCCTTTGTTGCAGCGTATTTCAGCATACGCATTTACACCACAATAATAATATTATTAATAACATGGTCTTGAATAATGACTGCTCAATAAAATAACTAGGATGCTACTACGAATAATAACACATTTGAAATAAAATACCATATGCATAGCAAAGTCAGTAGAGATAACAAATACAATTATGGCCATAACTATATATTCACAGGCATCGGATCCGAGGGTTGTGTGGAGTTGGAGGGTCAACCCGACCAATATTTCGGACGGGGGCTGGGAGGGGACTGGAGCTATCGTTAGCCCCCGGTATTTTAACAAAGATGCAGTTGGAGGGTTTTGGTGAGGCTCAGCCCCTAATATTACCTCAATATTACCTCAATATTACCTCAATATTAATCACGTTCCGACACCTACATAATTATATATGCTGTGTCTCTAGTCACTCTCCCACCCTTTCTCTCCCTGTACCTCTCCATCACCCCTCCCTCGCTCTCACCCTTTCTCTCCCTGTACCTCTCCCACGCTCTCACCCTTTCTCTCCCTGTACCTCTCCCTCACCCTCCCTCGCTCTCACCCTTTCTCTCCCTGTACCTCTCCCTCATCCCTCCCTCGCTCTCACACTCTCTCTCCCTGTACCTCTCCCTCATCCCTCCCTCGCTCTCACACTCTCTCTCTCCCTGTACCTCTCCCTCATCACTCTCTCGCACTCTCTCTTTCTCTACCTGCACCTCTCCATCACCTCTTCCACACTATCCCCCTTTTTCTCTCTGTACCTCTCCCTCACCCTCCCTCGCTCTCCCTCTTTCTCTCTCTGCACCTCTCCCTCACCCTCCCTCGCTCTCCCTCTTTCTCTCTCTGTACCTCTCCTTCACCCTCCCTCGCTCTCCCTCTTTCTCTCGCTGTACCTCTCCCTCACCCTACCTCGCTCTCCCTCTTTCTCTCTCTGTACTTCTGCCTCACCTTCCCTCGCTCTCCCTCTTTCTCTCTCTGTACATCTCCCTCACCCTCCCTCGCTCTCTCTTTCTTTCTCTGTACCTCTTCCTCACCCTCCATCGCTCCCCTCTTTCTCTCTCTGTACCTCTTCCTTACCCTCCATCGCTCTCCCTCTTTCTCTCTCTGTACATCTCCCTCACCCACCCTCGCTCTCCCTCTTGCTCTCTCTTCACCTCTCCCTCACCCTCCCTCGCTCCCCCCTTTCTCTCTCTCTACCTCTCCCTCACCCATCCCTCGCTCTCCCCCTTTCTCTCCGCGCCAATATAACTATTATGATTGTCTGGAAATATTCAGATCAAGGGCAGTATCACGATTGTCTGGAAATGTCTATGCCAATGTCACTGTTGTGATTATCTAAAAATATCCATGACAATGTCAGTACTGTGATTGTCTGGTTGTATTCATGCCAATGTCAGCATTGCGTTTGTTTCGGAATGATCAAACCAATGTCAATATTGTGATTGTCTGACAATGTTCATGCCAATGTCAGCATTGCGATTGTCTGGACATATTCATGCTAATGATATTGTGATTGTCCGGACTTTTTCATGCCAATGCCAGTATTGTGATTGTCTGGAAATTTTCATGCAAATGTCAGTATTATGACTGTCTGGAAATGTTCATACTAATGTCAGTATTGTGATTGTCTGGAAATGTTCATGCCAATGTTAATATTGTGATTGTTTAGAAACGTTCATGCAAATATTAACATTGTGATTGTTTGGAAATGTTCAAGCCAATTTCAGTATTGTGATTGTCTGGAAATGTTCACGCTACTGTCAGTATTGCGATTGTCTGGACAGGTTCGTGCCAATGTCAGATTCTGAGTTCACATCTAGACGTGCCCCTGCTGGTGTCAGTGGTCGGAAGATCTGAAAAAGACAATAGTGGTCGGGCCTTAATTCTTGCCGATGCCATGCTCCGATGTTCAGGAGGTGATCTTTCCGTGTACTGAAGTCGATGTACGCGGATATTGGGAATACTCGAAAGCGTTTGTGCTGATATTAAGCAAAGTAGTATATTTGTTTATTCGGAATTAGCGGACGTAGTAATTTATAACTGGAAGTCTGCTGTGTATACCATGGGAAAGTGAGCATCGTTGAACAACAAATGATATAGCAGTTAACTTAGCCCGACTCGGCCGTATTGCCAATAAGCTTGTTTTAAAATTACATGTTTTGTGTAATATTATTGTGAACATGCACCCGTGGTCGTGACTTCAAATTGCGACCGTTGATACGGGCTTACTAAACACAGTTTCGCGAGCAGTATACCTTCAGCATAGTTAATATAATCTTAGGTCATTATATTAGTTTCTACGTAAACAAATAGGAACAGATCACGTCCTTTTAATATTTGGAAAAATCGACGTGAATTCGTTCCGTTGCAACGGGCAGAAAATAGGACATACTCCGTTCCAAGAGTATGTCTCTGCGTACTGTGTACGCGCGTACAAGCGCAGTGAAAACATGAACAGATCCTTGGACCATCATTCAAGTTGATACTTGGGAGTAAATTTGACAAATTTGGTGTGATTAGAATAAAACAAATGTAATTGTTTAACAGCGCTAATAATATACTTAAGTTTAAAGGCCATATCTTGTCCAACTGTTTTTTTCTCAGAGAACTATGTAAATATATTTGTACATGTGTGTTATTCAATGTTATCACAAATCTGAAGCCACATGTTTCCCAAAACATTGATAAAATTGGTCTTAAACAGTGCCCGGTCACAGTGCAAAACTGGAAATGTCTGTTTTCCGGAAATGTCCGAAGGCGCAGATACATGACGTCACTCGTGGAACCGGTTACACGGCCACACGGTCTACGCGGCTAAATGTTATATCATTATAATTATATTTCAGCTGTTTTTATCATTAACATGTATAATTGATGAAGATATATATTGTGGGAAACAGCGGCAATTCGGGGTTTGACTGGAAATTCCGTGCACAGCTTCCCCAAAGACCCAATTTGTCGGCAGAAAATGGAACATTTTGTGAGTAAAGGACGGGATCCATGCTACGCCTACGGCGAATAACATCACTTGTGGTTCAGATCTGTCGTTGGATATATCTTAAGAGGTGGAAGATGGGTTTAAAAATACGGTTAGATTTCAATAAATCAACAGTCCTTAAAATGACTTAAAAGAAGCGTCGAGATGCGAACGAGTACCACAACAACACCACTGGCCATTTCACAACAACAAACTCAAAATCCAGCCGTCATTTGCCGGACTCTCTCGACAGGTTCTTGCCTCGGCCTGTATACTTCGCACCGCACCGACACCAGGCAATCTAACATCAACAGAAACAACATTAATCTCTCAAATGTCATCATCACTGTCACGGAAATATATTTGTTCATCGTATGCATAGGTCTCGGTAACAGAAGAGACACCGCTCTCAACCCACCGGCCGCCATTTTATGAGTTGTTTACACTAGGCGGGTCGTGCGCGGGGCGGCTGTCAATCAGTCAGGGCGGTCTAGGCTGGCGGTTGTTTTCCACAACTGACGTCACATAGCCTCACGCCGCTGTAACTCGG
This sequence comes from Paraescarpia echinospica, assembly GCA_020002185.1. Taxonomy (NCBI): domain Eukaryota; kingdom Metazoa; phylum Annelida; class Polychaeta; order Sabellida; family Siboglinidae; genus Paraescarpia; species Paraescarpia echinospica. The sequence goes on along the minus strand of CM034544.1, from coordinate 47,513,787 downwards.
CAGTTTCCGCAAGACGGCAAATTTAGAGGTTCTTTTTATCTTGTACGATCTTATGCGATTCATAAACATATTTTTAGCATCATCTGAAAGTGCATATATCATTTGTTATTATGGAACACAGCACATTTTATTCCAAGATATGGCCTTTAACGTAATGATTGAATTAATATGTTAAAAAACTTAAACGTATTATAACCGCTGAACATCTTAGATGAAACACCTACTTTTGAATGGTGACGTAGACCTACGAAGGGACTTAGTCCTGGCCTGGAACTACCCTGGGTCCGTTACACCGGTAACAGAACTGCGGACAGAAATGGTAAAAATGCGTTCTTATCAAAGCGCTTTACACTTTACTCCCTGGCAGACCTGTTCAATTGAACATCATCTCGACTTCTCTGGGAAGCATTAAGCCACGCTGCAATTAATGCGCGGAGACTACTCGTACACAAATATCCACCATTGTCGACAGCCAGGTACACATTCATACAAGGTTCGACACGGCAGCACAGGATTCGAACCCGGGTTCTCTTGATTGAGAGTCCGACGTTCTAGACACTGCATATTATATCATTTGGAAATAACAGAAAGTCACGTGTCCTTAACCCCTTCTCAGGCAATTAATTTAAGTATACATATGACGAGTGACCTGCAGGGCTGATTATTGGTGGTAGTTTTATTTTGCGATGGTATTGCGATAGCTGTATTAGGCCATGCTGTCTCAATATTGCGACGGTGTCACAACTATTGCGATTGTATCGCTAATGGAGGATTAAGACGTTCGAGGGCACTAAGCACCTGTCACTTTCGTGAGCCCTATGTAGACCCAGGGTCAGACCCAGAGGGGATAGTCTAACGGGACCAAATACCCTCAGTTGCACCCCATTGAGGCTTGTCAAAAACCTCGACTGGCGCAGGAACGAAATCAATATTGGATGGGCTGAGTCGGAGCTTCAGCATGACTTCGCTGTCGGATCATGACATCGAAAACGGGGGAGGGGGTTGGGCTGTTGAACATGTCTCTGCTTTATATTAAGCCATGTAGTAACACCATTATAAGGTCTGTTAAACAAATATATAGGACCTGCATCAAGATTATTCCCAGCTTGCAAACTTCATCGAGTCAATGATGTACCAATGAAACGTATACACTATAGGCCAAATCACGTCTTGCTAGCTGAGTTTCGGGAATATTCACTCCACAAAATATGGTCGGATATTTGCATGGCTTTCGTGGGCCTATAGTGCCTAATGGACAATCTGCCACTGAGTATCGCGATGGCATTATGGACTAACGAATGCCGTAAGTGTGATCTTGGAGCCGGTGACAAAATGAAAGCTTCTGCGATGGTATTGCAATAGCTGTTGCAGTCTTCCAATCTGCCCAGTCATAGGCGTGTCCGTGGAGGTGGGGGTGAGGTTTGGTACGTGGCCGTGCTATGCCTGAGCTAGAGGGAAGTGCCCCCTAGACCTTTGGTACGTGGCCGTGCTATGCCTGAGCTAGAGGGAAGTGCCCCCATAGACCTTTGGTATGTGACCGTGCTATGCCTGCGCTAGAGGGAAGTGCCCCCTAGACCTTTGGTATGTGGCCGTGCTATGTCTGAGCTAGAGGGAAGTGCCCCCCTAGACCTTTAGTATGTGGCAGTGCTATGCCTGAGCTAGAGGGAAGTGCCCCCCCTAGACCTTTGGTATGTGGCCGTGCTATGCCTGAGCTAGAGGGAAGTGTCCCACTAGATCTTTGGTATGCGACCGTGCTATGCTTGAACTAGAGGGAAATGCCTCCCTAGACCTTTGGTATGTGGCCGTGCTATGTCTGAGCTAGAGGGAAGTGCCCCCCTAGACCTTTAGTATGTGGCAGTGCTATGCCTGAGCTAGAGGGAAGTGCCCCAATAGATCTTTGGTATGCGACCGTGCTATGCTTGAACTAGAGGGAAATGCCTCCCTAGACCTTTGGTATGTGGCCGTGCTATGCCTGAGCTAGAGTGAAGTGCCCCGTTATACCTTTTGAATGTGCCTCCGTTACAGAAGTTACGGTGGCGCGCGACGAAAAATGTTAAACAGCACCTCTCCCAGGCTTCCGATGTCATGATCCGACAGCGGAGTCGTGCTGAAGCTCCGGTTGAAACCACCCAATACGAATTTGGTTCAGCCGCCAATAGTTTTTTTTCCCCTCAGACTACTTTTTTTGGAACCGCCCCTGCCAGTTCCCTGTCCAAAATAATTTATTTTAGGGTGAACAAAATCCGTGAAGGGTACCGTGCCATAACGACACGCACTATTCGTATGTCGTGAACGCCGACGTAAATTAATGATTTGTCTCCGATTGGCTATCGACATCCCGAACAAACATGGCGGCTACGTAACAATCGGGGAACGCCGCTGCGTCTAAGCGCAGTCTGAACGAAAGACGATGGCGTCTCTTCCCGGAACTGGTGTAATCCAACGTAACGCCAGTGTCAGTAAGTACTTGCTGCTCTGTTGTATTCCCAGTGTTCCACGAGTTCTAGGACAAAACATACAACGGAACGTAAACGTTCAATACAAAAACCAAATGTTTGCACCTCTCACTGGGTATAAACAAAGTCACATACTACACTTTCCTACGAATCCACCTTGAGTTTACTACATGATTTTAAATGGCGTCCGAAACCTCGGAAATCTGTGATTATCAGCTATAGCTTCAGAACCATTTGGCATATTGATGTACGGGAATGGATTTTAAATGAGAAATCCATTAAACATTCTAGACAAACCATCCTGTTGACTAAGACATTTTCCACATAGCACAATCGTTTCAGAAATTACGGTGGTGTTGGGGTTGATGTGGGTATGAGGTGGGGTTGGTGTGAATATGGGGTGGTGTGGGTGTTCGTGTGTGGTGTTTCGTTTGCGTGGATGTTTGGTCTATTTATAATGTACTGCGTCAGATCACAAGGACAATAACTGGGTGACAGACACACCACAACAAGATCGTAACAGTCAGCTGCTCGTGTAAGGTGGCTGTCACCACTGCGATAGAAGCTTGTAAATAGTAATGATAATTACGTTGGTTGAAGCCACTGACAAAACATAATTTAATGGGTCGATGGATTTATAACAATTTTATGCTATTATTTTGGCAAATACTGACGGGATTCGTACAAGCTGGTATTTAAAAAAATGGTGAATGATGTGATTTTATGTAAACAACAAGCAATCAACGACATGACTAACTTACATCCCTTTACTTGGAGCAACACACCAACGGCATCAATCGTCACCATTAAAGTGGTGCCATCTGGCGACCAGCACACAACCTCTCAGACAGGAAAAAGGCCTTCCAGAAAAGTAACGTATATCCAAAACACGTAAGTAAATCTAATTATAATCTAGGAAACGTATGTATGTATGTATGCGTGTATGCGTGTATGCGTGTATGCGTGTATGCGTGTATGCGTGTATGCGTGCATGCGTGCATGTGTGCATGCGTGCATGCGTGTATGCGTGCATGCGTGCATGCGTGCATGAGTGCATCCATGCATGCGTGCTTGCGTGCATGCGTGCTTGCGTGCTTGCGTGCATGCGTGCATGCGTGCATGCGTGCATGCGTGCATGCGTGTATGTGTGTATGTATTATGTACGTGCATACGTATGCATGTATGCATGTGTGCATGTGTGCATGTGTGCATGTGTGCATGTGTGCATGTGTGCATGTGTGCATGTGTGCATGTGTGTATGTGTGTATGTGTGAATGTATGAATGTATGCATGTGTGTATGCGCGTAAATTAAAATTTTACTCGATCGTCAAACTGTTAATGATTACTCTACGACCACACGAATAGAACGTAAGACCTATATCATTTCAAAATACCCCTTATGTGTCAAGATTCTTACCTTTTATGGGGTAAATCAGGAAGGTAAAACGTAATGTGCGCGTAATACATAAGACGTAATTTAACAATAGCAGAAACTGCACGCTCGGCAACTACTTCGGGAAAACGGCCCCTACGTACGTTATAGACGTGGCAATATGAAGTAGACGCTGAAACAATAATGCTTATGTCTTCCCTCTTGCCCATAGCATAGCAATACGAATATTATTTGACAATTCAACACTATGACGATTAGGGCCTGTCGATGAATGTGAACGACACATTGTGTATTACCTTTGCCATTTTAAACAAACAATGAGCATTTGCGAGCGCCATGTGGTGTTTATGCAACGATACTGTGTGTTTTGTAACATTTGATAAATATTACTAACACGACTGTCAACTACCAAGGCATCCCGTCAGGTGACGGGTATTTTTTTTAACTCTGTACAAGTATTATTTTGTTTTCTGAAATTCATCGTCAGTTGGTAGATGCGAGGTCAACGGTTGACGGAAACGAAAGAACATAGAATGAGGCGAGTGGACATCGGCGCCTCGGAGTAGATGCACTTACAGTACTTCAAAGTTAACATATTAAAATATAGATGATACTGCAGTGACTCGGAGTAGATGCACTTACAGTACTTCAAAGTTAACATATTAAAGTATAGATGGTACTGTAGTGACTCAAAATAGATGCACTTACAGTACTTCAAAGTTAGTATATTAAAATATAGATGGTACAGTAGTGACTCGGAATAGATGCACTTACAGTACTTCAAAGACAGCATATTAAAATATAGATGGTACTGTAATGACTGTGAAGAAGTTGTAGAATTGCTCATGTTAAATGTTCTTATTACCAGAGATCACGTTAGCACGGCCGTCTACACAAGATTGCACCGTTAGCGGTACCCTAATGCTTACTGTGAATAATGACTCTGTCTTGAACCGTCGCACACGGCGCTGGGTGATTCCACGTCAATATGCAGTCACACACCGGTAATCAGTTACAGAGATTCGCCGGTCGGTGAAGGTAATGCATTCGACAACACATGTCATACAGACGAAGCGTTATTCGACCCAGGACTGCCAGTTGGTGTGAACTAGAGGGACGTAGTTGACGGGTGAGTGGATGGCGGAGAGCCGTAGTTGACGGGGTGACTGGATGGTGGAGAACCGTAGTTGACGGGGTGAGTGGATGGTGGAAAGCCGTAGTTGACGGGAGGATAGATCACTGTCTCAGTGCTTCATTGATTTGATATTCGCCTCTTTTCTAGTTCTTGTTGTTTCGAGCGTTCGGCAACGTTCTATTAACGGACTTGTCTCTATGTATTGTGGTTACAATGTTATGGTCTTACTCTTTTAACTTGTCAGCCTTTTTTAAAACATTTCCTCTAAACCCACCTTTCTATATGCTCTTGACCAGAAAGTTTTAAGTATTGAGAAATAGCTATCCCTCGTTTAAAATACGGTATGCAAGCGAAGAGACCAAATGACCAGCATAGTAAAGTTGCATTCTGAGACCGTCCGTCTTTTAAATAAAAATGTCCAACGAAGAAACATACTTCATACACCATGTATCAGTTTCCTCAATGCGACATACACCTATTTTAACATAACATGCCATTCTAATATAACTAAGTGCTGTTCGTTTATTGTTCCATCGGTCGGGCATGGCGAACACTGATTTCGTAAAAGCATAATTGATCGAATAACGTATAAAATGCCAAAGTGACATGTACGGTAACAAGTATGGTAGCAAGTATGGTAGCAGGTACTGTAGCAAGTACGATAGCAAGTACGGTAACAAGTATGGTAGCAAATACGGTAGCAAGTATGGTAGCAAGTACGATAGCAAGTATGGTAGCAAGTACGGTAACAAGTATGGTAGCAAGTATGGTAGCAAGTACGATAGCAAGTACGGTAGCAAGTATGGTAGCAAGTATGGTAGCAAGTACGATAGCAAGTACGATAGCAAGTACGGTAGCAAGTATGGTAGCAAGTACGATAGCAAGTACGGTAGCAAGTACGGTAGCAAGTACGGTAGCAAGTATGGTAGCAAGTACGGTAGCAAGTATGGTAGCAAGTATGGTAGCAAGTACGGTAGCAAGTACGGTAACAAGTACGGTAGCAAGTACGACAGCAAGTACGGTAACAAGTATGGTAGCAAGTACGGTAGCAAGTATGGTAGCAAGTACGATAGCAAGTATGGTAGCAAGTACGGTAACAAGTATGGTAGCAAGTATGGTAGCAAGTACGATAGCAAGTACGGTAGCAAGTACGGTAGCAAGTATGGTAGCAAGTATGGTAGCAAGTACGATAGCAAGTACGGTAGCAAGTACGGTAACAAGTATGGTAGCAAGTACGGTAGCAGGTACGGTAGCAAGTACGATAGCAAGTACGGTAGCAAGTACGGTAGCAAGTACGGTAGCAAGTATGGTAGCAAGTACGGTAGCAAGTACGGTAGCAAGTACGGTAGCAAGTATGGTAGCAAGTACGGTAGCAAGTATGGTAGCAAGTATGGTAGCAAGTACGGTAGCAAGTACGGTAGCAAGTAAAGTAGCAAGTACGGTAGCAAGTATGGTAGCAAGTACGGTAGCAAGTACGGTAGCAAGTAAAGTAGCAAGTACGGTAGCAAGTATGGTAGCAAGTACGGTAGCAAGTACGGTAGCAAGTACGGTAGCAAGTATGGTAGCAAGTATGGTAGCAAGTATGATCAAATTAGTAAATATTGTTATCGTTGTGTATCCACTTTCTTAAACACATTTACAAACAGTAGATTGACTGTGAATGCAACATTAAGGGGAGATTAGATAAAGGTTTTTAAGACATTGAATGGTTGTGAATATATTGATAGATATTGATATTTGTCATCACTCAGAAAGATACAAGATCTAGAGGGCGCGAAGTAATGTCAGTGAAAGAAAATACAGTTTTCAATCTCTCAGAGGAATATAAATGAATGCAACATATTTTCCACTAATTGTGCAAATACCAGCAGAGAGAACACGATTAAAACATAATCGACGTATGCCTCTGAAGGGCGGGGGTCACATAAATAAAACATTGCGTTATCGTTAAGCGAAATGCCCCCAATTTGTTTTACGTTGTTTTAAAGCTTGTTAAATGTTGTTTACATCCCTGCCTTTTTCTAAATATGCACACATTGCCAACCCGCCTATCACCTGATTGTGGAAAGTTTGTGTACGTTGGATGATACACTATAATACTATAAGACCATTAATTTCAACCTAGTGTCCATGCAAGTATAAGTAAGATATCCCACACATGGGATACATAAATGACCCGCCACTACGAAATAAGTCTCATTTCACCGCGTATTGTGTTTTATTGATTGGTACCACTCGAAAGCAAGCCGTTGCTTTCCTATGACATCGACTGGACGGTGTGCATCCTTGTATAATGTTTAACACGGTACGTACAGAAAAAACAATTATGATAATTCATGGTTGACGAGATTGGATATTCACGTGTTTGCTTGAATGTGCTGTTCTTCAAAAGTGTATTTAAGTAGGGATGGTCATTTCTCGGTAAACGATATTTACAGGATAGGTTGTATACGCAATTTTCAGAATTATGTATATATTTGCTATCAGGTTTGACAAACATCGTGTTTTAGAACATCCCACAATGTCTACATTTTTAATGGATAGCGTCTCACATTTTCGCTCTCCCCTGTGCGAATGTAGGTCTGTGTTAAAAGTTGATCTATAGACAGGTTATAAGGTCTACTTTCTAACGTGAATATTTTCATCGCCATGCGCCATGTCTCTCGGTTTCCATTCTTATTGTTGTCGTTATTGATTTAAGCATTATAATGTTGCGGTCGACGATTAGCAAGTGTTATGTAAACAGTGACGGATGCGCTGCAGCATTAATGCCGCCGATCGATCATCATGAATACGCGATCGATCCGGTCGATTGCACACCTCTGTGTAGTGGCAGAATAAAGAGCCAACATGTCTTCCATCCATCAACTGTAAGCTCTAACAGGCGCGAGACGCCAATGATTATAAAGCAACATTTTCGCAACGACAACTCACGTGCATATGATCGAATTAAACTAGCTCACTTACGGTACTCGACGCTGGCGCAGTCGGGTAAGTTTAGAATACTGGTCGACGACATTTGTTTTCTATAGTATCGTACTTTGGTATATATTAAACAGTCCTGTTGTGCTATTGTGTTATTCTTTACTGAACATAATAACTGCACCGTTTTAATGTAACTTTATTTTGTTTTACATTGCGCGGTATCCAGTCGTTAGGACTGCTTAAATCTCTTTACATTCCACGCCCCTACAGACCTCTTCAATCGAACACATTCGCGGCTTCTCTGAAAAAAAAACGATATTCCATACATATTTATATCCACCACTGTTTATAGCTATGTACTCATACAGATCAGTGAATTAGATCAACGTGGAGTACCTGTCCATATTTCGAAAGGTAGTTAGAGGAATCGTACCCAGAATCTCTCGATTGAAACTACGTTGTTGTACACTCTACGCCACCGCGGCATACACAATTTCGGTTACCTAACGATTCAAATTTAAACTGTCTATTATTACGTATTTCACCATATGAACACAACAACGTGGTTAGTCTCCTGCATTTTAAAAATATTCCCAAGCAGTTTTATCGCACAACAAAGTTTTGTTGATAAAAAATAAGCATAATATTGCAAGCGTACTTTTTCTGATGTTACGCCTAAAATGTGAAACGTCCTTCTCTCTGTTTCGCTGTCTCTGTGTCTGTCTGTCTGTCTGTCTTTCTGTCTATGTCTCTGCCTCTCTCTCTCCTCTCTCTCTCTCTCCCTCTCCCTCTCCCTCTCTCTCTCTCTCTCTCTCGCTCTCTCTCTCTATCTCTCTCCCTCCCTCTCCCCTCTTTCTCCTTCCCTCACTCCCACCTTCCGTCTCCCTCTCTCTCCCTACCTCCTCCCCATCCTATCTCACACCCTCTTCCTTTGTCTGTCTGTCTGTCTCCCTCCCTCTCTCTCTCTCTCTCTCTCTCTCTCTCTCTCTCTCTCTCTCTCTCTCTCTCTCTCTCTCTCTCTCTCTCTCTCTCTCTCTCTCTCTCTCCCTCTCCCTCTCCCTTTTCCTATCTTCACCCTCCTCTCTGTCTCTGTCCCACCTTCCGTCTCCCTCTCTCTCCCTACCTCCTCCCCATCCTATCTCACACCCTCTTCCTTTGTCTGTCTGTCTGTCTCCCTCCCTCTCTCTCTCTCTCTCTCTCTCTCTCTCTCTCTCTCTCTCTCTCTCTCTCTCTCTCTCTCTCTCTCTCTCTCTCTCTCTCTCCCTCTCCCTCTCCCTCTCCCTTTTCAACCCTATCTTCACCCTCCTCTCTGTCTCTGAAATTTACAGTATCTGTTAAACAGAATACAGCTGTACTCGGGTGTTTCAGACAATGTCCAAGACGCGCAGTTCATCGAGAGATGACCGCTGGCGCCACTCAACAACTTCTAGTCGGAAGGCGTCAGGCAGTAAATCGTCGAATTCGACCGCGACGAAGTCTCCATCACCCGGGCTCAGCCAGAAACAGCCGTCAACGACGTCGTTGAACACCAGACGGCGCAGTGGACTGTCCCCGTCACAGCGTCCAACCATAGCACGTGATCAACGATCGCGCCAGAGCAACACCTCTAGCAGGTACAGTTCGGCCGAAGTTCCTGCGCCGTCGATCGCCGATCAGTTGGCCGTCATATCCGAACTGTGCGAGATTTCGGAAGTTGACGAGCCACCGCCTGGCGAATTCCTGCAAGCGATGAGAGACGATTTATCTCGCCGACGCGTGGAGCACGAGACATGGCGCGAGACGTTCACCCAACGCAGTGATCGCGTGGTGCTTGCACTGGAGCGAATCAACATTCGCAGGAATCAGGAGACGAAGACACGAATGAACGCCGCAAACAGGAAAGACGCAACGACGGAAATGGACCGCGTCGTTCTTGGCAGCTCCAACAGGTGGCGCTCGGGTGACGAAAACGGTACAGCCGACGAACCGTTCAGGAGAATACATACACAATGACATCAAATGTGCGTGCGACATTTGCGAAAACTGCCGAATCTTTTACACCATGCTGTACAAAATGTATCATTTATGGCACCATGCGCTCGACGTGATTTATTTTCATTCATTACTCTGGATCGTCATCACCATGTTACGTAGTTCCCCTGGGTTTTATTATCGCCAGTGCTGAAAAGCCAACTCTGACAGTGAGGGTCGCAAGGGCGGGGTTTGTTCGTGACATGAAGTATCATCTATATAAATTAAACCAGCTGCCCTTTATTCAAGGCATTGAAATATCATTTTAGTTGATTTCTTTGTTTAGTGTTGGTAAACTATGCGTATTCAGTTCACTATGAAATTATACTGTAATTAGTATTAACAATATATGTATAGAACTATTTGACGGCTTGATGGACATTCAATATCAATTGCATTCTCAACATGTAAATGTGGAATACTACAAAATAACTTGTTTTTGACATACCGGTAACTGTGCCTTAGAAAGCAGAATACAACTGATATTAATAATTCCAGAAAGGACCTGTTTTATGCTGTTCATATCTTGATCTTGCACTGTATCAACCGAACCGTGCTCCTTCACGATGGTGAATTGTTACCAACTCACCTGTCAAGAGGAGACTCATCGATAGTTCATGTCTTTCATCGCGTGCGCGTGCGCCCGTTCCTGTTCTCACTGTTCACGTTTATAGTCGCGTTCTTCTTGCCTTGACAAGAAAGTGGCGAGCCAGTCTGGCGCGCCAGTGTCGCCACAGAGCGGACCTTGGTTAATGTCAACGCTTGTGGCGCGCTCTCGCGAACCTTTCGAAAGCTCAATTGCGCTCTCCATGCAAATTACATTGTGAGTCTTAGTTGGACTCGATTTGTTTGTACTAATTCTTATTTAGATGCATAGGTTCAGCAAAATATGTTGTTTCCCTTTAAGGAATATCATACCAACCATAAAATACATAGTTAACCCGACAAGTTTAATCGACAATTAAAAGAAACTCATGAAGGGTCTTCTTCCTCCGACTGGCTCGTCTCCCCCTTCCCCTCATCCGTCTCCTTCAGTCCTACTTCTGTCTGTCGTTCCACCTCCGCCATTTTCGTCAGTCGTTCACAAATATACACAAATTTACAACTGTTACCGCAGACACCGAGCAAGAGTCGCGTCGTCATTGTAGAGAACCTTCTTAATATTAGTTTACTGTGTGTGCGTGCGTGCGTGCGTGCGGACCTGTCTGTCTGTCTGTTTATTTGTGCGTGTGTTGTGTTTATGTGTGTGTGTTTGTGTGTGTATATATGTGTGTGTGTGTGCGTGCGTGTGTATGTGAGGGAGTGAGTGAGTGTAAGTGTGTGCGCGCGCGTGTATAATTGTGTAAGTGTTTGTGTGTGTGTGCGTGTGTGCATGTATGCGTGTGTCTGTGTGCGCGCCCCTATCGATATTTTAGCACTAACCGTAACGACAATGAATTATAGGTTTAAATAGACAAATAGGACAATTTAGAATCCTAATAGTCGAAGCGGTTGTAAAGACGAGCAGTAAGAACGACACAAAATACACACTCAATCCGACAAGTTTAATTGACAATTAAGAAAAGCTCACGAAGGAGCTGGGTTATTCTTCCTCCGCCTGGCTCGCCGCTTCCTCCCCTTCATCCGTCTTCTTCAGTCCTACTTCCGTCTGTCTGCCCCCGCCACTTGCGCCAGACGGCGTCTGTTCACACATTTATACACATTTACAACTTACCATAGTTGTAAAATGTTCAATTTCCGTAGACACCGAACAAGAATGGTTGCTGAGTCATTGTAGAGAACCTTCTCAGTATGAGTTTACTATGTTTGTGGGTGCGTATGTGTGATTGTATGCGTGAGTGTGCGTGTGCATGTGTGCGTGCGTACGTGCGTACGTGCGTGCAGGCCTGCGTGTTTGTGTGTTTGTTTTTTATTTGTTCGTTTATTATTATGTGTGTATGTGTGTGTGCAAGTGTGCGTGTGTGTACGTGTATGTGCGAGTGTGTGTGCCTGTCCATCTGTGCTTGCGCGCCCCTATCAATATTTTAGCACCAGCCGTAACTTCAATGATTCATATGCTTAAATATACAATTAAACCAATTTAGAATTCTTACTAGTGGTAGTGTTTTTAAAGAAGTAAGAAGGACACATACCATACCACGGTCCCACAGAATTAAGCCTACAACGGCGGATATAACCACAGTTATCATCAGGAACGATATAGCCACATCCACCAGTACTCTACCTACGCTAGACCCATCTGAAATGTCACAAGTCGAGCTAAGGATGTCACTTAGAATGATTACAAAACGATACTGGTTAACACGTTAATTCACACCCATCTTCTCAGACATACAACAAGTATTTTGATGGAAGTTTGAATTTGTGGCTTGAAATTCCGTATAAATCCGTAACAATGAAATCAGGGAGTTAATTTGAATTTCAATTGAATTTCACTGAATGCTCAAAAATGGGCATTTTCAATATGAAGCAACGCACTTTTTTTGACACAAAACAAAAAAACGCACCTCCACACACGCTCGCTCGTACGAACGCACGTACGCACACACACACGCACGGACGCACGCCCGCACGGCCACACGCACCCATGGACAAACACACACACACACACACACACACACACACACACACACACACACACACACACACACACACACACACACACACACACACACACACACACACACACACACACACACAAATACACACACACGCGCGAGCACACACACACATACATACACTCACAGACACACACACACACGCACGCAACCACGCACAGACACGCACATACACGCATAGAAACACACACACACACACACACACACACACACACACACACACACACACACACACACACACACACACACACACACACACACACACACACACACACACACACACACACACACACACACACACACACACAATGCACACACACACACACACACACACACACACACACACACACACACACACACACACACACACACACACACACACAAGCAGACACGTACATACACACATAGAAACACACAGGACACAATGCACAAACACACACACACACACACACACACACACACACACACACACACACACACACACACACACAATACCGCACGCAATAGACACGTACAGACAGACACAGAGACACACAGACACAGTCACGAGTCAGCCAATTACCAGACACACATAGACACACACACACACACACACACACACACACACACACACACACACACACACACACACACACACACACACACGCACACACACACTCACACGCACGCACGCACGCACGCACACACACACACATACACGCACACACTCACACGCACGCACGCACACACACACACACGCACACACACACACATAAACACACACAGGCACACATAAACCCACACAGACACACACACACACACACACACACACACACACACACACACACACACACACACACACACACACACACACACACACACACACACACACACACACACACACACACACACACACACACACATACACACACAAGCAGACACGCATAGACACACATAGAAACACACAGACACAGACACGCACACACACGTACACACACACACACACACACACACACACACACACACACACACACACACACACACACACACACACACACACACACACACACACACACACACACACACACACACACAC